>NGZO01000008.1:2800479-2812618 GCA_002215965.1 Aspergillus persii | reverse complement strand
GAAAAAAAAAAAAAAAAAAAAAAAAAAAAAAGAGAGAGACATGAGAAGAATGTTCTCCAGAAGGGGCCGTACTCTGTACAGGGGATAATCACTCTGTAATCGGTGCACCTTTTTCTTTTCCTTCGCCATCCAACCAAAAAAAAGGGGGGGGAGAGGGTCATAATAACCCTCTCCTGTAGCATGTGCGCATCACTCTAGAGATCCTTGCAGATTTGGCGCAGGCTTGGTGTTTTTATGCACTCGCCACGCACGGATACGGAAATGTCTTCTGGTAAAGTTACTGCGGTGAGTTTCCTAGGCAGGCAGGGTTAAGCTACCTCTTCTACACTCTACATACTCTCTAACCCATGGTTGGAGCGTCGCGGAAACCATAGTTTGCCTTGACCCTACCCTTGCTTTTTGGCAACAGGGCTGGAGACACAACGTCGTCTCCGCCAGTCACGCTGTCCCGGCGTCTTTGGAGTCTGGACCCCCCCCTACATGAGTTAAGAAGAGATCTGGTGCAGGCACAAAGAATCTTCTTGATAGATTACATACATCTAACGCTCCGACGTGAAAGCTGGGGTATCTTGGTTCGAGAACAAGGTCATTGCCAATTGGAAGGAAAGGTAGGTATTATTTAAGGTTGTTCCATAAGAATTTCTCAGGTGATAGAGACTGAGAGCATGCTAGAAGGGGTCACATTTTTTTTTTTTGAAAGAAGAGTGCAGGTGGGGAGAAATAAGAATCATGTCAGGTTGTAAACCTGCAGATTGCTGCAGTCATCGATGCCCGTATTTATGGGTATCCTCTGTACAGTATACAGAGTATTTGTGAAAAATACAGTATACACTGGGCAGAGCAATACAAACAAAAGCCCTCAACGCTGCCGATCTGCGTATTGTTTCATTGATCGGACTTGTCTGAGGTTCGGATGAACGATCATAACATTTCTAGACAAGGTGCCTGGCAGAGATCCAGATTAATGAGCTACCCTTGCGGCTGTTTCCTCAATAATCCTACAGCACATAAATAATAATACCTAGGTGATGTTAGGTAGAATGCACAACCCTACCTAACTAGGCAGGTAATAATACAGAATACCAGAATACCGGTAAGGCACGCGATCCCACCGGAAATCCAGATCTACACGCCGTCTTGTTTCCTGGAGCTGAAGTAATAATAATAAGAATCTGTACTCTGAGACTCTGAGTCCTCCGTTCAGTCGGCAAACCTTCACGTCCCACTCAGCTGGCAGTGCTTCGCTTTCGCCCCTCCTTTCCCTTGCCCTCGCCCGTTCCTAAAGGATTCTTCCGGCTGGTCTTTCTGCTCTTTTATTTATTTATTTTATTTACATTTTAATGCTTCTTGAAATGTGGTATTTTTCATTTACCAGAGTAAAAAATAAAATAAAATAAAATAAAATAAAAAAATTCCCTGAATCCCAATTCTCGTTTGTTCGTCTACTGCCGTCCTCTGGTCTGCCCTAGGAAAACGGCTTGCTCTCTCTTTGCTCGGCTTCTTCCCTTTCTTTCCTCTTCCTTTTCCTTTTCTTCTCCTCCCTTCCCTTCCCCCCTCCATCCTGAAGAATATTATCTGCTAGTTCTTCTACCCCTCTTCTTTTTTTTTTCCCTTTTTCTCTCTTCTCTTTCCTCTCATCTTTCCCTCTCCTTTCCTTGTTCTTGTCGGAAAAGACGGAGTCGGTTTTTGCGGATAGTTTAGTAACGCTTTGAGTGTCTTTTCTATCTTTTTTATTTCCTTTATCTTTTAGTTCTCGCCTCGTTTGGTCGGAGTTCTTTCGATTTCGCCAGTATAACGTCTTAACGCATACTTCCCTCATCTCTTGCGCCACGTCAAAGCAACGCATCTCATCTTCTCGTTTTCTTTTTTTTGTGAAAACTCCTTACGAGCTTGCTTTTTCCGTTACTTGGTATGTTTTTCTTTTTTTCCTTTTTCTGCCTCTGCATCGTTCTCGTTGTGTCCGTTGCCTTGTCTCCTTGATGGTTCTCCCGTGCCGTGATGGTTTTACCCTGTCGTCAACCCTTGGACCGTTTATCCCTTTCGCATTTCTCCGTTCGGTGCCCTGCCGCAGGTGGATGGTCTTTTTCTCATGGGTCGCTGCAACCACGTGAGGCCCTGCCTGCCGTCGAGATCTCATCGCCAGTTCTGCGCTGGGGCCTTCTCGTATTCGACCGACTTATTAGATTCCACGGCGGGCTCGATGCGCCAGCCGATTGATATCTTGCCGTGGTCACCGCCGGTGCCTCGATCATTCATGAAAAAAAAATTTCCTCGCTTGTCCGGTGCTCTGAAACCTGCAGCCGATGGCATTGTCCGCCGACTTGGCCTTTGCAATGGGGGGTGGTTCCAAAGCAACGAAACCAGATACATAGCGACGAGGACGGTCGCGATCGGGACGGATGGAACTGGGGTTGACATCGACGAAAGCGGCTACGACTTGGTGAATGCATTTGGATTTCCTCGACATGCGCCGTGCTTGGGACGAACTGCCGAATAATTCAATTGTGTCTGAAACTCAAGTCCTTCGGTTATGCCCTCAGGTCCTCAAGCGTCGCTAGCTGAATTCTGGTCTTGGCAACGAGGGTGTGGCACCGCGCAAGCAAGGCTGATGCTGATACACTGAATCGACCGTCACGAATCTTCCTCTCTTCCACCAATTCATACCGTCATTTATTCGCGGGTTGGCACTATTCACTTCTCAAGAACTGTCTCTCGTTAAGCTCGAATTTGTTTCCATCTGCGGTCTTTTGTCACCATACCTTCTTTCTGCCCTTTTTTTCTTTTTCTTTTCGCTTTTGCTTTTCTCTCTCGTCTCAACGATCGGTCAGAATTTCGTCTTTGCATTCTAACAACCAGGCTAACCTTCGTCTCCTTGATCGCCACAGGAATTGAAAATACCCTCGCAGTCATCTTCCAAGTATCGAACGATCGTACGCTGTTCACTCCTTGACGACTACAACGAAATTTCAGTCGCACGGGCCGTTTTCGGAATAGAAAAGTTTTTTTTTTTTCCTGCTTGGATTTCTGCTCATTTGCCTGCAATTTCTTAAGGTATGTGCAACCTTGTTTGTCACCGAGCGCTCGGTCGATGACGATAATGTGACTCGCTCGCATTCATGGGAATTGTATTGGTGTTAACGGTGCAATCTTGGTAGACATCGCTGCCGTAGTTATCTTTACGAACGTCGGATCTTCACGTCAACATGTCTTTCCAGAACTTCGATACCTTCCAGAACCAGCACCCTGCAGCCGACGCTGCCGCGGCGGCCCCTGGCGCTCCTGCTCCTGCCGACACCACCATGACCGGCCAGGCTGATCCCACTACTGCCCCATTCCAGGGTCCTGCTCCCGGTGAGCCCTCGGCCGCCGTCCCCCAGCAGGGCAACGACGGGAAGACCACTCTCTGGTACGAATTTCCCTGCCTTGACATGATGTCGCTCTGCCGGATATATCTGATCTGACCGTGACTTGCAATAGGATGGGCGAGCTTGAGCCTTGGATCGACGAGAACTTCGTTCGCAACCTGTGGTTCCAGATGGGTGAGCAGGTCAACGTCAAGATGATCCGCGACAAGTTCTCTGGGTGAGTAGATGAGAGTCGATTCTTTCCGATTTGAAGGCGATCCTAATGATGGTAGTAGGAGCAATGCCGGCTACTGCTTCGTCGATTTTGCCTCTCCCGCCGCCGCTGCCAAGGCCCTGTCCCTGAACGGCACTCCCATGCCCAACACCAACCGCCTCTTCAAGCTGAACTGGGCTACCGGTGGAGGTCTTGCCGACCGCAGGTAAGATGCGATCATCCGGCATAAAGCTCAAAAGCGGAATAGTGAAACTAACATGTGTCCGACCAGCCGTGACGACCGTGGCCCCGAGTACTCCATCTTCGTTGGTGACCTCGGTCCCGAAGTCAACGAATACGTCCTCGTATCTCTCTTCCAGAGCCGGTTCCCGTCCTGCAAGTCCGCTAAGATCATGACTGACCCCATCAGCGGCATGTCCCGCGGCTACGGATTCGTCCGCTTCTCCGACGAGAACGACCAGCAGCGTGCGCTGAGCGAGATGCAGGGTGTCTACTGCGGAAACCGTCCCATGCGCATCTCCACTGCCACCCCCAAGAACAAGGGTCCCGGCGTTGTTCCCGGTGCCATGGGCATGCCCGGCCCCGCGGGCATGTACCCCCCTATGGGTGGTCCCCCCATGGGCTTCTACGGTGCCCCTCAGCCCATGAACCAGTTCACCGACCCTAACAACACCACTGTGTTCGTTGGTGGACTCTCCGGCTACGTCACCGAGGATGAGCTGCGCTCCTTCTTCCAGGGATTCGGCGAGATCACCTACGTCAAGATCCCCCCCGGCAAGGGCTGCGGTTTCGTCCAGTTCGTCCAGCGCCACGCTGCCGAGATGGCGATCAACCAGATGCAGGGATACCCCATTGGTAACTCTCGCGTTCGCCTGAGCTGGGGTCGCTCGCAGAACAACTCCGGCCCTGCCGGTAGCCCCTACCGTCCTGCTCCCCCTCCGCCTCCGATGTACCCTTCTATGGGCATGCCCCCTGCCCACCAGTACGGCGGTTTTGCACCTATGAAGGTTGGTGGTCACCCTGAAGACACTGCTTAAAGTCCTTGCTCTCGCAACTAGTGGGAAGAAAAAGAAAACCCAGTCTTTGTTAACGAACCTTTCTAGTAAAAAAAGCGTTCTTTTTTTTGAAAGCAACAGCAGGAGTTTTTGCGTCATTTCCAATGATGATGGGTCTTTTGTGTCCTAGGCCTGCTATTTCTGCGAAAGTTCCCCTCTATAGCTCCTGACGGGCGTTTTTTTTCTTTCTCACCTGTGCTACGTACTTCATTATATGTGAGCGCTTCCGTTTTAGCAAGATCCGAGCTTATGTTTTCCTTTACCCCAATTTCGTTCAACTGATGCTCTGCTACAACCTACCCTTTCCATTTCCCCCATCTTTTTCCTTTCTCCCTTTATCTTTTTTTCTCTCTTAGGTTCTTGTTATGCGTATGACACCCAATCGTATCGTTGACGTGCTTTTTTTTCCCTCCTTTTCTTTTTCTTCTTATCTCTCTCCATATCTCTCTTCTATCCTTGGGCAGGCATTCTGCGAAAAGTTCATCTTCAAGCCTAAATTGAATTGTGTTCCGCACCGAGGATGTTACGTCATGCCTTTTTGCTAGACCGGCCTGTACAACACTGCTTTATACTCTTCTCGTCTTCCTGCTTCTCGTCCCAGTTCTTCTTAGCTCGTCCGGCGCCGTTTTCCTTTGTGGTTGTGCACCTGAGTTTGGTCAGTTAATTCGCGGCCTATCTTCCCGGGGTCTGTTCTCTGTCTCCCTCTTGTTGCCTGCTGCTTCTCAAGTGATCGGAGTGTGGCCACGCTGAGGCTGGAATGGTTTCTCTTTCCTTTGCTATTGAGCCCTCGTTCTTGTAGTTACTCGGGAGGTTGGAACGACTGCTTAAGGTCCTTTACGGAGTTCTCGGTTGACGGCCGCTTGCTGTTTGTCTTGCGGTTCTAAGGAGGTTGGCGGCAGTCTTTTTCCATGACATTGCGATTCCTATATCGGCGTTCTCGTACCACTGTCATCCGTAATTGTGTCTCATTCTTCAGACAGTCGCGTTTGTTCCTGGATGATTCCCCCTTCGTTCTGCCATGGGTTTCCGTCACGTTTTCCTTAGCCTCGAGATAGTGAGATCCCGAACATAGTGTGAACTTTTCTTCTTACAAAGCTGATCTCATTGAAGATGGGGACCGAGAGGAGATAATGAGCAAGGTCGATCTTTCCGAACTTGTTTCGTTCATGCCTGCTTCTCTCTTGCCCGTTTAGTCCACCTGCCAATGCGGAAGGCGCAGCTCACCGTCGAAGCGGTTGATTAATATCAAACGCCCATCTATCTTCCTTTTCGGCTTCTCCTCCATCCCCCCGGCCTCTGTCGGCGTACCCTTTGTTTCTTTTTTTTCTCTTTTTTTTCATTACTTCTGGTATTTCCTAAATATTCTAGGACTAAAATTCGTTTCGCATCTTATCCCGCAGCCGCAGCAGAATCCATAGGCAGCCAGGCAAGATGCGCTACGAGAATTGGGATGTGCTTCTGTTTCCAGAGAGCTCCAAGGTGCCTCTGCAGGAGTTCAAGACTCAATGCTTTGTGGTTAAGGACACGGGTTGGTTTGACGCTCGCCTGTGTAAACTTTTTAAGGAAGTTAACTCTTGCTGACATACCTCACGGACAGAATCCCCATACCTACACAGTCCGGCGCTTGTCAATCCGGCCTCGTACTACTTGTCCCAAGGCAACCTGGGACTGTTGCCGGTTCTCACTACATTCATCCCCAGTATCGCCCCGAACACCTCCTTCCGGGTGTCCATCCATAGTTGGGAAAAGCCTCGCCCTAGCCGACTGATGGAAAGCCTGTTGCAGCCTGAAGATGCTCCGCTTTTTGAGATTCGAATATTCACTGACGGCCTGTGTGTCTCGTGAGTTCCCAACCGCCCCCTTTGTAGAGCGACGAAGTTAATACTGGCTGGGTGGCACTGCTCAGGGGAAGCGTTTTCAGCCAGAGGACCAGCTGGCCCCATGTGATCGGTAGGCTGCTAGATCTGCTAGACCTCCTACACGTGCATGGCCCTCTCATTAACGTGCTGTAAACGCAATGGATAGATTTGAGTTCCTGTATGGTTCCCAGACACCCTGGGAGAAACCACTTGCTAACACGCTGTCCTTAGATGTCGATAAGAGTGGCAATCAGGATACGCTTCGGTTCCCTCTTTTCCACCAAGAGATCCTAGAGCAACGATACTGGGATGCTGGCGAGCTCTACGGAAGGATTCGCGTGGTAGTCTCGGAAGGGTTCGCTCGGCCACATCGTACTCCGCCGTTTGAGCGAGTCAAGGAAGTCGTGGCGTTTTCTTTTCAGCATGCTCCTCTCCGTAGGTCTTCCTGAACACTCTTCGAGAGCTCGCTGACTTTGGTTCCTTCCAACCAAACAGATGTCCTGGAGTGTTCTAGCATTGCCTGGCCCAACGCTTCCATGTGGACTCGTGAACCTCGTCTCTTCAAATACAACTCCGGAAGCGGAGCCAGCGAATTGAAGGAGCCAGAAGACACCCACACCCATTCACCGACCAGACACAGCACCACCCAGCAGGCCACATCTGCGGGTCAGTTGACCAACCCGGCTACGCAGAATACCTGGCAATACAAAACCTACCAGGGACTCGTGCCTCAATGGTCAGGCAGGTTCGGGGATGCAAAGTGGGCGCCCCAAGAACCACCTCTCATGCAGGAGGCCTATATTGATCCTTATGTGCTCGATCCATCTGCCCGGCATCGCGGTGCAAGGCCTTCTTGGGAGGACGTTTCCATGCCAGACTACGTTTCTAGCACGACCGGTAGCCGGGCCATCTCAAGCATGACTGGCGTCAGCTACGAGCACAGTAAGCACCCCAGCATTATCGCACCGATTGACGAGGAGGCATATGCCCAATTGGTTGAGGCACTAAGCCCACCAAAACAGCCCACCTGCGGCACCCATGCACCCACCAACACTCCATCTAGCATCGCCCCGGTGGGCAGTAAGCTTTCAGCTGCAGCTGAAGCACGCTCAGCATCTTACACTAGAGATGGTAGTCGATCATTTGTTCTAAAGGAACTTTCCCAGACCGGTACCCGAAATGCGTCCGAATCCAGTGTCAAGTCTAGCCTCCTGCCGGAATCTTTGGCGGAGGCCACGGCAACAAGCAAACTTCATGCCAGCCCCAATGCGAATATCAAGAGTAGGAAAGAGGGAATGTCTCAGGACAACAAGGAAAACGAAAGTGCCACGGAGACGCCGCGCAAGGAGAGTGAAAAGATCAATACGACCCCGATCAAGACGGTCAGACGATTGAGCGGCAACATGGCATCTCCCACCGAATCCAGAAGACAGCGGTCTATTAGTTCTGCGCGCGGCGAGGGCATCACACCTTCCAAAGGGGAGTCGGTCCCATGCCCACCGGTGCAAGAGGTGTCTACGCCAGATGATCTCCGTCGAGTCAACCTGGACGAGCTTCTCGATTCTACCATTCAACTGGTGGGGAGCACGTCTGAGGTTTCGATCGAGTAAATGTATTCTTATGAATGACGATGGTCTTGTTTTACTCCCTTTGTTTTGCTTCTTTTGCCTTCTTCCCACTGAGTGAGTGCAATGCATTCATCTACATGCTACCTAAAGCAAGTTCCATTCACTGAAATACCTATCCCTTATCGCCTTTACGAAACGCATGTATTATCTCCTTTTAAATCTCAAAAAACCAAGAAAAAAGAAGAATAAAGTGTCTTAGGTACTGTTTTGTAGCAGAATGCATCCAGTGACACCGGCGTAACTTGTACTTGCAATCCAATTGCAGAAGGAGCCCCCCCTCCTCCGACTGATCCCCTTGTCAACCTCTTTCCCTTTTCTTTTCTTCCTTCTTCTCCGTCCTCTTCGCTCTTCTCTCTTCCTTTCTTTACCTCTCGCCTCTCTCTCTCTCTCTCTCTCTCTCTCTCTCTCTTTCTCGCAAATTTCTTTTTCAACTGCCAATCTTATCTCGGGATCACACCATGGCAGGTGAGCCTACTATAGATGGCTCACCTTCGGGCTCACTCGTCGCGCATGGTGTGGTTCCTGCAAGCCTTACCTTTGACCCTTCACTCTGTAATTCTTCAGGATTTTCTCGTTGGGCTCATGATCCTTCCCCTTACTGGAATCTGATTCTAGCCTGTTCTGCGCTGAGAACACTCCCTTCTCCTGTTACTCCGACCCTCGACTCCCCTTCTGACCTGAAACATGAACCAGAGGAAGGGGAAGTCCAGGATTGGGAGCCCATTCCTCCTGAAGTGAATATGATGTCTCCCTTCCAGGTTTGTTTAAGGCTCTGCTAAACACTCCTTGCCTGACTTACTACCTTCATGGCATTTAACCAAGATTTCTGTCCAGTCTCATGCCGGCGGTTCCCTGCGGCTTGGCTTTCTTGATACTAGAACCCTGGATACAGACGAGGTGCTTTTCTACTTTGGTGTGATTTCGATACAGAAGCTCCTATTGCCTCGGTTCCACTATACCAACACTGGACCGGGTGGTTCTTGGGAGGTCAAGCTCACCATGTATGGCCATACGGTCACCAGGTCGCAGAATCACAAAACCCAAGAACAGGCCAAAGTGGAGGCTTGTCGCGAAGCTCTAGACAGACTTAGGATTGATTATCCCGAATGGATCGTCCCAGAAGAGCCGAACGACGGTCCTCCCGGTCCAGGTTGGAACTGGTGTGAACTTTTACACCGTAAGGTGCTTACTATTGTGCCTCTTTATACTCACTGACCGATCATGTCCAGAATACTGTCTCTGTACTGGGATCCAGTTGCCAAAGTACACAACGTACGCACATGATGAGGGTTACCGTCATGGTGTTGAAGTAGCAGGCATGACATACTTTGGTGTTGTCAAGTCCTATCCGGGAGAGGTTGAGTCGCAGAACGCCACGGCACTAAAGGCTTTACATGAGTCTTTGGTGTCAGCGCAAAAGTCATTTTGTACTTCGTTCGGACCTCTCACCTTGGAACAATCGTACAAGCGTTTGCTGGAGCTTGTTCCAGGAGAAATCTCTCGCACGGGAGAGCAGCGCAGGCCAGATGCCAAAAGAGTGGCTCGAGACGACGGCATACACGAAGGAGCCCAACCAAGCAAAAGGCGGAAGAAAATTCCCAAAAAGCCCATTGTCAAAAACCCCAAGGTCCCAGTATCGAATAATGCGAATCTCTTACCGCTACCAAACTGCAGACTTACACCAGTCGATGTGCCCGTCAAAACAGAAAAGGGTAGATGGCCACTAAACCCACAGCAAATCAGTCAGCAGCTCGAAGGTGTGCGCACCAACAGTGAAAGGCTTCGAAGTAACGTGATCCTTCCCATATACATATATGCTGATTATGTTGCTAACAATGCCCTCCCTCCCTTCGTGTCCTTTCAATGCTGGAGGGACCGTTTGGACGCATGCATATCTAGCAACTTGCCGTCTTCTTTCTCTGGAGTATCCTGATATTCAAGTCAGACGATTGAATGAACAATGTTCCAAGCCAAGGGGTCACTACTACGCCGCAGCCTTCTTCCGCAATGACCCATTCCTCGCTCGTGCAGGGGCAATTGGAGAAGTGAACTCTGCAATGTGCACCGGGCAGCAAATCCAAGAAATGTGCACCGAGCGAGTGCTCCAGTACCTCATCGCTATGGTGAAGGAGGACACACTGCTGGAACAAGCGGAGGCCAAAGCTCGCTTTGACCGAGAAAAACAATGGGCGAGACGGGCTATGTCTTAAGGCTACTTCGACTCCATGCAGGTTGAGTAGAAATGTATGTACACAATGTACGGGGGGATAGCACCACATATGGCAATTCAGATCCTTTCAGGACAGCAGTGCAACACGGAGGAACGCAAAACCATTGGTGAAAAAGAGGTGGAAAGGAAAGGAAGGAAAATGGATGATGGTTTCTGTACCTAGGTAGTTCTGTGCCTAAGGGTATTCCGCTAATAACTGCTTTTTCTTTCCCAGCCCTTCAGGATCCAGTAATGATACAGGCGGCAACGAAGACATTTGATTTCGGCTGGATTTCTTTCCTGTTAAAAAGAAAAAACGTAGTCTCTGTTTCCTTCTGTCTCCAGCAACTGAACAGTTGGAAAAGCTAATTGATAAGAGAAAGAAAAAGAAAAGGGAAAAAAAAAAAAAAAAAACAAGCATAAGCACGGGAACGAGAACAGACAAAGAAAATAAAAGAAAAGGGAAGGGGGGGGTTAAAAAAAAAAAAGGCCACCGAGGCAAAACGAAAAGCTTCTCAATTCATAAAAACCATTTCCAGAGGAGAGTCGTCAAGAAGACCAAGACCTCGCGGGGGAACGCCATGAAACGCAAGCTTGCAACAAGCAGACAGACAAAGGAAATAGATCGTAGAAGCTCGAAGAGAGAGAAAAAAAAAGAGGGAGGCCAGGACAGAGAATCTTCGGCGATAAAACCTCAAAAAGTATTATGAAGGATGACTAACGCTAGACGAGTATCACGCAGTGTTGTAAGTCCATTGAGGAGCGATAGAGACAAGAATTAGCCAGGTAGTAAGTAGTAAGTAGTAGTATCAGTAATAATAATAATAAGAGAAGAAAGAATCAAGTTGAGAAGGCATAAAAGTCACAGAAAATCAGCCTGGCCACAAACAAATCCATTTCAGGGGGGGATTCAGAACGTCTCGTAACGAGTTCAGTAAAATGAAAGGATATGCAAGAAACGGGTACACCAACGCCAGTCTCACAAACGCATATCCAATATCATGGCGACAATAGCAAAGCACAGAGGGGGGGGGAAAGGAAATAAAAATATAAGAGAAAAAGAAAAGAGACGACTAAGAGAAAAAAGAGGGGAATTTCAAAAGCGAATGAGAAACCGAATACCACGATGGAGGATTTAGAAATGTACAAAACAGGTAAGGGTATATGAGGATGAATTGGATATCCGTTGGGCTCGTTTACAAGCTATCGCCGGCACCGGTTTCAACACCATCAGTTGGGTACGACATGTTGGGATCGAATCCAAAGCTGGCGGTGTCTGCATCGGTGTTGAGGAATGTGTCAAAATCGAAATTCTCCAGAATGTCAGGGTTCTCCAGAGCGGTGAAGTCAAGGTTGAAAGCAGATGCCTATCAAGGAGGTTAGCACAAGTTCCAGCTTCCACATAGCACCTGTAAGAGCAGCCTACATCTGGGATGCTGAGATCGGTGAACGTCTGGTCAGGAGGCTGCTGCACGAGCGGCTGCGGGGCAGGGGCAGACGTTGGAGGCTGAGGAGCATTCGTCGTAGCATTGGCACCGGCCTTGTTAAACGAGTTGGGGTGCTGGGGCGTGATAGGGGTAGATGGGGTGGGAGTCGGTGGGTGCTCCGCTTCCGATGACGGAGTAGCCGCCGTGTTCGCATTTGCGGCGGCGGTCGTGGCCTTCTTTGAAGGTCGCTAAAAATCGCGTTCAGCTTTTTGAGGGAAACCACAAAAAAAAAAAAAAAAGAGCAAGAAGCCCTAAGCGAAATAGTCTATGGGGGTCACGTACCTTGCGGCTATCTTTCGTGTCTTTCTTGCCCTTCGGTGCG
>NGZO01000008.1:2738788-2799710 GCA_002215965.1 Aspergillus persii | reverse complement strand
AAAAAAAAAAAAAAAAAGAGCAAGAAGCCCTAAGCGAAATAGTCTATGGGGGTCACGTACCTTGCGGCTATCTTTCGTGTCTTTCTTGCCCTTCGGTGCGGCCTTGTTGGCCTGCTGTGGCGTCGGCGGAGCCGCGCCCGTTTGAGGTGAAGCTCGACCGGCGTTGCCACCAGCCGCTGGCGGCGCTTGGGGAGGAGGCATCGGGTTATTCTGTGGAGTTCCGGTAGTCTGAGGTTGGCTCGCCGGAGATGGTTGCGGCGCCATAGGCTGGCCCTGAGGGCCGCCCTGCTGCGGCTGCCAGCTGCCACTCGGCACCCGGTTATTAGCACCCGCAGGGATCGGCTGGCCCATTTGAGGGCCGGTGAAGGCCGGGTTCGAGCTCGGGGGTCGCATTCCGTTGGGCGCTGGCATACCATCAGGAATGCCTTTCACGAAGAATTGGCCGGCCATCTCAGGAGGCATCTGACCACCGTTGAAATTCATCGACGCTGGGGAGGCGCGACCTTGAGCCATCGCGTCGCCGGCACTTGGGGATCCGGGAAGGCCGGTCTGGGGCATCTTTGGCGTGCCCCTCTTCATTTGATCGTTGGGATTCGGTGACGTGCCCGCCCTGCTGCCTTGGGGAGAGGTGCCTGGTTGCAAGGCAGCCTGCTGCCCAGGGATTGGGGGCTGACCATCAGGACGGGCCATGCTATCCTGCTCTTGTCGAGCCATCATCAAACGCCGCTTATTCTGCTGTTCAAGCAGCATAAGCTGCATTTGATAATCCTGGAGTGCATGGTTCCCATGCTGACCGCCAGGTGTCTGCATTCCAGCCCGAACCTGGGCCATTTGACCATTTGCGCCATAGTAATCGCCGTTCATCGGGTACATATTCTGGCCATCTGGCATGGGTACCAGATCCGCCTGGGGTGGCATGACACCGGGATTCATCAGACCATTCGGCATGCCCTGGTTATTCAATGCTGAGCGTGAGTGGTGAAGGGCTAAATTCTGAGCATATACCTGGATAGATTTCTGCTGAGCAGCAGGGCCCGACTGTTGGAACGAAGTCTGGAACTGGGCCGGATTCATCGTCCGTGGATTGAGACCGTTCTGCATCAATATCGCTTGGGGATTCTGTTGGGCGGGCATGCCCTGGCCTTGGCCCCGTCCGTTGGGTGCCAATTGCTGACCATTCATGTGTGCGCCTTCAAGCCGGGGTCGCTTCGACGGGGAGGGTGCGTTTTCTGCCGAGGACGGGGACTGCGGACGGTGACCGTTCATGTCCATGTCGGAGTGTTCCCTCTGCATCTGCATCATTTGCACCTGCTGGTTTTTATGGATCTGGGCGATCTGCTGCTGAGACCTATAAATCATGTCAATTAGCCCCTCAAGTTCACAATATGATCCACAGTGGAAGCAGCAGGGGCGTGGAAGGGTATGCGTACAGGCCAGTCGTGTTATTCTGCAGCACTGTCTTTTGAAGGTTGGGAGCAACCCCATTTCGGCGCATGTTGTTAAGCTGCCCGGGCATCATCGGCTGCTGTCGCAACAACTGATTCTGTTGCTGCTCTCTGAGGCGCATCAAGTTCTATTCAAGGTCAGCGATGCTTTTTCATTTCCTTTCCTTTTTCTTTTTCTGAAAGACTCTTCCTGGTTCTTCTTTTGGTTGGAAGGATTAAGGTTGCGCAAGCAAGAGTGCGTACCTGGTTATGCTGAAGATATTGCCTAACGTCATTGCTGTTTCCCCTCTTCCGCTGAGCCCAAAAGAAGTCCCAGAAAAGACTAAACCAGTCTAAGAGAAAGGGAGACTGTTGGCTTTCGCTGGGAAGGTTAGGCCGTGGCAAGTCATCGGGAATTTTTATCTTCTCGCCATCCTTTCCATCCGTCATCATGGCATCGCCATCAACGCCATTCACTTCGTTGTCACGGCGATGGCCGGGACTCGACTTAATCTGTGATTCTATGCTAACTTTCGCTGCATCCTCCTTCAGGATGGCCCTGGCACTTTCGTGGTAGCCGCGCTTGAGGAAGTAGTCGTAAATGTATGTGTTGAGATTGTTGATCATTTGCTCGGAGATGTTATGCATGGTTCCGTCGTTACGAGGAGCTGCAGAGCCGTTGTTTACCATTGGGACACCCCCGACAGGGCCCCCGGCTCCGGGGTTCATCCCAGCGACATTCATTTGGTTCATGGTGGCACTTACGTGGCTCAGCCACCCTCACCTTATGCTTGTCCTCGATGAAGAGCGTTGGAACTGGGAATTTTTTTTTTCCTCAACGCGCATCCACCGTCTCGAGGCGAGGGAGCTCACCACAAGGTAAGATGAGAAGCGCGTGGCAATCGTGATGATCAAGAGGTTTTCAACGAAGAGGCGGAGTCACTGTTGTTTCCAACCCTAAAAAAGTATTTAAGTTAGTCAGATATGCGCGAGCGATTGGGTGGAGAGACTTGGTGCTAGGACTAAGCAGTTATGACACCAAGACAGGGTGCAAAATGAGTCGATCGATGCCAGGGACAGATTCACGTTGATGATGACAAAAGGCAGGATGTCGCACTGATCACATACAGGGAGACAAGTGTGATCCGCTCAGAAGCAGAATGCGAGATAGGGAAAAAGAAAGAATCTGACGTTGCTTTCACGGCGCACTAGGAAGAGCAAGCCACCGAAAAAGAAGTAAGATTATGTAAAAGAGGAGAACAAATGTGAGAAGAACAAATAAGAGTAGAAAGAGAAAGAGAGAGAGACCGAAAATATCTAGAAAAAGAAGAGACAGAGGTATCGGTCAAAACGATCCAGCCGAAAAATGCGCGGTAGGATCAACCGGGGGGTGGGCGGCGACACCAGAGCAGACGGGAACGGCGTTTAGGAGAGAAGGAAGAAAGTCAGAGGAAATCCGACAAGAAACCCACTGGAAGATTAAAGAGGCCGAAAGGTCCCAAATAACAAGAACGTCTGTCAGGTCCCTGCAGAAAAGGGAAAGAGGAGACACGGCGAGGCCCGGTCAAGATAGAGGAAAGTGGTGGAGGGGGAGGGATGGGAGGCGAAGGTTAGGACAAGGTGTTGCGGTGGATCTGAGGTGTTCTGGTGGGTGGGAGGACGGAGGACGTGGATATCAGGCGCGGTGCCTGGAGTGCTGGGCTGTTCAATCGCTGCCGGCTGGGCGTAAATCGCTTGTTCGGCGCGGATTATCTGTCTCGGAACCCGGCGGGAGGGCTGGGAGGTGCTGCTGGCTCGCGTATTTCTGAGCATGCTTCCCCGACAAGCACCGGGAGTAGATCGTGAGATGGCTACTTACCTCCAATCTGTGAGCGACGGAGAAGGGAGATGTTGTATATCGTATGATGGAAGGACACGAAGAAATCAAGATTTTGTTTTAGAGAAAAACAAAAAAAAAAAAGAAAAAAAAGAAAAGAAAAAAAAGTCACTGTAGGATGTTTCTGACGAGTGAAGAAAAGAAATGGCAGGGAAAAAGACCGATTAAAAAAAAAAAAAAAAAAAAAAAAAAAAGTCACGGAAGGATGTTTCGGAAGAGTAAAGAAAAGAAATGGAAGGGAAAAAGACCGATTAAAAAAAAAAAAAAAAGAACAAAAAAAAGAGGCAGGGTCGAAGACGGAGTAAGAGATGTTGATACTTAGTAACCTCCCATAGTAACTAAGTAGTTAATGATGGCGTAGAAATGTTCTCCCGATCGGTGGTGTAATAAGACCCAATTCCCTCCTACAGAGGCCCAATGGTACAGATAGTAAATGATATCGAGATCTAGCGACAACGACAAACCCGAAGCCGATGGCATATAGTCTCTAATCAATGAAATAATATCCAGGCAAAGGAGAGCGCGAGGAATCTCGAGACATTGCAGATTGATCGGGTGGATTGGGAGTCCGGCGCGTACTTCCCAGAACGGCGGCGACGACGGGTATGGCGTATCACGTGGTGCCCCTCCGGCGGATGAGGATTTCCTCTGTAGATCGGCTGCTGATGGCTTCTGCTTGTTCATTGTTATCCTTCTTCCCCAGACTGGGTGGATCACGGAAGGCAATTGAAGTGAATGTCCTCTATCAGTTCCTAAAGTGGATTTCGCCCGCTCCGTTTACAATCCCCATACATCGCTATTCGCGGTGATTGTCTCAATAGAGGCTGTGGGCCATTGTCTATTAACTACTTGTTGATTTTTATGTTCAAGTTATACTGGAAATAATGTACCATGTCTACAGAGTAACTAGTTACGCTTGTCCCGGCTGGATGACTAATTTAGCATAAAGTTCCCTGGCGATCATCGCTCTAATTAACTTAGGCTATATAAAGTAGATCTTAATCCTTCTGCACCCCATGAGCAGCTCTTCGCTGAATATGGACGATTCACTTCTTTGGATTCCACCCTCATGTGTATCAACTTCCTATAGTTAGGTTCAGCACACTACTGAACGTACATGTACATGCAAACATGTTTAGTTATGATAGTTGTGAAAACATACTGTGAACTAACTCGTACATATTTCCCGCCTATTCTTATGAAATATGGGCACACAAATGAATAGCCATGGTCACCTAAACCATATTCCTATCTGAACAGAAGAACGCATTATTCTGTCCTGGTCTGTCCCATCTTCACATAAAGATAAAGTTGATATTTGCATTTGGAAGAAAAGTAAGATATATAGAACGCAATAAGGCCCAAAATTCAGGAACACCCTACGCCACATGATGTTTACACTGTCGCAATTCTTCAACGAAATCCCCGGGTTACTCTTCCTCTGGAGGCATTTCATCCTCGATATACCTCACCAAAGACACTCGCATTTCCGTCGTATCGTCGCCCCGCAACACGTCACTCACAAAGTGTGCTTCAACCTGCATTTGCACCTAGACAGGAAATTAGCCCAAAAGTCGACATGAAAGGAAGATGAGAGTTCTCGGGACCAACGACTTACCATTTCTAATGCCCCTCTGAGAACTCCACAGAGGATATTAGAGAACCATAGCTCGTCCTGTGCCCTTCCATCATCCGGCAATTCTACGAAGTCGGCCAAAGGGTTTTCGTCAAAGACAAGAGAGAATTGGTTGTTATCGCTGGTCCAGTTGGTCACAGTGGGCGTCACATTGAGGAAGATTTTGAAACCGACCTGTCCGATGTCATGCATGTTAGTCACCTAAATCGAAAAGACTAGATGGATAGGGGCTTGTGCAGGTGCGGGAGCCATACTTTAGCGATCATGTCTGCCGTCTCTCGGAAATTCGCACACCGACCGACACCTGACTTGGCGAGGAAGTCTTCAATAAGTCGCATCCCAATGTTGTATCCCATCTTGTCTAATTGCTTGTTCACTTCCTGGTAATTACTGTCGTAGTCTTGGCACAGCTGCGCAACGATTGTTCCGTACGTCAATGTCACCAGCTCCGCATTGACTTTATCAACCCTTGTTCTAGAAGATATTATCGTAGACGTTAGTGTCAGAGAACACTAGGCGTAACTCCCCAGTTTGGTGGTCGGCTGGATGGGGCAAGAAACAACGGCATTCAGCTTACTGACTTCCATAACCTAAATAAACGATACATCATTAGTACTGCGCCAGACAGAGAGATCATTGACAGGGGCTAGAAACATGCGACATACTCTTCTCCAATCCTAGAGGCTTTTGTAGTAGACATGTTTATCTGGCGGTAGGCGAGTAGACCCGACGGATCGCAAGCAGATAGGTTTCTGGGGGTCGAAGAGTTTCAAGTGATAAAAAGCAGGTGGTTGGCAGTAGAGGCACTGGATTATGTTTTTGAAACAATGTTCACAGAGCACATTCCTCCCCGCGCAGTCAGTGGAGCGATGGGGGGGGGGAAGAACGGAGGGCGGAGCTTCGTGCGCCTGGTGGGCCAAACATCGGCGTTTAGCGCGTCTAACAACCTGGCCATTCCGCGTCTAAGAAGAAGTCCGCATCGATGCTTCCGTGGTCACCAAAATCAATCCTCCTGCGTCTTTCTTCACACCCCATCCTCACGCCAATTATTATATTCCGTCTTTTGAGCTACGGATACCTCCCAGCATGATGTCTGGAGAAAAGCGACCCGCTCAGACGGCGTTTGGCTCATCTAATCAGGTCGTCGTGAAAAGAAAGAAGTCCGACGCCGATCTTAACGATAGCACAGCTGTTGTCAAAAGCTCCTCGCAAAATGGAGCTGTAATGCAAGCGGTATGTTCTGCTTTCGGTCAATACGCTACAAATTTCCCCTTGCACCAGAATGTCGCTAATGAGAAATATAGGTCCCCCGCACCAGCGGGCTGGATGCACCTATCATGGAGCTTTCAGGTGAGAATCATCGCGCTCGAAACTCAAACTTGCGATATCCAAGACATCTGTAACTAATAGACAGCTATTTAGGCCATTCCGGCGAAGTATTCACCGTGCGATTTGACCCCACCGCGCAGCACATAGCGTCCGGTTCAATGGACAGATCCATCCGTACGTCGTTACCCGCCAAAAGCCTTTGCCTCTCCCAAACCCCCAAGGTTGTGGTTGTCGCTAAATGTAACATAAACAGTACTTTGGAACACCTACGGACAATGCGAAAACTACGGTGTACTTTCAGGCCACCGAGGGGCCGTCCTTGACTTGCAATGGTCTCGCGACTCCAAGACGATTTTCTCCGCGTCGGCAGACACGACAATTGCAAGCTGGGATTTGGAAACCGGTCAGAGAATTCGCCGCCACATTGGTCATGAAGAGATAATCAATTGCCTCGATATCAGCAAAAGAGGACAGGAGCTCCTGGTTAGCGCAAGCGACGACGGTTGCGTAGGAATATGGGACCCGCGGCAGAAAGACGCAGTTGAGTACCTGGAGTCTGAATTGCCCATTACTGCTGTGGCTTTATCGGAAACGGGAAGTGAAATCTACAGCGGTGGCATCGACAATACCATCCACGTTTGGGACCTACGCAAGAAAGCCGTGGCTTACTCGATGGCGGGGCACATGGATACTATTACCTCTCTTGAGATTTCACCAGACTCGCAAACCCTACTATCCAACTCTCACGATTCGACTGTCCGCACATGGGATATCAGACCTTTCGCGCCGGCGAATCGGCATATCAAGACCTATGACGGCGCCCCAGTTGGTCTGGAGAAGAATCTCATCCGCGCAAGCTGGGACCCGAGTGGCGAGAAAATTGCCGCAGGAAGCGGTGACCGGAGTGTGGTTGTGTGGGAGACCAAATCTGGGAAGCTTTTATACAAGCTTCCAGGCCATAAAGGGACTGTCAACGACGTACGGTTCTCTCCCAACACCGAGCCTATTAGTAAGTCTCATATGCACCTGGCAATCATACTTGGCTTATTTTACTGACAATCCCTGTAGTTGTTTCCGCATCGTCTGATCGGGGTCTTATGCTGGGTGAATTGGGCAAGTGATGCAGTTTCATATTCTACAACTTCATAGTGGGCAGAAGGCCCATCCCCATGCAGCACCGTTTTCTTTTTTGATACCGCCCAATTCATAATCGAAGTCAATTTTTCATGAGCTCGTGTGCATCGAGGGCTCTACCGATAACAGGGACGAGCACTTACTGAACTGACGGTGTAGTGTACTCCGTGCTTTTGATTCCGAAGAAGATGCCATGTATACAAGCCAACCGTTGTATACGATATACGAGTGGTCTCGAACCAAAGAGAAGTTGTCAAGTGCTGATAAGATAGGCCTACCGAGTTCTGAGATTTGGTTTTCTTCATACATTGTGCAGGCATGCAATTCCACGTTGGATGGATGTTTGCGACGCCCATTGAAATGTAACTAATCTTGTATCCTCCAGCTCTGTGAGCAGTAGCGCAACGGCGCCTGGGGAAGTCGCCATGGGCGTTGTTTCTGTATAGTATCTGATGAATCAAACGCAAGTCAACAACGAATGGACCCAAGTGCTCCCCGTGCTTAAGCTGGAGAAAGCCACCATCTCCTTCGGGCCTAGTCGGGTCTGTAATTAGAAGCTCTCAAAATCGCCAGGGCACCCGAGGTTTCAAATTCGTCGTCAGCTTCTTGGCAACGATCGGCCGACCGATGGGTCAGTCACCCCTTGAAGGTAGCATGAAGCACGGAGTACCGGGTATGTATGTACTTTACTGTGCATGTAGGGCTTCAAGGGTCAAGACGAAGACCGACGGAGAATCGAGGATTGAGGATCGAGGAACGAGAGAACCTGCATTATTTCCATGTGCTGGTATGCGCACGTCGAGGTAGGCTAGGGACAGCCAAGTGGTGGCTTATCTATCGGTCGGGGCCAGACTTCCCAGAGGGCGGAAACGTGGGTCATCCAGGGGTAAGACCGTCTAGTCTACCTCCAGCGTAGTGTCTGCCTGTCTGCCTTCCTCTCCCTCTCTCCGCCCCCTCTGCTTCCATCATCGCCTGTCACTCAATCTACCTTGTCCATTTTCCTCCGTATATTCTTTTGTTTGGCGCCTTTTTACATCGTTAATATCTTTGATACCAGTCATTCTGGTTCCCACCGTTCGTCCTTCCTGGAATCTCAGCCTAGCACTCCGTGTTTATGATATACCACCTGGGTGGCCTGGAGCCCCTGTCCCTTCGTTTGCTATCTTGCCCATCGGCTCCTGTTATTTTCTTTTATTTTAATTCTTCCCTCCTTTGAAATTCCCCTTCCATTCTTTTAGACCTTCCTACCCGTGAAATATTATCCCCGGGTCCTTCTCCCTTCGTTGGAAGACCGTTATCCTGTCGCCAATGCTGCTTCTGGGCTCCCTGACCGCTGCCAATTCCGTCCTCATTATGAATGTATAGCACCGCCAATCTCTCGCGCCGCAACCAAAGCTTGACAGCATTCACCAGCAAACTATCCTTTCCTTTTCTTGTCCATTTTTTTTTTTCTAGAAGAAATTTGTATATCCTTAACCAACTTTCCTCCGATCACAAGACAATCCGCTTTAGGCAATTGTTGTCTGTCGGATTGCTGCCCCTATATTTGTGTTTTAACGAATGCGGAAGTGGGAATCGTACATACATACCCTTGGATGCCAAACTCGGCCGTGAACTGAGCAAAAGTTTTCCATATAACAGCATACCTGTGCCGTGGTTTTTGCAAATTGACCTTTCCTTCTGCTCAGATGCCTCGATGTTCTCATTCAACTGAAGCACCCTTCGATATGGAATCGGTCCCGCGATCTCTCTCACATTTGACCACTTTGGAGTCACCCACCTCTGTCAACGCAGCCTCTAGCTCTAATCATGGTGCCATCTGTGAAAATGAGAATCCTCGGAGAGAAAACGGCCTTGAAGAGCAATCATCATCCCCGAACGACGTCAGCAATCGTCCCGATCCTGAGCAGCATATGTCCAGCGATCGGGTTCCGCATCGAAATTGTCGACAATCACGGAGTTTTACTTTGCGCCGCTCAGCAGCGGACGGTATAGCTTCCGCGTTTGCGCCAAGGAGCTCATATGTTCAAATCGATCCTCAATCAGCGACAGAAGGAACGCAGTTGGGCGATAGATCGGAGCCAGGGTCACAAGCCCAATCACGGCGTCATGCGTCGGAGCATCGCAGTTATCGCCCGCGGTCATGCACATCTCTACTCAAAGAGAAAGGCCCGAGGAGAAGGCTCATTACATTGATCACCTCGGCCGTCTTCCTGATCTTTGTCCTCGCTTTGTGTAAGGGATCTCCATGTGTGCCGTTGAAATTCCAGTGCTAATTAGGCTTGCAGATCTTGCATTTGCTGTTTCCCATTCGAACCTGGGCCGAGAACTGCATATTCTTCTTGTCTTCATGATCCTGATCCTTGCCATTGTTCTATGCCATTCTTTGATCCGCTTTATCATGGCAGTCTTACGAGATCCGAGAACGCTCGCTACGAATCGCATCCCGAGTAGATCGGGACACACCGGTTATGCGCAGCCGGAGCGCCCTATTCCTGTTGTTCTTGCTGGGGATGAGGAGGCTTTGCACGAAAGCGAGGGCCCCAGCCGGGAGAAAGTCACCGTACCTCCTCCAGCCTATGGTCTCTGGAGAAGCAGCGTGGTAAGAGCAGACCCCTCCTCCACACTCAACAATCTCTACATTCAGCTATTGGCCGACGTACTAATGGAGACAACTATAGAGAATAAACCCCGATCTCCTGTATTGGCAACGAGTCGAGCAGGAAACGCATCCGATGTCAAAGCGCATGAGTCGAGCAGAGCAAACCTCTAATAACAAAGCTACGACACCACGGCCACCTAGCTATACGTCTGACAATGGAATTGATTACGTTGTCGAAGCACAGCCACGGTCGTTCTCACATTGGAACATTCCCGAGGAACCTGAACATCGTTAAAAATCATTAATTGAGCCAAGCATTTCTATTTCGAGCGAATTCTGGAAAGAGCCGTTGCATTGTCTGCGCTGGAGTTTCTTTGTCATTGGTTTTGGGTGATATCCTTGATGTTGGTTTGCACAATTGTGTGATTGAAGCAGGCGTTCTATGGGTGTACAAGCCTTGCATTAGTGGCGAGTGATGTATATACTGTGCATATGTAGGACTTCTGGTAAATTGATTTGGAATTGGCCTGATTCCTGCCTTTAGAACCTGCAAAGAACATTCAGGACTACCGACAGTTGATTGACTGCCCATTGGCGGACAACCCGCGGAGTAGCATATCTGGCCCGTCAGGAACCCTCACGTGCGACGGAGCTGCCACCACCAAATGGTTAACCTACCCCAAAAGGTTCAGTGAATCCTTCATGAAACCATTACCCCCCACGCAAGACTTGCTGTAGCATTTGGGACTCCACCCCGCTCCCATGTCACTTACAGCCATTCCATTACTGCGGTAATGCGCTCGAGATGTTGCCGGTCCCAAATGTTTGACCCCAGCTCAACATGGACGATGACCTGGGTCTTGCTTCTGTCGCTATGGCTGTCCCTGGCACAGGCTATGACGACAGAAAAAATTCATGAGCTTAGGTACGTGTTTTTTTTATACGCGACTCGCAGCCGAAACTGATGGGTCGGACGCGGCTGGTGATGTAGGAAAGAGACACAGTACATGTTCTACCACGGCTTTGAGAACTACCTCGAATATGCCTTTCCGGAAGATGAAATACGCCCAATAACCTGCCGTCCATTGGTTCGCAGCCGAGATAACCCAGCACACGAGCTGAACGACGTGCTGGGAAATTACTCCCTGACCTTAATAGACAGTCTATCGTCGCTTGCGATCCTGGCCTCCAGTGAAGACGATGGAAAACGCGCTTGGGGGTATTTTCAGGATGGTGTGAAGGACTTTGTTCGACTTTATGGCGACGGGTCTGACGGTCCTGCTGGCCAGGGCGAAAGGGGGAGGGGATTCGATCGGGATAGCAAGGTCCAGGTTTTTGAGACTGTAATTCGTGGATTAGGTATGGGATCTCCTGTCGACTTGGGTGCCTTTGCTTGGCCTTTCGCCGCTCACATCGCTGGTTCTATAGGTGGTCTACTCAGCGCGCATCTTTTTGCCGTAGGCGATCTTCCGATTGCCGGGTATAATCCGCCTGAGGTAGAAGCGACATACGCGAAAGCTTGGGATAAATCCGGTTTCCCTGATGGCAGCCGCGGGATACAGTGGGACAACGGGTTTTCGTATGACGGACAGTTCTTGCGACTTGCTTCGGATCTAGCGAATCGCATCGTCCCAGCATTCTACACGGATACCGGTCTTCCCTACCCTCGGGTAAATCTGCGCCATGGAGTCCAACGACAGCCATTTTACGCAAACTCGCCCCTGAACGTTGTATCATGTCATCACCCCGACCAAGAGTCCTGTCAGAAGAAACGCCAATCAGCACCGCCCGAGATCACAGAAACATGCAGCGCTGGCGCTGGCAGTCTAGTCCTCGAATTTACCGTCCTGAGCAGGCTCACCGGGGACGGTCGCTACGAGGAGTTAGCAAAGAGAGCCTTTTGGGCAGTGTGGGAGAGAAGAAGTGAGATCGGGTTGATTGGCTCGGGGATTGATGCAGAATCGGGCAGATGGGTCCACTCTTATACTGGTGTAGGTTGTCCTTTTTCCCCTCTCTCGAAGGGTATATGCTATTCCCGACACGAAATAACTTAAATTCGCAGATTGGTGCTGGCATTGACAGCTTTTTTGAGTACGCTTTCAAATCCTACGTCCTACTGTCCTCGGGCAATCGACCCCCGCACAACACAGGTAGCCCGTGGCATGCATTCGATGATCATTTCCGCCCTCTGAGCGAGTATGAACACTCAGCAGATGCTTTTCTGCAAGTGTGGCATGAATCCCATGCAGCAATCAAGCGACACTTGTACCGAGGAGAGGGCTACCAACACCCGCATTTAATCCAAGGAGATGTCTTCACTGGCGCCACCCGAGCGTTTTGGATCGATAGCCTAAGCGCGTTTTATCCGGGGCTTCTGACATTGGCAGGAGAGCTCGATGAGGCCATTGGAATCCATCTGTTGCCGACCGCTGTCTGGAATCGGTTCTCTGGCCTCCCAGAGAGGTGGAATGTTGCCACGGGCAATGTCGAAGGAAACCTCGGATGGTACGGCGGCCGTCCGGAATTTGTCGAGTCTACCTATTACCTTTACCAAGCTACTAAGGACCCATGGTATTTGCATGTCGGCGAAATGGTCCTGCGGGACCTCAAAAGGCGATGCTGGACAAAGTGCGGCTGGGCAGGCCTTCAAGACGTCCGTAATGGCGAGCTGAGTGACAGGATGGAGAGTTTCTTCCTGGGAGAAACCACTAAATACATGTTCTTGCTCTATGATACGGCACATCCTCTGAACAACCTGGATCAGCCATTCGTCTTTTCTACCGAGGGACATCCCCTCATAATACCCAAGAACACGGCAGGAGCGCAAAGCCCTCAGTCCCGGAAGCAGTCACAGCCGCAACCGTTGCACAAGGATTCTGTTTGCCAGTCAGCGCCCTTGCCCCCAACATTCGGCTTATCCTCAACTGCAGCGCGGCCCGACGTCTTTCATGCTGCGACCCTGGCTCGTTTACATCTGATGCCGAGCCGGGGAGCGGCAGAAGGGCCTCTTCTGGACAACGCAAAGGATCACCCAAGCGTGTCAATGTCTGACCTGTCCTCGCCAACTAATTATACCTTCTTCCCGTGGACGTTGCCCCCAGAATTAATACCGTTCAACGCGACGAGCTCACCCATGACCGTTCGTCCCACGCTGGATATTTCATTTCCAAGCATCCCTGGCATGGTTCTGGGGTCGAACTCCCTGGAACGGATACGGGAGGGAATTCTCATCAAGGCCATCAGCGGACTGCGCTTAAGCATGGTACGAGACGCACCCTCTCAGGATGCGCCGGAGAACCCGGCGGAAGACGAGTTTCGGATCCAGGTGATTAACAACGTCCCCCTTGGCAAAGATGAGAAGGTATTCCTCTCGCGCGAGATTACATTTGATGTCTTGGATCCCACCGATCCGAATTTCACGCGCATCCGTGATTCCTCAATGATTGACATCGTCATTGACGTTATCCCAGAAACCGTCCGTCGACGAAACGATTCAGATGATCATCAAAAACCGGCTGCGGGAGACAATAGCCAAACTCCAATCATCCACGAGTCCGCATCCTCAACCGACGAGAAACTTGGCTATATAGACCCTTCTGCACCAAGAATGAGAACAGTACTGTCATCTCTGATGAATTCGTTATCCGCGTTGATTCGTGATGACCCTCAAGCGCATCTTTCATGGACATCGTCCTCCAAAAAGCAGTCGCTGCGACTGGCCCTACCGGCTGCCGTTTCCACGGGTTTAGGTTCTGCTCCTCTGCCGGAAGTGGGAGATGCTACTACCTTCTCGATAACAGGTGATCCGGCCAAGAACCGTCTCACCTGGTCTACGATCTATTTCGCCGATGAGCTCTGTGACCACCGCATTCCGCGGGAGGTTGCGCAAAATCATCAAGTGCTGGTGATCAAACGTGGCGGGTGCAGCTTTTCGGAGAAGCTGCGGAACATTGCGGCATATCCGCCTTCGCGCCATGCTCTCAAGCTCGTCATCGTGATCTCTTCTGAGGAGCAACTGCCGGACGAGACTTCGGAGCCCAAATTGCCACCGACCTTAGCCGTCATCCGCGCAGGACCATACCTAGCTCGGCCCTACCTTGACGAGAATCAGATGTCTGCCGGGGGGACGCCGCGGCGCCATTTGATCAGTATGCTGATGGTTGGCGGAGGCGACGAGACTTATGAGTTGCTACGGCGCGCAACTGGCCTTGGCATCAAACGGCGATACTCGGTTCGGTCGCAGGGCATTCCGATCAATAATTTGTACGTTATTTAGTCGATTACTGTAGGTTTTGATATAGCTGTAACCGGATAGATCATTGAACATATTCGTCATACCTAGTCATTTGATATACGGCTGCATACGCGGCATGCTCCATGCATGAATTAATACGTGGCATGCTCATTATGCGCAAAGACCACACCGTTCTTTCAGAATACTCCAACTCCAAGGCTCTTTGAAGGGAGCGGTCAAAAGTGTTGGGGAGATCAAATGCACGAGTGAATGTAAAGCAAATCAATTACTCTTCTAGTGGCCTGCAGTCTACCAAGAAAGTCCAGACAAGTTGAGTGTCAAAAGCCAAGGCGGGGCACGAGACACCACGTGAAACGAACAATTGCCAAATACAAAAGCCATCCATGGCACCGGTTCCTTATTTTTCTCTTTCCCCAGAACCAAACAACCAGTCAACAATCAATCTTTCTTTCTCTGCTTTTCGTCTCGTTCATATACCTTCCTTCTTTTCAGAATCACATACACTATAGAAAGAACAGAGCAGAACCTAGATAAAACCATAAAACCCATCATGCATCAGCAAGAACCCACCTCGGGCTCCGCCCCTTCCATCCCCTCGTCCACCATCACAATCACCACGGACGCCGGCGTCACCTCGCCTCCTCGAGCGCTGTATTTCGCCTACGGATCGAACCTCTCCTTCACGCAGATGCGCATGCGCTGCAGACACAACCCGGACCTCTCGTCGCGGCCCGTGGCGATCGCGCGCCTGGACCACTGGCGCTGGCTGATCTGCCAGGCCGGGTACGCCAACGTGGTGCCGCCGGCGGGACTGCGGGTAGGACCGCAGATCGACGAGGGGGACGCCGTACCCGTGTCCGGGGAGGAGGATACGGTGTTCGGAGTGCTGTATGAGATGGACGAGGCGGACGAGACGCTGCTGGATGGGTACGAGGGCGTGGACGTGCAGGCGCCGCCGTCGCGGCAGGCGGAGAAGGTGCCGGCAGCGGTGCGGCCGAAAGAGCAGGCCCGCGGATCCTATAATAAGTGGTATGTGCCGGCCACGGTGGTCCAATGGCTGGATGAGGAGCAGCAGAGGCGCTGGGAGAACGGGCCCCAGACGACAACGTTGGTGTACGTGGACGAGGAGAATGTGCGGGTGGATCAGCCGAATGCAGAGTATATTCCCCGAATGAACCGTGCCATGACCGAGGCGGAGTCGATAGGGTTCCCGAAGAAATGGGTGGATGAGGTGATGCGCAATTTCATCCCGCCGAACTAAAGGATATCATCCATTGGGCCTCAAAAAGAGAGAGATAGAGAGAAAAGCACATTACCGACTGGCTTACGGATGATGTACATCTGTCATCGGATTCGAGATGATCACATTACGGCCTTGTATTCAATCAAGTCTATAAGAGGTAACATAAACATGAGGAACAAATATTACCGATGACATCTCGGTAGACATGCAAAATCTCAAGTTGCCCCAAACAAAGCCATCTCCGGGCCTGACGACGTCAAGCCGATTAAAAGTAGACAAGCGATCCAGCCAGATCTGGTGTTTCATCCAGACATGTAGCGGGGACCCGACCGGTCAAGGGGGAGGCGAGAAGATGCGGATCGAACGGTTCCTATGCATGCATAAACCATGCAAATTATCCGCTGCGGGATGCAGCCCGACTTGTAATCGAGAGGTGGCACCGCTCAAAATGGCCGAAACAAAACTGAATGTCAAGGGTAGACATGGAAGGAGATGGAGGGGACCCGAGCAAGCGAACACCCTATTTGTTCTTCTTTTCTTTTTGTGATAATCAAGCCCGCCGGCAAGCTATGCAAATCAGAATCGCCACACGACAGAGGAAAGAACAGTCATTATTTTGGTATTATCGAGGTTAGTTTTTGCTCTCCTGGCCGGAAAGCAGTGTGTAAACAGGAGCAGGAAGCTTATCCCGACCCTTCAAGAATTCGAGCTCCAGAATGAAGATGAAGCCCATGATATCACCGCCCATCTTGTTGATCAGCTCACCCGCCGCATACGCCGAGCCGCCTGTTTGAGATCGCGTTAGCCCAAAATGTAACTAAAAAGGGGGGTATAAATTCAAGAAATGGAAGACACGTACCAGTTGCAATTATATCGTCCACGACAATCACCTTCTGGCCGGGCTTGATGGAGTCGGATTGCATCTGGAAAAAGTCCTGACCATACTCCTTGTCGTAGGCCTGAGTCTCGCAGGGACCCGGGAGCTTGCCCTGCTTGCGCACGGGGACGAAACTGGCGCCAAGTCTCAAGGCCAGACTGGGGCCCATTAGGAAACCACGGGCCTCAAGACCGACGATAACGTCAGGCTTCTGATTGCCATGGATCTCAAGGATGTGAAGCTCCAGGCAGCGGAGAAGGGCCTCGTGCAACGAAACGTCGGCGAAGATGGGCAGGATATCTTCGAACAGGATACCGGGAGAAGGGAAGTCGGGGAACTGGCGCAGAGCAGAGCGCAATCTTACTTTAAGACTGGCGAGTTCGGCGGCGCGGGAGGAATGGGGGGAGGACTGTCCGGCGACTTGGGCGGCGGCATCGGGAGTTTGAGTGGTCTGGTTGGAGGTGGATTGGGACATGATGAAGAAGAGAGGAGAGGAGAGAGAAGGAGAAAGAAAAGGAGAGAGAAAAGGGAGGAGGATGAGATGAGGGGTTGCAGAAGATAGTAAAAGGTAAAAATAGTTGAAAAATTGACGTGATAAGCGGAGGGGAAAGGGAAAAAGGAAAGAGGGAAAAAAAAAAATTAATATCAGAAAATCAAATCAAACAGAGAACAAAAACGATAAAAGACAAATCAACGATGAGGAAGGAACCACCGCTGGAGGCACGGAAGGAGGGGTCGTCCGGTAACAGAATGACCATGATTACCAGCGTTACGCCCGCAGGAAGGGCGGTGTATCCCGTCAACCTCGGTATGGCGGGGTATTCCTTA
This sequence comes from Aspergillus persii, assembly GCA_002215965.1. Classification (NCBI taxonomy): domain Eukaryota; kingdom Fungi; phylum Ascomycota; class Eurotiomycetes; order Eurotiales; family Aspergillaceae; genus Aspergillus; species Aspergillus persii. The sequence continues at coordinate 2,782,506 of NGZO01000008.1, read as the reverse complement.
CACACGCAACCCCTCCCTGAGCGGCGGAGAGTCTAGAATCCTTCGATTTGTCCTTCTTTCCATTGTCATTAATATTATTTTCTCTTCTCTTCAATTCAATCCGCCAGGTACCTACTCTGTACTCTGTACAGTACTTCCTGTTCTGTTCTGCCTTCTCATCTTCGGGACTATCTTCACTTCATGCCCTACCTAGCCTTACGTCGACCCTACTTACATTGACCCCTCCATCATGCATTTTCCCTTTCCCTGTGCGCACCACACTAGACAGGTTAGTTACGGCAGGCTAGATTCTCGACTATGACTGATTATTTTCTCTGCTTAGCGTAAGGAATAGCACGGCACCATCTGTATCCCGTTGGTGGCATGGATCAACAAAGCCACCTCCCGATCGTCCGTTCGATGACCGGGTGCCATTTCATCCTCTCGTTCTCAGTGGAGTAGAATTGGCTCGCGCTGCGTGGATGGATCCCTTAGGTAGTCGCTGTCTTCACTAATTGCCCTCGGTCTGCCCACCGTCGCATCCTGGCCGTTTGCCAACCACAGCGACAACGCAGCGTGAGTTAGTGCCTGGTGGTGATACCGTGTAAGATGAGTGGACACCCTGGATGCCCATGATTTGCCAGGGTCCGTTTGTCGGTGTAAAGGTAGGCTGGTTTTGCGAAATGAACACTTCATACATATACGACTGTATACGACCCATGCCTTTTCCGGACTATTCAACGCTTCTTTCCGTATTTTTATTCTACCTGAACATGGTTAGAGGACAACTATCTTTATAGTCAGTTTTCGGAAAATTTGCCCCGTCCTTAAACGGGCTTTAAAAAAAGTACGTTAAGATGCGTCGGCAGGATCCAGGCACAACTCCCTCTGCATCTCCACTCAACCTGCATATCCGAAAGAATCCGGCCTAGAATGCTCCGGTGCATAAGACTATCTTCCAGGAATAATCCCCCCTTCAGCTGTGACCTTCGACGGCCCTCTGGAGTCCATGATCATGACTTATTCGGTTGTCCTAAACATATAGTACTACTGACAAGTAAATAAATTACCTCTTGCGACCGACCTAGACTCCATGACTGACCCTTATACATGATGACCCCATACGGACCAGACCATTCGACTAATAGCGATGGACGGCGCCTGGCGGTCTCCCCACTGCTGCATCAGTACATCCTACCTACCTGCAGCCACCTGCAGCACTGTCCCTCCAGTCCGCATGCATCGCGCAGACCGTGCCTCCGAGATCCTGCTTCCCTGTCTGTCTTGGAGTTCAATTTGGCATGGATTAAACTGCCCATCGCCGTCGAGGAGATGGGTGCAGCGTAATGCACCGCAGACTGGAATCAGAGCTAAGATTAAACGGAAATATAATAAAAGGTGGGTTTTCCTGTTTCACCCGTGGAGATCATACCTTGCTTTAGCGCTTTCAGGGTATTGGTTTAGGGTTTGTAGTTAATGTACAGAGTTGTACGAAGTATGCATGATTCAGGACCCATGAATCCATGTCTTGCCATCCGGGTTTCATGTCTATTAATAGGTTGTCAGCATCATCTCGTGCAGAGATCCTTGCGGAGTAGCTTCAATCCCCTGAGGCAAAGAAACTCGTCATGTAGCGTATGGGACAGGACAGCCCGTCTCTCAGAGGTGAATTCGATGTTATCTATCTGCCCCCGATAGTGATACCGATGTCCTCCTCCGGGAATTGCTGGACTTGGCCGCTTGTCCAAAGGGCCAGTACGAGAGGAACCGGGCTGCAAGGGAGCACTCCGGGAGGGTAAAGGTGTGTTCCTCGATATATCCGTAGCGCAAGACCTCTGAGTATAAAAAGGTTCCTAGTTTCCCATAGATTGATTAGTTTTCCCCCCATGGGACAATTAAGCATGGCTCTATGATGGCGCTGTTATCTATAACAGAAGATTGTGATATATAACATGTTATTATATATCAAAAAATATGACAAACCAATACATTCCTAAGATATTCTAGTAGGAAAATACACAGGTGTGTCAATATGCCTCAAACATGCCGTCTTCATATGGGACCAGGGCTGAGGTGAACTTGATGCATATGAAAATCTATAAGTTCTATATTATAATAGAGATTTTCGTATGCATTAATAAAGTCCTACGCAAGAGCCAGCAATTTTAACTCAGCCATGGACACAATGAATCAATATTGATCATTGCAATCGATATCACACATGCAAGTGTGACTGCACATGAGCAAACTCAGGGTAGGCGTAGTGACCATTATAGCGACTGCGTCCTTCCCACCCCAACTTATCATTCTCTCTTCATCATTTCACCCCCATTCTCACCATCTCATCATCTCATCACGGCCCCTCAAAATATTGACCAAGCAATAAAAACACAAGCGCCAAGTCGTACACGATGAATCCACCCCCCTCAAGCCCCAGCTCTGACTACCAGGGAAGCTGGGACGATGAGGATCTGCGCCAGGTCCTCCCCAGCTCGCTCACGGATCGCTTGAATGAGGAAATTGCCAACAATCCCGAGTTGAACGCGCGCTGCATCGATCCAGCCAACCACGAACTGAAAGCCGATGATACTCATGCTACGCATCCTAATAGCTTGAATGGAGTTCCTGAAGAGGACGCTGAGCAAAAGATAGATAGCTCCAAGGCTGAAGAGAAAGCCGAAACCCTGCCGCCAACAGTCGAGTTTCTGGACGAGGCACCTCAAGTCACCTCTGTTCAGCAGGAAAACCTGCCACCTGTGCGCAGGCAGTACTGAGGCTCAGTATTATCTCGGAATATCTGTGAGTACTTGTCCCTTGCCTCTTAACGGCTGGGCAGAACACTCACATATGAATTAGGAACTCTGTTTCTGCCGATGCTTCTATCCTAAGACAAGGCCCAGCGGAGACTGGTAAGGATGCTGGCGACAAAGTCGATTTATCACACATTGTTTTATTATTGCAACCTTGATGGAAACGTAATGAGGGTATTCATAGTCAGATATGAGAACCATATCGGTGAAAGCCTGCGGCCCGGATGAAAATTCATGATATTCATATGATTAGGATCAAGGGATGATGATGTTTCCAATTAACTGTATCTACTTACTACCACCAGTCAATGAACCGAAGCGGTTGACCATCACGTGGCATGCACGGACCATCTCGCTTAGCTTAGCTCCGGATCACTCCATATCTTCCATCGTTCTTCCGCCCTGTTTTCTTCCGTTCTTTCTTTCTTGCTTCCCATTCACCTGACTCTCCATGCCCTTCCACCCGTGCTTCTGCTCAGAGCAGAAGTGCTTGCGAAGCCTGACAGATGTGATATTCACCTCTTATTGTAAATTTTTCACCTGATTACATATGACTCCTGCTCTTGGGGCTGCCGAGATGCAGCCTGATCACTCGCTACAAACGCTAGCCCGAGCTTTCGAAGCTCTTCTGCTGACTACCCAGCAACTCAGCTGCAAAGAAAAGACCTTGCAGCTAAGGCTGAAATATGCTAATAATGAGGTAAATACTTACCACCTGCCTCTCAGCTTACGTTTCCACCCCGTGCACTTCCCCAATGTCTCTCATGATGAGAAAATTTGATTAGCTCTAGATCAGGAGACGTTTTATCAAAGCGTCGTTGACGGACAAGTCATGTATTATCTGAATGAGACTATTTCCTGTTTGAATTGCTTTGGCTACATGCGTTTATTGATGATGTATGCTAACACGTTTGAAAGTATATGAAACTCGCAGGTCGACTCCCCGATGGGCCGGATACCCATACCAAAATTGTCTCGGAGAAGATTCTCGGTCGATACGCCGAATTCGATCATACTCGGAAGGAACCGTTGAATCCGCAGTCTGTAGTAAAAACCCTCGCAGAGTCTGGAAACGTAGGAGATCAGGCTCTGTCGGCCATAACGGAGGGACTGGCTTGCTACCAGACCGTCTTTCCTTCGCAAGAGGGTGGATTGTTGCCTGACCTCAACCAATGTGTTGTTGCTACTCGAGCTGGCGTCCCCCGTCCCCTGGAAAAGGATTTCACGACGAGGGGCATGAAGGGCAGCTTGCGCTGCCCGTTTGCAAAGTCTCGCAATAAGGCTTCTGAAAATGGGGTCTCGAATGGGGTTGAGGATCGCTCGAATGTTCCCAATGATGCCTGTGGACACGAGGATCTAGACCCCATAAAAGCTGAGCAGAAGGATAAAAGCTCCATCCAAACACCCTCTGCAAGATCCTCGACTACCCAGTGTCCTGTTTCAAGATGTCCCATTAGGTTTCTAGATCAGCATAGTCCCGAAGAGGTTGCCGACTATGTCGAGAGGCACAAACACGAGATCCCTCGGAGTCATGCCATCTGTGTGCAACGGTACCAGAAGGACTCGTCAAGCATGCGGCAGCTAGACGCGAAATATGGTAATTTGATCAGTATGATACGGGGCTTATCCGTTAAACATCAGGCGTTTTTGCCCAGGAACGGGCAGAGTGACGGGCCAACGTCCCATTCCTCCGCTGAGCGAGTGGAAAAATGGGCCGAGGACGTTGGCCTGAAATCGGAGATGCAACCATCGATCAAAGAGGAAGAGGAAGAGGAGGAAGAGAGGAAGGGGCATTTTGATCGTCCATTACGAGAGGTTCGAGTCGGCGAATCCCCCAGCAGGCCTTGGGGGATCCCTGTTCCTGTTCCCTTACCTGCGGCGCCAGCAGGACCGCATTCGCCGGCGGCTCCAGTCCCGGCTTCTCTCAGCCATCAATCTCCCAAGTCTTCTGACAGCGCCGACGCCGACGTCTCTTCCATATCGCCGCTGCAAGGCCCGTCTCACGAAATGGCAGATGTCGCCCCCAAGACTGGCCGCTGTCCCTTTGGCCACGGAGCACCACCGGCGGATAACTTGGCACCGGAGACTGAGACCATTCGCAATCCGGATCCCATGAACGATACTCCCGAGGATACAACTGGACAAGAGTATGAAGCGCCCCCAGAGGTCCCTCGTCCCTCCAGCAATCCCACGGCCAACGTTGTTTTCAACGGACCCGTGTTCTTTGGCTTTTCACCCGATCAGACGGCTGCATTTTTGCAGCAATTGAGCAGCCTCGGCCTTAACCCAACATGATCAATGATCATGATATACATATATTGATATTGTTCTATGGAGAACTAACTGTACATACCATTATGATTGATGATTTATTGTCCTCTACTAGCGCAAGGACTACATCATTTACTACTATATACACACATATCTATTTATCTGTATCTATATCTATATAACATATACCTTCTAGTCAACTACCAACAGAAGATATAAACTTCTTCTCAAACGGAAAACAGGCGGTTCCACCGATGTCCGGCGGAGGGCGCCCAATCGGACGGATGACTTTCCCGCGGAATGCTGGCCTGCCGTCTACAAGACTCGCGGTGCTTTCCTTTGCTCAGTCACTTATCGTTGTTTGCCCCTCTCGCGTCTCCACTCCCCTCATGCTTCGATTCACCCCTCGTCGTTTCCTCTTCTCCTCTCCTCTCCTCCCCTCGTCTTCTCTTCTCTCTCTTTCTCCCATCCTTGTATCTCGTCTACCTCGTCTTCGCCGTTTCTCTACGCAATCTATCACAATGTCTGCCATCACTCCCATCTCTGCTGCCGGCGCCTGCCCTCGTAAGTTCAACTGTTCCAATTTACAAAACACTAGACAGACCCCGCTAGATTGATCGCAAATCTTTCCACGGGTCCTCCATGGATTAAGTCCCAAATGCTTACCTACTCTCAATTCTAGCTGCCGGCCCCTACGTAAGTCACACCCAGGGTTCTTGAATACTTCATCCATTCAACCATCGGTTCCCCTCCGTGCAACAACCTCTGTCAGGTTGTTACGTCACAGCCCCCCTCCACAGCACCGGCAGTATACCATATATATTTAAAAGGCACTTCGCAATTGACCGGTTACTCCTCATATAGTCCCAGGCTGTTCGCGCCAACGGCCAGCTCTTCGTCTCCGGCCAGATCCCCGCCGACGCCTCCGGAAACCTCGTCTCCGGCAACATCGGCGAATTGACCCAGGCCTGCTGCAACAACATCAAGGCCATTGTCGAGGCCGCCGGCTCGAGTGTGAACAAGATCGTGAAGGTCAATGTGCGTTGGCGATATCCACCCCTTGTCTCTCTTTCTCTCTCGCGCTCTGCGGGACTCGGGTGCCTTGCAGGCTAACAAGCTCCGGTTTATCCAGGTCTTCCTGACCGATATGGCCAATTTCGCCGAGATGAACGCCACCTACGAGAAGTTCTTCACTCACAAGCCTGCTCGCAGCTGCGTTGCTGTCGCTCAGCTGCCCAAGGGTGTGCCCGTCGAGATTGAGTGCATTGCTCTGGAGTAAAGAGTTACTTTTATTCAAATAAAACAAATATATATTTATGAATTGAATCAAATGACAGCTTCATATACCTCACAGGTTTATATATGGTTGACGAAGGACATTGTCAAGATATAAATTGGCATGGCCGCTCTTAAATCTAGTTGCGTGGGATGGCATGTTCAAGATTGAAAGAAGATATTTCCTCAATTATTTAGATAGTTCATTATAGGGTAAGCACTGCAAATCCCTAGTTGGGTACAACCTGGTAGGCATAAGAAGAAACACTCGTAACGTCGCGAGAAATAAAAAGCAGACTGGAATCGGGAATCATCATGCTAGTACCAGAATAGCCAAACGATGCTCAGATGCGCAGCTTCATGATAGTAAAGAAAGAAAAAGAAAAAAGGAAACAATAAAATATGAAAGGACGAATGCGAGAATGTGGCAATGACGTTAAGATCGGAGCTTCAGTCAAGATTTACCGGCGTCCCAGAGTCCCCGTCATTCGTCCTCCCCCGGTCATTAGACTCTGTTTCACAATGGCGTCGGCGGCGGCGGCGGCTGCAAGCCTTTCCTTTTGACGGCTTCGATCGCGTAAGTAGCCTGCTGCTTCCGGCCTCATACGGAGGATGCGTAGAATCATATCGTCGTTGGGCTCTGCTTGGGCCTCGCGGCGCTTCTCCTCCTTCATCTTCCGCATGGTACCTAGGTTCCGAGAAAGCAAAATACTCTTTGCTCGCCGCTGGCTGGGAAGCCCCAGAACGCTGCCCGTGCCACTCGATCCAATATGGGGCGGTGCGGATGCTCGGTTCTTGCTTGCTTGCTGCCGAGAGATGGTCGCAGAGGCCATCCGCTCGGAAGTGCGAATGAGAGTTTCCGTCGGCTCGAAATAAAAGAAGTTCAGGGTTTGGATCTCATGATACTTGGGCGATTTCAAGATATCGATCGAGACACCGTTCGCTTCGCCGGTCTCTTCGTCTATTGCATGGAAAAAGTTCAGAAGAAGGACGAGCCAGCGAGAGACGATGTCGACCTCCTGCATGGTCAGGGGCTTCTGATGGGACGGCTTGTCGGACAGAGGAGGCACCAGCAAGCTCTCGATGGTGCTCAGAACCTCCTTCCATAAGCGAGCCATGACCATTTTCATGGCCTCCGAGGTGAGGGTTTTGTTCATGATTGCGAAATTGTCGTTAAAGTAGTCAAATAGCGGTGTCAGTGCGTTTTCCACATCCGCATTGGACGGTGTAGTAGTGGAAGACTGTGCCCGGTTCCGATTGAAAATGTTCGATACGCTGGATATACTCAAGCCACGAGAGAGTAAAGACTTCAAAGTTCGACGCGACAAACAATGGCTAATGTACGCAGACAACTAGAGACAAGGACTCCGTTAGCAAATCCAATCTTGGTCTCCGGACAAGGGGTGGCTTACCTTCTCGGTGATCTTGCGCGTCATATCTCTCTCGGTGCGTTTCAATGTGCGGAACGATTTGCCAAAGTAGAATTGTATGTCATCACGCTCACCCTCCATGCTGACCCGCAGAAGCAGCCGGCCTTGGGTGTCCAGGTCCAGCCAGTACTCCCGGGGGAGGAAATCACTAAAATGCACCGGGTCCAGTTTAATAGAAGTTCGACCCACGTAGTCATGATCGCCCACTGCGTCCCAATCCCAGATGGTCGCAATGATGTTCAGTGGCCCCTGAGTGGTGATGTCGACAGTGTCATCCCATCGTGGATTAAGATTGTTATAGATGATACGAGTCTTGGCAATGCGCTTCTGATATTCATCTGTCAATACGACGTAAGGATCACTGCCTCCGTTCATATCGCAAGCCTTCAGGTCTTCGGCTTCCACGACCTTGATTGTAAACACGTATGTGGTCGATCTGCGTAGCTTTTGTTGGATTTGCGGGGGGGCATGCTGCGCTATAACGTCCGCACAGCCGTCAACATTAATTTCATGTTCGAGTTTATCGAATTGGGAGAGTGCATATTCAATGTTATTGAGCTTCACGAGAGACTGTCGCCGATAATTAGCCATACTGCAAGCGACCTGCTAAGTTGCGCAAGCAATCTTACCTCCGGAAAGAACTGGAACGGCTCAATCTTGTCCTTGTTTGTCCAGGCCTCCTTAGCAATTTGCATCAGTTTCTCCTGGGTTGTCTGGTTCATGGCGGCTTCCTGGTCGGGGGAGAGTCGATCCATTTCTTTGGCAAACATTTGCTCCAATGCTTCGCAATATCTCGAGAGACCTGTGCCGATGGATTTGGACAATGCAGTCATGAACTTTGCGTATTGGAAGTCATCGTCCCACTCGAGCGAGATCATCTGTTCCACCACCTGGTTGAAAGAACGAAAAATGTCGATAACGGAGACACTGTGTCGGTAGTCTTCAGGAACCACATCTGCAGGGTCATCAGCCCGCACAGTAAACGCATCTTGTCTGACTGCCTGTTCGACCCAGTCCATGACTTTCTGGTCGGTTAAACCGATCCATCGCCACACAAAATCTTCCAGTAGGTCTTCTATGCGAAATGGGAACGGGACGCTAACCTGGCGTTAGCGGGATGAATAATAACGGTAGGTGGAGTTTGGACATACTTTGGAAGCGCCTCTGTAAACAGAGAGCGAATAGACGTCAACTGTTTATAGAGGTCAAATCCATCCTCCATCGCAATTTCTTCGCCTCTGATCTTTTCCTGCTCGAGGATTCTCACGACCATTTCGCGGGCATCTTCGGCGAATATAGGGAGCACATTCGAGAGCAGAGTCGTGTGGGGGTTGACACTGTGTTCAATTAGTTCGTGGGCAACGGGTTCCAGAGGCGAGGGCGATCTTACCCCATGATCTCTGGGTTGTTCCTATACCGCTTCCGGATCTTCTGTGCTAGTTTTGCAATAGCATCGCAGAGCTGAATGATGTGGTTGAGCTCCCATGCTTCTTGCTCCACCGGGACTTCTTGCCCCAAAAGCGCTTGGTATTTCTCCATGGCCTTCTGCGCAAGTCCATCCTGCACATACGAGCAGAAGCGATCCATGTCTTCAGAATCCTCTGTGTAGTTGGGGTCCAGCTGAATATGGTTCTCTAGGACGTACATCACGGGGCCAAGTGGACGGGGTTTTGACTCGAAGCAATCCATCATGACAACATATAGCTCCCGTAGCAAAGCTTCGTGTAAAGATGACAATATTTGCTGCATTAAAAGAAGATCGTGGGTGGTCCATTTTCGCCGGTCAAATACTACAGACGCCATGAAACTGCTGCGTTTTTTACCGTCTGATGGGGTCTCCTTGACATATGTAAATGCTGAATCGAGAGTGTCAAGGTCGATCTCATTGTCGACAAACTTTGATCGCGCGACATCCAAGAAGAGTACTACCCTAGAGAAGTGGGGTAGCCGCCATCGCAAACAGATTTCATTCAAGAGCTCCGACGACTGCTTCGAGAAGAGCCTGAACGAAGGGAGCTCGGATGTGGCCTGTGTAGCTTCGAGGTCACGATCCCTAAGATCATGGCTCAGGATTTGAGATAGAATATATCTGTACATTGAACGCGGATCCGGTGGTATATAGGTATATGTATCCGACTCGTCCGACTCATTAGTAGCGTTTTCGCTCAGCGACAATGAACTAAGATCGATGGGTTGATCAATAACATATGATATCGGTCTATCGGAGTTGGTCCTTGATAGATCCTGCGCTGGATCGAAGTTACTACTATCACCAGCGTTTGCGTTGAATTTGGGCAGAGCACCGGACGTGCTTTTCGCAGTTTCGGGATTTGATTGCATGATGGCAAGCATCATCTGGGACAGATCAGGGCCTTCGCTTTTTTTCCAGTGCTCGTACGCCTCTTCATTTTCAAAATCCTCCTTTGACAGCGTTTTCCGAGTGTTAAGGTTCAAATGAGCCTGGTAGGCTTTGAGATCTTTGAGGGCCGCCTGTGCCGTCCAAACTCCTCGGTGTTTATCAATGTCGGATTGGACCTGCGTGTTGTTTATGCCGAAGATCCTCGCCACATGTTGCACGAGAGACATGTCCTTTACATCGTAGCTCAACGGGGCCGTAACCTCCACAGTTGATGCGCCGTTTGTTTCCACCAGATCCTGGTCCTGGGACAGAAGTTTGGTCTCTAAGACCGACAGTCGGTTTGCCAGCTCCGGTCGATCTTTGGCCCAATCGTTGTTCTTCAAAATCAACGCGAAAAGTCGGACAAAAAGGGCGACGTGCCTATCGACCATGAACTTCCAATGATCATCATCCGGATCCTTGCCCTTGCTCAGTTCCTTAGTGGCGTTCGAGTAGAAGATCAAGACCAGGTCTTCCGCGCGTCGATCCTTTTCCATCCGTTTCTTAAAAGACTGGTCTTTCAGGGCGTTGAGGAATGCAGCGAATGTCCTCACAACCAACGGATCCTGGTACTCTTTTCTCTTTTCCTTCTTTGTCAGAATCCCCGTCAACCGTTTCTCCAATTCCGATATGAAGCCATGAGGGAATCTCGTGCTCTTAGAGTCGCGGACCAGCGAGAAATCACTCATAAGATCGTGAAACGAAGTGGACGCTCTCTTGGGCCGCTGCTGAGGGGTTGGCGCCGTCTGCGCCCGGCGCATACGAGGCTGAAGGAGGTAGGTGAGGTAGGCCACCCGGAGAGCATAATTGTACGCGGTGGAGGAGTTCACAGGGCGCCTGCGAGAAGCAGAAAGGTTGCGCGAATGGCGGACATCATTTTGGAGGCTGTTAATCCGTCGGTTAACGCCCCGGGACTGACTGGAAGCTGTCGACATGGGGTGAGCGTATCTATCTCAATTTGGCGGCGTTCGAGACGAGGGGAGGAGCGGGACGTGGCACCATGGATAAACAGTTCAGGGGGCGTCAAACAAAAAAGCGGTCGGAGGGGGAAAAAGAAAATAAATAAACAGCTCGCAAAACTCCTTTTGACCCGCGAAATTCAAGAGGCGCGGGAAGGTCGCGTGCTTGTGTGCAGAGGAGGGAAAGGAAGAGAAAGAAGGAGGGGGGTTGGAGAGCTGCAGAAAGCTGGGAGTTGGTGGTTTGAGAAAGGGGCGGGTTGGTTTGGTCGGTTTGCGCGCATATCTTTTGGTGACCTGAGACAAGGCCCCAAACTGCCCCAAGAATAGACGATATGGTCAGTGACACCGTCATAGCCCATTTGCAACTTCCACTGATAAAGGTAGACAATATAACTAGGAAGTTTCTTGGCCATTCAGAGAGTTGTTGGGTCGGTACGTATGTATATCTAATACGGATTGAGTGTACCCACCGCGCACAAATATATATCCCATACAAAGTGTCGCAAAGGAAACCGAACAAAACATCGATAGCTTTATTAACCACACTACACTCTTCACTAGGCCTGGGCTCATTGCCACCTGCAGAAGTATATCCCAGGAAGCACAATGGTCAGCATCTCGTCTTTGCCCAGAAAGATGAACCTGGATTTCCATCTCCCTCACATAAAGGCATACCAAAACGACCGACTAGACTAGGAAACCCGCCGTGGTTATAAAGTAGCAGACAAGGGGACGGCCCTCGTTTTCCTCAATGGATCGACAATCAGACCTTCGATTGACGCCGAAAGACCAAATCGTACTGTATTTATTTACATTTACACAACATGAAGTTTAAAACGCCAATCACCAAGACTCCTCGCCGGATTTGCGAGCCTATGTATTCATATCAATCATTAGCCAATGGCTCACGCCCATACGTGCCAACCAATCTTTCCAGAGGGACAGGATATCAACGTACCAGAGCGGCGTTCGACCCACCGAGCTCCTTTTCCAGACCGTCGGGGAATGTCCGAGGAACGCTGGGCTTGTCTGGATAGTAGAAGCTCACCACTCCGCAGAATCCCAGGAAGGTCGCGACAAAAACTCCCAGGTGGAAGAAGCCCCGGCGAGCGGAGACGTGGGTATACTGCTCGGGACTGAAGACACCGAGAATTTCGTTCTCCTCGTGGACCGGCTCCCCAAAGTTGCGCTTTTCCTGCTGGTCCCACCAGCCACCATAAGGGTCTCGGAAGGCACGCTTGACACGGGGAGGGTTCTCGTAGTTGTTGTTCTGTAGGACAGGGTCAGACGAGACCAATTCTCACGGGTAGGCGGATCGCCAGTGAAAAAAGGAGCCATACCTGCAAAGGATCATTGACCTCCGCAGCCGCAAGAGACCGGGCATGTGAGAAAGAAGCGCGGGGGACGGCGTAACGGGCAGCGACCTGAGGCAGGCGCCTGGTCAAGAGCCGCTGGGACAGCATCTGAGGGCAGCAATTAGCGGGAGAGACCGACCGTCGAGCCAGCTGCGGCGGGATTGGAACGAACCTTGGCAATTGAGGATACGGAAGAAGAGGGAGGGGGCACCTGAGGGAAGCAAGCGATAGAGTAAAAAGGGAGATGAAGTGCAAAGCGATCATGACGGGATCCGGCTTAGGTAATCCCCGTGCCGGGCAGGCCTGCATGCCTGAGGCCGCCTGCTTACATACACATCGGGCGCAGCACCTCCTCCTCGTCACGGTAGGAAAAGGAAAAAACCACCTCTCCACGCTATCTGCCCATTCACCCGTTCTTCCCGCCACCAGTCGCGCTACAGTGCCGATAACTATGCCAAATCTTTGGTGGCACCTTGACTCAGTTACAGCTACACGTTGATGCCAATTTTCCCCATTTCGACCGTGTCCTCGTTGGGAAAACTGGGGTCAGCTGAATAGAGGGCCCCTGCCTCCGTCGTTACGAGACATGCAAAACGGCAGCTCCGATGGCCTTTTACACCAAAATGCACGCGTGACCTCCGACCCCGAAACAACCCCATCTGCCCCTGCTGCTGCCGATCTTCCTGTCGATTCTGCGACTCGTGATTCGATTCCTTCGGTGCCCAAAGAAGACGATTCCCTTGCCAACCACCCCGACGGACCGCCATCGAAGAGGAGAAAGCTTGCGGACTCGGCCGCCTCGCGACGGTCGAGCTCGCGCGCGGCGTCACCGCCATGGAAAAAACCCGGTGTTGATGGTCCGACCTCCTTCATCCAAGATGGCAGACGCAAGTCCTCTCGAGTCAACTCCGTTCCCGTCCCGCCGCAGCCTCCGTCCGATAAAAGACCGACGCGAGCGACTCGGAAATCCCTGGTCGGTAACAATGTCGTCGGCGGAGGCAAACCAGCTGCTTCGTCACCCTTATCGGTATTTTCCTCACACCCTGACGTCAACGGGAAGCCTCTTGGTGGCAACGCGACCGCAACTGGTTCACCAAGGAGCGTCGCCGTTCGGGGAGCGTCTGCCCGACGACTGCGCGTATCACAATCGCCAGTGCCAAAACAATCTCACACACGGACAAGGTCTCAAAGTTCCGGTACCCAGAACTCGGCCCGCCGGCTTGCAAATGGAGCGCTCAACGGGATTGGCCATGTGACCAATGGAGTGAATGACAATGAAGCAGGATACGGGATTGCTGAGAACGAGGGAGATGAGTCCTACCAGCGAGTTCCCCGACTCCGGATCAAGGTCAAGAAGCCGTCGATCGGTATCCAACACCCGTCTCATGTTTTACCCTCTCGCAAGTATGGATCGTTTAGAGAGTGGCTTGATAGTGATGGTGGGCGAACTCGGGATGATGCACTTCTCACACCAGAGGAAGCACTTGAAGAGGCCCAAAAGAGACGCCGGATTGCGGCAGCTGCAGAACCCGGAGGCCCTCTGAGTTCAGATGTGTGCTCTGCATACCTCCCGGAGCAACAAGAAGAGCCAGCGCCGCAATATTCGCACCAGGATCATCTTATTGCACATGCATTGTATTTCAAAAAGCTTCTTGACCAGGAACATCGACGTCATCGTCATATGGCTCGGCTTTTTGCTCAATGGTGCGCTGATGCATGGAGGAAACGAAACAAGGACCCAGAAGACATTCTCAGGGAACAGCAGGAGGAGGTGCGAGGAAAGCGCAAGCAGTTGGCTAAGGACCTTCAGAAAATGTTTGATCTTACACGGGCAGAGGTAGACAGGATGCGCCTAGCCCACTGGGAAGAAGAGCGCAAAGCGAAGGATCAACAGGCTTTGGACCGTGCCATCAAACAATCTACTATGCTCTTTGAAAAAAGGCGTATGGAAATTCTCGGAGAAACCGGAAGCGATGCCCCTGAGAGCAGCGAAGGTGAGGAAGCAGAAACCGATGACTCAGCCGACGATGAAGACAATGAAAGCAACATGTCATCCACAGACTCTGAAAGCGAAGGTAGTAACCACATTGACGATGACGAGGGCCTAACAGCGGAAGAACTCCGGTTGAAATATGCCAATCTCACCGAGGTTAGCAAAGACTCAGACCGCATTACTTTGGCATCTGATGAGACGGACCCGTCGGACAGTGCTAGTGTTTCCTCTGAGCCTGATGCAGTCCAATCCGAAGTGCTTTCGGAGCAGGTAGATTCCAAGGCAGTCGAGCTGGAAGAAGTTGATCCCATGCTCATGGACGACAGTGACGAGGCATCTACAGATATGAGTGATGATATGGGAGACAGTGATGAGGATAGAGATATAGATGATGCCGAGTCTGATGAGGGTGAGGACGACGGGCCTGGATTGCTCGGTTTCTTTGCAAGAGATATCGCGATGAACGACGATCAATCTCGAAGCAATCCAGATGACGTGGATGATAACCTGGAGAGTCTCTATGAAGGCGACATGAAATTGACCTCGGCTGATGACGAGGAGGAAGAACCAAGTGACCCCGATGAGGTGTCACTTGTGCCTAACGGACCCGCCAATCGAGAGTCCGTCCCCTTGGATATGGATGCCATCGAGGCCTCTCCTGCCGTCGACATAGCCTCTGCAGACGTTGCCCCCGCCGACGGCCAAACCAACGAAATTGGAATGGATGACGACTTAACTCGCGAGAGCCCATCTATGATCGAAGCACCTACTGAAACCAATACTGACTCTCGGGAGGAGATGTATCCAGACCAGCCTGATGCTTACAATAGCGGCGAGCCTTCTAGCGAAGCATCCCCGGGAACGCTTGCCACCAAACCTTCCGAGCCGGAGTCGGTCTCCTCATACGACGCCGCAGCAGAAAAGGGCCGCCAGCCAAGTGAATCGCCGGCTCCTGGGTTAAAAACCCCAGTGCCGCATCTACTCCGCGGAAACCTGCGAGAATATCAGCATTTCGGACTGGACTGGCTCGCCGGTCTCTACACAAACCATATTAATGGCATCCTCGCGGACGAAATGGGTTTGGGAAAGACCATACAAACGATTGCTCTACTTGCTCACCTCGCCGTAGAGCATGAAGTATGGGGCCCGCACTTAGTTGTTGTCCCTACCAGTGTAATCTTGAATTGGGAAATGGAGTTCAAAAAATGGTGCCCGGGTTTCAAAATCATGACTTACTATGGCAACCAAGAGGAGCGCCGTCAGAAGCGCAGAGGATGGATGGATGATACTAATTGGAACGTACTAATTACTTCATATCAGTTGGTCCTCCAAGATCAACAGGTCTTGAAAAGAAGAAACTGGCACTATATGGTCCTGGATGAAGCGCACAATATCAAGAATTTCCGCTCGCAGAGATGGCAAGCACTTCTCACTTTCCGCACTCGCGCAAGGCTCCTACTCACAGGCACACCTCTTCAGAATAATTTAACGGAGCTATGGTCGTTGTTGTTCTTCTTGATGCCCACGGATGGTGGTGAAGCCGGCATCGAGGGCTTCGCTGACCTAAGGAATTTCTCAGAATGGTTTCGGCGCCCCGTGGAGCAGATCTTGGAACATGGCCGAGAAACGATGGACGACGAAGCCAAGCAAGTAGTCACCAAGCTTCATACTGTTCTGAGGCCTTACATCTTGCGCCGTTTGAAGGCCGACGTTGAGAAACAGATGCCCGGAAAATACGAACATGTCGTTTATTGCCGACTATCGAAACGCCAGCGTTATCTGTACGACGGATTCATGTCCAGGGCGCAAACCAAAGAAACACTTGCCTCGGGGAACTATCTTTCCATCATCAACTGTTTGATGCAGTTGCGGAAGGTGTGCAACCACCCCGACCTCTTCGAGACCCGCCCGATTTCAACCTCATTTGCAATGGCACGTTCCGTGGCCACTGAGTTTGAGATTAAAGAGCTTCTTGTTCGCCGGCGGTTGCTGTACGAGCATCCGCTCAACCGGCTGGATCTGGATTTCCTGAACCTGGTCCCCATCTCGAGAGAGGACATATCTCGAAGACTCGCAGATGATAGCACAAGGCTGATGGCCTATGGCCCTTTCAATTTACTCCGGGAGCGTCAATATCATCGGACAAACTGGCAGATTGATTTCGACGGTTCCACCGTGCAGTCTGCTCTCGACGCTTTAGAAAATGACTGCAGAAAAGTAAGGATGGCCGAGCTGGAAAGATGCCTATATTTTGAATCAAAACGCCATGGTCGTCGCCCGGTATACGGCGCCAGTCTCCTTCAGTTCCTTACCGCAGACAGCAAACAGCAACCAACTTCGAACGGTCCGCTCCGGAAGAACTCGTTAGCAGATTGGTTGTCTAGCCGGTCCTCCATCTTGGCTTCTATGATTCTATCTGTCGAAGAGCGTGCACAAAGCCTGGATGGTTACGTACAGAGATATGCTTGCATCACCCCAGCCGCAGTTGCTGCCGGTATTACAGAAGCAGCGTTGACCCCGATCAAGACTCGACATCTCACTCGAAAGGAGAGATTTCCGTCCTATGACCCATTCCATGAAGCTCAGATGCGTCTGTCTATTGCCTTTCCTGACAAGAGACTGCTGCAGTATGACTGCGGTAAATTACAGAGGCTCGATAAGCTGCTGCGAGACCTGAAGGCCGGCGGTCACCGAGCGTTGATTTTCACTCAGATGACCAAGATGCTTGATATATTGGAACAGTTCCTCAATATTCACGGCCACCGGTATCTTAGGTTGGATGGAACCACCAAAGTTGAACAGCGCCAGATTCTCACGGATCGGTTCAATAACGATAATCGTATCCTCGCATTTATTTTATCCAGTCGGTCCGGTGGGCTGGGTATCAACTTGACGGGGGCTGATACTGTTATTTTCTACGATCTCGACTGGAATCCAGCCATGGACAAACAGTGCCAGGACCGTTGCCACCGTATTGGGCAAACGCGCGACGTGCATATCTACCGATTCGTTTCGGAGTACACCATTGAATCTAATATTCTCCGCAAAGCGAATCAAAAGCGAATGTTAGATGATGTTGTCATTCAGGAGGGTGAATTTACAACGGATTACTTCACCAAACTTGATATGCGTGAGATGATCGGCCAGGAGGAGGCACTGGAAAGCCAGGACGAGGCCAGTGCCGCTATGGATCGAGTGCTTGAAAATCGGGTTTCCGGTGGCTCCCGGATGGTCTTCGAGCAGGCCGAGGACAAGGAGGACATCGACGCGGCCAAAAACGCGCAGAAGGAACTGGAGCACGCCGACGACGGCGACTTCGAGGACCGCAGCGTCTCGCAGGGTACACCGGCCCAGACTCAGGCAGGCACGCCGCTTGCCACCGGCCCCGACGATGGAACCCCCCGGCCGTATCCCTCGACGGCGTCGAATCTAGAAGGGCCCGATGAGCTCGCCGACAGTGAACCCCTGCCGGGCCATATTGATGATTATCTCCTACGATTCATGGAATGGAACATGAAGGATGAACCGCTCGTCCTACCGGTGGACAAGAGCAAGAAGAAATCGAAGAAAGGCAAGGAGCATCGGCTTCACAAAAGACGTCGCTAAGGAATTTGGACTCGACTTATGACGGACGCATGGGTCCCCTGTAATTTTACTTTTGCTTTACGTACTACTTTTTCTTTAATTTGTCTTCTCTTCCCTCTTATTCTCATTTTTATTTTTTTTGCGTGTGTGTGTGTGCGCGCGCTCTCCCTCTTCATGCACCAATAGGGGGGTGATTTTTGTCTGGAGTTGGAATGGCGTCTGTTAATATCAGGAAGCGAAACGAAAAGCTACACTGTAGAAGAAGATATTTCTTTTTCGTTTTTCTTTTTTCTTTCGTTTTTTTGGTGCAATGGTTCCTTCCTTCCCATGTGGAAATCTTGACAGAAAAGGGGTCCAAGGGCCTCGTTCCTCACTAGCCTCCTAAATCCGATGGGCTTCTTTTTCCTCTTTCGCTTTTCCCCCGTGCGTAAACGACATCTTTTTGGCGTTCGCTGTGACGTCTGTCGTTGCTGGAGGATCCGATTGTTCCACCTGAGAGTTTAAACGGCGGGCTCTTGGCGCGCCATTGTACCAAATATGAACCCAGAATTGAGCCTGGGAAGGGAAAGGCGAAATACGGAAAAGGAGAAGCCCGGCGCCTCTAAGGCTCTAAGCGAGTCTCACGTTTACTAAATTCTAAACGTCAATCAGTATAGTCTGTGCTATGTATGGAATTTCTGAAACACCAGAGGAAGAGGGTCTGGGACCGGAGCCGGGTCTAGGTGCCATTGATATGACGCGCCGATCTGGCCTGGAATAGAGTGCAGCGAGCGCGCAAGGGGTGGTAGGGATGTGAAAGCCTAATTCTAAGCGTGCAGGCTGCAGAGGATCTAGATTGCCTCGTATCTCGTGAGTTGGGCGTTGCCACGATGTGCGTTAGAGTCCAACTTGACTTTGGGGAGGGAGATCTAGATGGATTGAACGCTCCACCGGGGGGGTCGGTTGTAAGGAGGGCCAGCGGCGCTAAGATGGTTGTGGACTAGGATCAGCCGGGAAACCGTTCCTTATAGAGAAGGCGAGTAGATGTTAAGTTCGAGTATACCGTCGTGCTTTGAAACATCCCCACTTAAGGGGAGTATACTTTCGACGCTATCTCAAACAGGCAGGTGATGCACCGGAAGAGCTCGGATGGGCAAATCTGGTGGTGAGGCCGTCATCACAAACTTTCCTTTCTTTTTCTTCCCTTTTTATTTTATTTTATTTTACTTTACTTTATTTTATTTCTTTTTTTGGTGGTCTCTTCCCCATAGGGCATCTTTTGTTGCAATTGAAAGAGCCGAAGAGCGGGCCATCTTTGAATGTCCGATATGAGATGCCAATATACTCTGGCACATTGCGAATGCAGGCCAGGTAAACTGGGAAGGAGAAGAAGATGGCACACCCGAGAACGCCCCGAAAGCCCCGAAAGCCCTAAGGATTAATCATGGCATTGTGTAAGTTCTGATTAAGGTTAAACCCCGAACCGAGGAAGTTGATAGTGGCCCAAGTTGGAGTCGGCGCGGCGAAACTTTCAGTACGAACAACAACGGTCTGTCGTGCCTCTATCCGTAGTGACTCAACCATTGAACAGCAGCCACCTTGCCCACTGATCGGCACCGGGGACAGAGAAGGGCTGCGCTGGGACTGGAGAAGCATGGAGGACGAGGATCATTTGTCCTTGGTAACCTTGGTTTGGTATTTTTTGGCCCTCGTGGGTGAGCGACGTTCGAGCCATGGTAACAGTCCGAATTCGATCCATTCCATGTTGGAAAAAGGAAATACGTCCGTCCTGCACTCGGACGAAACTCCCAAAGTATCGACCTATCGGATAACTGCACGCATACGGAGACTTCCAGGGCTGGTGAGCTTGAGCTTCCTCTAACTTTGGGATTAAAACTCACGATGCTGGTTTGGGTAAGGATTGGCCTTCCTATCCTCCTCTCGAAGGGGGTTCGTTCCAGTGGTTGGTCTAGCGTGCACGCGAAGGCCGTTGGAAACTCTACAGAGCATAGGAGGAAAAGGGGGGAGGCAAGTAAAGGGAAAAAAAAAAGAAAAGAAAAGAAACGAAAAAAGAAAAAAGAATGAATGAATGAATGAATGAATGAGAGAAAGAAAAACAGAACACTTCACAATTGTTGATGGCCGACTGGATTTGGAACCATGCCTGCATAGAGGCCATATGATCTGCACATAAAATCCCCCTTTCGGTCGTAGAGACTCTCAATATCCCTCAGCCTGGGGCAGTCCGTTCAGCAGAGGAATGATTCGACTTCTTCTCCTACTTCCTGTAATCGTAATCGTCTCTACACTGTAGTCCGCATGTCTTGAAATCGACTGCTAGGCGTGATCCGCTTTCATAAACCAGGAATCCCCTTTGGTCTTGCGGAATAGTAGCTTTTGGTTCCGCTCCCAGTGGCGTTGTGATGCCTCTCTTTGCCAACAATCTATTATTGTCTATATTCCCTCGTTCTTCGGAATTAGACTTCAGACATGAAACAGCCACGTGGATGCCATACACCCCTGATATTCGCCGTTGGAACGGATCTTCAACTGTTCCAAAACGAAGGACTTTCGGTGCTCTTGCACGCTTTCAGCATGACTACCGTAGGACACGGCGAAAGTACGTTCCTTGGTTAACGGTCGAATTGGCTTTATTCGGTACCCTCTACCGATATCTTCGGAGCAGTCGCAGCGGAGGAATGCCATGTCCGTAATTCATTAGCAGTTATCGACTCCACCGCTCCGATATCGTCGATCACGACTAGGCCAAGGTGACAAGGTAGCCCACGCGGTACGAGAGATTCGATGTTAATAAACTTGATGGAAAAAGACACGGCCATGGCGATTCATGTCTTACTCGGAGTCTGTACTCCGTACCATGCAAAAATCTTTCTCATGATCGGCCTCGCTAGTTCGGCCGGCGGAGGAGAAACTGACAGCACGCAACAGTCCTTTTGACATTGTTTTAACGAATCAGCGCACTGTGCTTGTTGACTGTCCGTGCTGCTCGCTTGTAGAATCGACATTCGTCCATACAAATAATTTGTAGGGTGGAGAGTAGGTAGATTTTACTGGAGTTCCTTCAGCCTCCGCTTCAGCCAGCCCGGAAAAGAGTATGCGTTCGGATAAAGATCAGCGGTCAGGTGAGAAGCCACGGGCTGATCTACCGTGCCAACATGCCGTTGGATAGCATGGTGACGAGATGTCTCCGCCATCGCCATCTGCAGGCGCCCCGGATTAGACAGACGCACCTGCTTACATTGGTTCCATGGCTCGACTCTGCCCGTTACATTGATTGCCCGTGAGGAGCCGACGACGGCTCCTATGCCACCCTTGCAGGATGTTTTGAACCCTCACCAAGCCCCTGTAATTGCGTGACGGATGGCGGCCATGAACTACCCAGAAGCTAAATAAACGAAAACGAAAGACCAGTGAGGTGAGTGGGACGAGACCTTAACGAGCAAAGGGCAAATACTGGTTGGTGGAGAGGGGAACAGAAAACTAAAAATGAGCCCCACGTCTGTCAAGGGCCGAGGCAATGCTCTTGTCCGTTGGTGATGAACAGACAGGGAGACCGATAGTGGGAGCGTGCCGTGTACCGTGGGGGAGGATTGTTGAGATGACGAGATACCTAGTCGCCCGTCGGTTCCGGCGGTCCACCTCTGCAGCTGGACAAACCGACAAAGGTGAATCCTGGAGGGCAAGACTATTGAGGACCTTCGGGAAGATCAGTAGGAGCGATCCACCGGGAAGAGATCTTCTCTAGCGCAGGGCGAATGATGGACAGTGTCCCCAGACGGACCCAGATCGACCAGGCGTCCTTGGAGGGATTTGCAGTCGCTCCACCTTCAAGACCACCGACTACTCCGTACTAGCCAAATCCTTTCCCTGGGACCGAGAGGGGTCGGAATCCATGCGGGCAGACATAGCCCGACATGTACTCCGTGTGAACTGTGAATCGGACTGTCTCATGTTGACCACTCCACTTCTGTCAAGGCTAAGTGGACTAGTCAGCACGCTATTCCATTTCTCCTCCTGGCAGCATCAAAGGCTCAAAGCAGGGTCGGTAGCGTAAAGGTCGGTGAGTGGATAGGACTAATGGGTGTTCTAACTTCTCCCTCCCCGATCCTACCTAGTGCCATTGTTTACATGGCGAGGATCCCGCAACCCAACCCTTCGCCGTTCTTTGGATCCTCGCACGTGTCCTTGGTTCTGGCCTTCGTGTGATTGGCAAAGGAAAGTTAAAAAAAAAAAAGGAGGCAAATGAAAGTGGGTTACGTTGAGAGGCAAGTCATAGAGTAACATTGAAGAAATCCCGTTGAAAGTATCCCAGGGGGGATTTCCTAGGTTTCGGGGGGGGGGGGGGGGGGGAGAGAAGAGAACTCCAGACTCCAGAGAGAAGCGAAGAGGATCGACCCATCTAGTCACCTGATTAGATACCGGCGGCAGATGAAGTTAATTATTAAATTAAGAGACTGG
This sequence comes from Aspergillus persii, assembly GCA_002215965.1. Lineage (NCBI taxonomy): Eukaryota > Fungi > Ascomycota > Eurotiomycetes > Eurotiales > Aspergillaceae > Aspergillus > Aspergillus persii. Next base: position 2,759,993 of record NGZO01000008.1, on the reverse strand, counting down.
AAGAGACAAACGAATTGAAAAAATAGAAATAGAAAAATCGAAAAGAGAAAAAGGCGACAAATGGAATCATGATTCGCACGTAGCGCCCTGCAATGAAGATCCATCCGAATGCTAACCATTAACCACACCGCGAGATCGAAGCCCTAGAGCACGATGATACCGACATTTTTTAATCTATGTGATAATGTGATTCGGGGGCTGGGCTGGGCTGGACTGGACTGCACCGTCGATCTCCACGCCGCGAGGTATTTTTAGGTGGTTCGTCAAAGCAAAACCCATCATCGTCAAGTCATGATTATCCGTACCGTAGCCGAATCATGTCCGGCGATGAATCACGTTTCATCGAAATACCCTTGACCGGGATGCTGTAGCCCAAGATCCGACGATGGCACGATGGCTGCAGCAGCTCATCTCAATTTAATATGTCGGAGAATTTGATCGATGCAGGAGGTGACTACCTACTCAGAGTCCCTAATCCGGAGTAGGTACTAGGTACTAGGAGCCTACTGGGCAGAAAGTATGGACCTACTCGATGTAGGCAAGCGCAAGTACGGAGTAGGTTAGGTAAGATACCTTCAGAGTAACCTAAGTTGATAAGTTGATAAGTTGATAGTAATGATGGTGGTGATACGAAGAGTATCCGTCGATGGATGGATGCCTCCAACTCGAACTCTCTCTCCACAACAGACCAGGGCAGCGATACCGTCCGTACGGCGCTAGGACCATTCCTGGATCCGTTTGCCTCCAACCGGTGTTTGGGCCTGCATGCGATCCAACCAGAGCGTCCGATAGCTGCGCCAAGCACCAGGAACGGACTAGCGCTTGCCCATTTTGGGTATCCAGTGCGGTAGATACGGTACGGCGCTAGGAACGGAGTGGACAAGGACGCACCGTACGGAGATCGGTCTTCCAACTGCCCGTTCCTCCTCCTCAGTCAAGTCAAACCGTTCCATGGACGTGCTCTGGCCGGATTATCCGCTGTCCTTCTCCTGTTTACGGCCGACGGGTTAAGGGGCTCGCATGCAACTTTTACACTTCTGCACTTCCAGTATTAGGGAGTAGGCACCTTAACTCTGTACGGAGTACAGTACCTACTCCGTAAGTCCAGTACACACTACACTGAGATAGGTCAAATGAAACTATTGGCGGGACGACCATTAGGGTCTGCAGGAAAGCAGAAAAAGAAATTCCCGGCCAGTTGACACATCAATAGTTGACCTGATTCCGAGCGAAATCTCCTACGGACCGAGACCTAACCGGCATCATTCTTCCTCCAACTGCTCACCCTTGGATACACATTGTGCCCGAAATTCCATCCGACGTTCCATTCCAAAGATCCGAATGGATATGGACCAAGAAAAAGGAGGAGGAGAAGGAGAAGGACTGTCCAAGCTGACAAACAAATCCGTCATACACAGAGAGAGAGGGATCGACAGAAAGCTTACCTCGAAGGCTCCGACCCAACCCTCGTGGGTACAAAAAAAAATCACAAAAAACCAGAAAAAAAAAAAAGAGGAAAAAAAGAAAAATAAAAAGAAAAATAAAAATAGGAAAAAAAAATTCGACAGAAAGAAAATACAAAATAATTTTGTTTACCAAATGCCTCCTGGATTATCGTGAATGACAGGACCCGAGACAATGGACGTGCCAACCAGCAGCTAAACCGCCGTAAAGTCCACTTAAGTCCATAGGCCATGTGCCAATCACCTCGGTCGACCTGACGATGCCGTTCCTTGGGCATCATCGTGCTGGTCGATCTCCCTCTCCCCCGGAAGAACTGCTTGCCCTGCCCTGAGCGGACGGTGGGCACGAGCTTTAGCCTTTTCCTCGTCCTAACTTGACCACTCTTACCCACTTCTCCTCATCGCGTGCTGTTGGTCCGGATGTATGTACCTCTTAGGTAGGTAACTAATTCTTTAGTCCCAAAGTAGCTATCCTTGGAATGACCCTCTTCGCCTTAGATAGAGCCACGCTGGGCTCCATATCTTCTATCGCTTCTCATCCTCTGCATGTACCCAGGAGTACTTATATCAAGATCCATCCTCCCCCCCCTCCCCCTCCTGGTTGGCCTGGCTTTCTCTCCATCCGTCTCCCACATTATCTATCCATTGCATCGATTTATCTATCCACTTCCCCCCTCTCTATCATTTAATTAACCCTACTTCTTTCTTCAACCTTCCTTTCGTCCTTCCTTTCCCCTCCTTTTTCTTATTTCTGCTGTCCATTTATATACTCCATTGTTGATCCTCTCTGGACTAATTGGCGCCAATTCATACGCCTTCTATTGGTTCACGACTTGATTGAATCTTGATAATCCTTTCCCCAATTGTACCTCCCCGGACTCGAGGGAAGAACCAACAAGGCAATGAAGAACTCAATCCCATCCGACGTGTGGGAGAGGAAGAAGGCCATGATTGCGAAACTATATAAAGACGAGGAGTGGCCTCTAAAGCAGGTCATCAAGAAGATTCGCTCGGATGACTTCAACCCAAGGTAAGATGCCGCTTATACCAAGACCAGCCTGTCTATATTGACCTTGGCTAACCTTGACTCTCGACAGTGAAACACAACTACGAAGCAGACTAAAGAAATGGCGGGTTACCAAGCCATCTCGCCAGACGCGCAAGAAGTCTCAAGATGACCAGCAAGAGACCTCGGGAAGTCAGCGGGACCAGTCCTCTTCGGTATCACCCAAGTCAAGGCTGCGCTCGATGCAGCAGCACCCTGCGGCCGATGTGTCTGCCTCCGAACCCGAATGGTTCCTCGGCAATGGCGTGTACTCTCGGCATGGCGGACCACCTGCCACGGCATCGTTTGGCGGGCGCTCCTCGACAAGCTCCCCATCGGTGGCAGTCTTGTCTGGATCGAATGCCTACGATCCATCGCACACCTCGCCGCTCGTTGACGGTGTTTTGCTCGACTCGTCCGCGGTAGCATCGCCGTTCCATGAGTCTTCCTATGCTGTCACCACCGAGTGCATGCAATCATCTATCCCCACAACGGCTCCTGTTCAGTGGTCAATCCCTCAGTGGTACTCGATGGCTCTGGAAGCCGGGACTCAACACCCGCAGATGCTGTTTTTCACTACGGCGCCTTTGAGTCCGCCGATCGATCATGCATTGCAATTTATGCCACAGCATCCGCATGGCGTATACACACCCCATTCGCCGCGACCTTCGAGCTTTTCCACGCAGCAAGTTCCTCATTACCACGATGATGCGAAGTCCTGGCAACGCGCCGTTTCTGTTCCATATATCCCGGATGCCGCAGGCGGCCATCCGAACTTGAATCCTAAGGGCAGACAGCAAACCCCTCTGGAAGGGAAGACATCGGTGCCTTCCAAAGCATCTAGCCAGCCTCCGGTTGGTTTGATGACTCCTCCATCTCCTTTTTACTCTAATGGCCAGCACCCCGTTATGTGTGGCCCCATGTATCACTACCCAGGCCCAGAGCCACTTGTACACAAACCATCTAGTATCGACTTCTAGATACTATGGTCATTTCCCTTTCCTTTCTTGTTTGATTTGTCTTTTTTTTTTTTTTCCCTTTCCCCAAACACCTACCTGATATCATTGTGATGCTGTCTTGTCTCCTTCTCATCATGTCTTTTCTTTTCGATATATTGTCTTTTATTTCCAGGGGGTCCGGTTGGGACCCCGACTCATCACCATTATCTTCTCGGCATCTCGACATGAAAATTGGGTGGGGATTAACTCGTTACGGTTGATTTTCAAAGACAAGCCATGCCCTGGATCAAGGCATGGGATTCTGGCGTACCGGAGAGGATGGGCACCATATCAGGGCTGAAGAATTTCCCGCTTGATATCCACATTCGCAGCAAAGATGGAGTTTATTGTTTTCTTGTCTTTTGGAGTTTATGTCGGTATATGTTATGTCTGAACGTGGACAGATCTATGTATGTCTCACGGAGTGTTTCTAGTCGATATCCAGGGTTTTAGAGGGTGGGTGATTACATTTAACAGAAAGATAATAATATAACTATTACTACGAATGAACTATTTTACCATGAAAAGAGAAAAGATAGTAACTTCCTGGTAGTCCCAAGGTGTGTGATGGGAACCACCCGGACACCGACTACTAATCTTAGTATTTGGTTGTCCCGAGCAGGGACCTCGGCCCATCCGAAGACGCGGGGGAAGCTACGGCCCTACTTTTAGTTTCTTCTCGGCTCTGTTCTTTTTCCTCCTGTCTACTCGCTACTTCTTCTTTTCTCCCTTCCTCTTGGACCTGTCTTGAAGAGGTTATCTCCTGAAACCATTTCCCCTACAGCGACCAATATGAAGGCCATCCAAGTTAAGGAATATGTCCAGGTAAGTACTTCCGCCTTCTCTCATCCACCCCGGACTGTCCACCGCTAGATGAGGTCATTTCTACACCTTTTCTATACGCGCATTATCTGTCCACGGAACAATTCTAGCCCAGTTGCAAGCACGAGCTCACACATGATCCAAGGGACCTCTGGACCTCCGCGTCAGCACACTGCCCACGCCCGAGCCCTCGCCGACGGCCTACCTGATCGAAATCCACTCGGCCGGCACCAACTTCTTCGATCTTCTCCAGATCCGTGGCAAGTACCAACACCAGCCGCCACTGCCGTGGGTCGGTGGCGCCGAATTCGCGGGAACCGTGCTGGCTGTGCCAACGGCTCCGGGGGCGTCGCCACCACGCTTCAAGGTCGGAGACCGCGTATTCGGCGCCACACAAGGCGCCTACGCAACGCACGTTCTGGCCCCGGAGGCCACGCTGCTACCCGTGCCGAACGGATGGACCTACGAGGACGCCGCGGGACTCTTTGTCACGGCGCCCACCTCGTACGGCGGTCTGGTGCATCGCGCCAACGTCGGCCCCGGCGACTGGGTGCTGGTGCATGCGGCGGCGGGCGGCGTCGGGTTGGCCGCGGTGCAGATCGCCAAGGCGAAAGGGGCCACGGTGATCGCGACGGCCGGCACGGAGCGCAAGCGCCAGGTTGCGCGTGAGTTCGGGGCGGACTACGTCGTCAACTATAAGGATCGGGCGTGGCCGGAGGAGGTCAAAGCGCTGTGTGCGCGGCACCGCGAGGGGAACGGCAAGGCCGGCGTGGACATCGTGTACGACCCCGTGGGCATGATCGAGCCCAGTCTGAAGTGCGTGGCGTGGAATGCGCGTCTGCTGGTGATCGGGTTCGCGGCGGGTCAGATCGAGAAGGTCGCGCTGAACCGCGTGCTGTTAAAGAATGTGAGTATCGTGGGCTTGCACTGGGGCCAGTATGCCAAATTCGAGAAGGAGACGGTCGGTCCCGTGTGGCAGGGCATCTTCGACCTTGTGGCCAAGGGTCAGTTCCGGGGCACGGCGTTCAAGGATGAGAGTTTCGTCGGGCTGGAAAGCGTGCCCAAGGCGTTGCAGGCCCTTGGAGGTCGGGAGACATGGGGCAAAGTGGTGGTCAAGATCATCGATGATGAAGCAGGAAAGAGCAAGCTATAGAAGATTGACATGTGTATCTAACGAAACTATTTGTATTCCCTAACCTAGACTGTTATATATATTCTACAAAATAATGTAGGTGCGCAAGGAGTCATGCTCTCGTGGAAAAGATTTGAAAGAGCTAGCATGAACTATGAAGGCCCTTATGAGAATTCCTCTAGCAACTTGGACCCGGGTCCCCGAGGGAAACTTGCGTTAACAAGCCTCCCTAACAATCCAGCTCCAGTCAGACATAGCCACAAGACGTGGCATATGAAAACTGTCCTTCGGAACGAAGGGCCCGTGATGGGATTGTCTGCTCGTCGAATCGGATCCTAGACGGAACCTTTTTTTCGAGTAACCACAGACTAGGGCAGCTGGATCGGTGAAATTGCAAATGAAGAATAGGTGAGACACTGAGAAACAGTCTCGTCTCAACATCTATCGAATCCCTCCATCCCCTGAAAACTGGTCGTCCGACAGGTACTGCTTGCAATCGACATCGTAGAGAGGTGCTCACACATCGTAAAGGATTCATTTATCCCTCATGCGTATGTAAAGCGAAGCATTGCTGCATGGCTCGAGAGGGCAGGACGAGGGGTGAGTCGGAGAGGCGACCGCAGCCGAGTTGTTGACGGGAGAATCGACGGGAAAGAAAGAAGAAGGAATTGTTGATCTTCGCTTAGCCGACGGTCTGACACGTGACTTAATACCGGCTTAGTCAGGGAATATGATCTCCGAAGTATCTCCGCCGCATGCCTTTGGGGTTACTCTGTACTACTGCGATGATGCATGTACGAAGTACCTACAGGGTTAGGATTGACAAATCGTGGTACTGATAATTCCGCCGATCAGCCGCCCTGCAGCCAGGAAAGCCCTCCTTCCATGGTGCCAATCGGATATCTAAAATTGACGTCATTACCTCCCGGTGACGTTGCAGGTGGAATTACCCATCTGCCTGGTCCATACGAACAATGGACCGGCAGAGTCAATTTTGAAGACACTTGGGGGCAAACCATAGATAAAACGAACGGACCGAAAGCCACACCAAGGCTTTGCAGTCGCTCAAACCGGGATCTGTCCCACCATTTCTCTTCTACGTCATTCCCCACCAAACGCTTTTCCAGAACATGTGAGGCTTGTTTTCACCGAGAGGTCCAAGTCTATAAGTTACTATCTGCATACTGTTCGGCAGGCTGGTAGTGTCTAGCCCGTTAAAGCGTTAAAGCCCCTTTACCATCGCTAAACATGTCTTGCTCCTCCGTACCATCCAAGTTTAAGCATCTTCCACGATCTGCATCGGGACCGTTAAAATGTCCCTACGAAGTGATGATACCCTACCTTAAAACTAACGAGAAGATAATGTTTACTAACTAGCATAGTAGGGTAAAAGTCTTATCGCGTCGTGCCAGTTCAACAAGGGCTCTGCCTTCACAAATGAAGAGCGCAGGAACTTCAGGTTGCACGGCCTGCTACCTCCAAATGTACAGACCTTGGAGGAACAGGTTCGTCGGGCCTATCAGCAGTATAGCAGCCGCCCAGATGATCTGGCGAAGAACACTTTCATGGCGAGTATGAAAGCTCAAAATGAGGTACTGTACTACAAGGTAAGCCCGACGATTGCCCTGTTGACGTGGACGATCAACTCGGCGGTCGTGCCTTGTTAATACATACGTGCGAACCAGCTATTACAATCTCATCTGAAGGAGATGTTTGGTGTGATCTACACCCCAACGGAGGGTGACGCGATCAAGAATTATTCTAGTCTGTTCAGAAAACCGGAGGGCTGCTTTCTGAATATCAATGATCAGAATCGAATCGAGGAGTCTCTTTCCAACTTTGGTAACAGCGAGGATGTTGATTATATTGTTGTCAGTGATGGCGAGGAGGTATGTTGGAATCTCCTGCTACTCGAAAGAGAACCGGTTAACACAACACTTTTACCTTAGATCCTGGGTATTGGTGATCAAGGGGTGGGCGCCATACTGATCTCAGTTGCAAAATTGATTCTGTCGACAGTGTGTGCTGGAATCCACCCCTCGAGGCAGCTACCTGTCGTTCTAGATTGTGGTACCGATGTACGCCTTGCAAAGTGAATTGACCTCCATGCATCTCGCAGTTATTGACAGGCAGAACAGAATGAAAGCCTGCTTCGTGATGACCTATACTTAGGTCTTCGGCAATCACGGGCCAGAGGCCAAGAGTACGACCACTTTGTGGACAAGTTCGTTACAACTGCAAAGAAAAAGTTCCCCCGAGCATATATCCACTTGTAGGTGTGCGCCCTATCCGGCTTGAATATGAGGTTGACAGAAAATCAGCGAAGACTTCGGTCTGCAGAACGCTAGAAGGATTCTGGACAGATTCCGTTCCCGTGTTCCTTGTTTTAACGACGACATCCAGGGGACAGGATGCGTAACCCTAGCCGCCCTTCTCGTAGCCCTTGATGTCAGCAATGTCAAGTTAGAGGATGCGCGCATCGTGATATTTGGTTCCGGATCGGCTGGGACTGGTATTGCAGAGCAGATTGCTGAAAGTATCGCGACAGAAACCCGCAAGTCGAAATCGGAGGGTTCGAAACAAATCTGGTATCACCCTCACCCCCGCCAGCGCAACTGGTCGAAATAACCTCCCAAGTGCATTGCTAACTGTAGGCACGACGTAGGTGTTTAGATAAGCCAGGACTTCTAGTTAAGTCTCTCCAGGACCAGCTGACGCCAGCGCAAATTCCATTTGCACGAGATGACGAGGAGTGGTCGACAGAGAACGGTACGGATTTATTGTCCGTTGTCAAAGAGGTGAAGCCACATGCTTTGATCGGCACATCTACCAAGCCCAAGGCATTCACAGAGGCAGTCATTCGAGAGATGACCAAGCATGTGGAACGACCGATTGTGTTCCCGCTCAGCAATCCTACTCGACTCCATGAAGCTTGTCCCGAGGACATCAATCGTTGGAGCGATGGCCAAGCCCTTATAGCCACTGGCAGCCCGTTCCCACCTGTCGAGCGAAATGGCAAGAAATACGAAATCAGTAAGTGCCCTGCCAACCCACCAGCCCAAGGCTTCTCATAAGCCTCTCCCCCACAACGCCTGTTCTTGAGTCGTTGACACACACCTTCGTTGGTGACGCAGCGGAATGCAACAATTCAACATGCTTTCCGGGCATCGGTCTTGGGGCCGTACTTTCACGAACACGTATTGTTTCGGACAAGATGCTCGTGGCAGCGGTCAAAGCACTGGCTGCCCGATCGCCGGCACGCCAGGATCCGAATCAGCCCCTTCTCCCGGATGTGGAAGATGTACGAGAACTCAGCGTGGATGTTGCCAAGGCAGTCATCCAGACCGCGGTTCAAGAGGGCGAGGCTGAAGAGGAAAACATCCCCACGGACGAGAAGGAGCTGGACGAATGGGTTCGCGTGCAGATGTGGGAGCCGGTCTACAGGCCGCTGGTCAGAGTTTAGTTAGTGGCAACGACGGTGATCGGTAGTGGGTGGTCGGGCACAGGAATCTAAGCCTTGTCTTGTCCTCTGTGTTTGCTACTTCCGATTCAGAAGGATGAAGCCGTGTACTTCCATATTATTACTCTATACGGCTCTCGTATTGCCCGGGTGGATGAGGTAATCGGTGCTGCGCCTCCCACGTGGACCCACCAAATGATGATTTCATTGGCATGTAGAGTTTATCGGCGCAATCGGGTTCATTCTTCGTCCATGCGGATGCAAGTTACGGGTTACAAAAATGTCTTCTATCCCCGGTCAGTGTTCCTGATTCTTCCCTGCTCACATCATCATTTGTCTTCATCATGAGGCTCACGACTACTGCAACCGTTCTTGCACTTCTCTTTGCGACGGCCCCCACCCTGAGCATTCCCCACTCAGATTTGATTGTGTCCGACGCCACTACTCAACCGCATTCCCTCCTAGTCAATAATGACCTGGAGAAGCGTCGAGGCGGCGGCGGAGGAGGAGGAGGAGGAGGAGGAGGAGGAGGGAGAAGTGGTGGAGGTAGCAGCGGACGGGGTGGAGGCAGCTCTGCTGGGAGCAGCAGAGGTGGCTCGTCTCGAACTGGGTAAGTGCAGGCCTACAATTACAAAAGTATGGCCCAGGTTATCTCACGTTGACCTCCTTGTCGTGTAGCTCATCAAGTACCTCTGGAGGAGCCACTCGGGGGGGTTCCGGACCGCAGCCTGCATACGGAGGTGGCTCTTACTACGCCGGAGGTGCTCGCAGACCTTTTGCTGCCGGCGGCCGTTCACCATTAGGGGTGGCACCTTTCATCCTACCCGTGGCCGCGCTGGCTTTCTTTCCGGGGATTTGGCTGTACGGTGCATACGCCTACCCTTACCACCATCACTACAACTATACGAACGAGAACAACGATCGAAACGAGTCCTTGCCCGTGGTGTGTTTGTGCGAAAAATATTCCGAGTGCGGATGCGATGACAACTCCAACCAAACATACTACGAGGACCTCTTCAACGGAACCCAACCCGTCAACTCTAGCAAGTCCAGAGTTGCCGAGGTGAACGGCACCAAGACCATCTACATCAACGGGACCCTACCTAACGGAACCACCGTGGATGATCCATCCGCAGAGGAAGCTTCTTCGGCAGCTACGGCCGTGCTTGAAACCAGCGGGTACTGGATGATGGCTGCGTTGGTAGCCGGTACCGTCTGGGGTCTTTGATTCTTTACGTTAATTTTTATTTCTCTTTCCCTATACTGCTTCGTTCCTTTGCTTTTTGCTCTTTGTAGGTTTCAGTCTATCACAGGATTTGATTGCTGTTTCTTCTTGTTCTTTGTCTGACTTTGGGTGGATCAACTGTGGGTATGGGGGTGGAGGGGGTTCGTGTGGACAAAAGAAAATTTTTGTTAAAAAGAGCAGGGAAAGCAACAGGGGGAGAGAGAGAGAGAGAGAGAGAGAGAGATTGGCGTTTCGGCTTCCTTTTAGACTTTAGAACACTGACACAGTACGACACAGGATGTTTTGCTTGTTCGATCGATACCCCCGCCGGGATTCTGGCGTTGCAGGATGGTTCAGATTTCAAACAATGGCATTGCTTTTCTCTCCTTGGCTTCTGTCATGCTTCATCAGCCATATGATCAAATGATCAAATGTATGCTTGATTGCTTGTACTCTGTCCGGCTCGTCATCGCTGCTTGCTTCGGATCCGATGACCGACAAGGCGCCACTGCAGGGACTAAGCAAGCTAGAGAGGAGCAGAAAAGGGCTGAATCCATGGATCTTGCCAGGTACGCGAACAGTAGCCGGCCAGGAACGGGGGTCGCCAAGGACACCGGGCGAGGCGATCGGCGCTGTGCAATCAAATGATCCAATTCCTCGTATGGGCAATTTAGCGGTTCCTCCAAACAGCCGGTGTCTTTCACTAACTTCGCTTTAGCGCTCGCTCCTTCTCTGACTCGACCCCTTTTCCCTCGTTTCCTTCCCTTCATAATCTCCCCTCTTCTTCTCTCCCCAGTCAATCCTTTTGCTCCTTCCTCCTCACAAGAGCTGTCACTCGTTTCCAGCTCCATTCATTCTTTATCAGCCAATTCTACCCTATACCGCAAAGGAGGGGAAAATCTATCTTATACTTCCCAACCCCAAAAAAAGGAAGAAAAACATATCAGAAACAAAAATTCAATTGACGATCTGATCCACATCCCTTCTCCTGCGACACCTCCGAATCAGAATTCAATCGCAGATCTAGATCTTTTCATCATGCAAATCACCAACATCCTTCTTGTCGCCTCGGCTGCCTTCGCGCCGTTCGCTTTCGCCGGCGACGCTGCGGCCGTCACTCAGATCGTCACCGTCCAGAGCGTTGGCGCGCAGCCCACCGTGACCTCGACCTCGTCGCTGCAGCCCACCAGCAGCAGCAGCGTCGCGAGCATCACCCCGAGCTCGTCTGCGACCCCGTCCCCCACTCCCAAATGGAGAGCCTCCAGCTCCTCCGTCCGGCCGTCACAAACGTCCGCCGTTCCTCCGGCTTCGTCGTCCATCACTCCTTTCACAGGCGCTGCTGCTCCGGCCGTTAAGCTCCCCGGTGTGATGGCCGGTGGTGCCCTCGCCGCCGCAGGACTCTTCCTGCTATAAAAGACCTTTCTCTGTACCAGGTCTTTCCTAACGGTCTGTCCGACTGTTCTTGAAACTCTTCCTTCGTGTCGACTTCAGGCTCATCCAGACGGTCAATTGATATCTATCACCTGCAGGGAGGGACCCGACTGAACTGCAATTGGCAATCTCTCCTGGCTGTGCTCTGACCTACCTCCGCATGGCTTGAACGGCTTGGCATGGCTGGAAATCTACACCCGAAACGGCTCTTTCTATGTCATCTTTTTTTCTTTTCTTCTCTTCTTCCGTGCCTCTTCACCAGGCTCACCTTTTTTTATTTCTTCTCTTTCTCTATACCTCTTTGTACACGCTCGTAACGGAGGCCATCTTGGTTTCTACATGACGGATTTGACGGTTTTCATGTGTTGGGACGGGTATTGCCTTACCCTTTATTTTATATTCTTGTATCTTACTTAATTTCGATTCTAATCCCCCCAAGGATTGTCTGCCAGCCCTGGCTTTTTTTCTATTTCGGTTTTCGATCTTTGGTTTATACCCTTTTGACATTCTAAGTAACGTTTTGTTTGCCATATTTTTTTCTTCTCCAATTCTGGCTCAAGCCTATCCCAACTATTGTTCCGATGTAACGACTGTCGGACGAAAATGGAATCTCTTAAAAAGACAACTAGTCTACGTGATCGTTGCCGCAAACCAAAGGGTTATTTGTGTTTGTACATGTACATATTATATTAGTACGCGAAACTGAGACAAGTACAGAACAGAACTTGTCAAATATTTGAACATATTCTAATGAGCGGAGTTTGATGCACGCATACCCCACCTTGTCCGACTTATAACAAGGTAGAAGCAGATAAAACATCATAAAAACCCCTATGCGATAATTTACAAGACACGGATTGGACACAGGAAGCGGACGGTGTCGAAATAAATGAAGACATGGGGAGGACAAGTGCGCTGTAAACAGACTGGACTATGTTTCTTTGAAAGTTGCCTCATATCTATATTCAAGCGCAAATACTTTTGTTAGCAATCTGTTCTATTCAAGAAGTTCGGAAAGAATGGGCACATACCTTTTTCCGCGGAACGCCCAGACTCCCCAGTTGCCGCAGGAAACGTCATGGGGATCCAGATCATTGAGATCCCATCGTAGACTGCGGAAGATGTTCTCGCCCGGTTCCAGCAAAATGTCGAATTCCCCGGCGCATTTATCACCCACCCATTTGATGTCCCGTTCCATGTCCCACTGGGTGTACCCAGTGCTGAGGATGGGAACCTTGGTTTCAAGGAGTTGCGGCAGGGTTTCTTCCCACTCGTGGGAAGAAGCGGGATGGCCGAGGCCAGGATGGAAGAGCATGAAGCAATCAAGATAGGGATCGAACGGCTGGAAGTACTGCGCCTTGTACATCGTATGGAAGTAGTCGACGTAGGTTGTAATCTTAAATTGCCCGCCCAGGCGGTCCTCGACGATACCGCCGAACGGGTTCTCGGGCGTTCGCTCCGGCAGGGGGAACTCGGCATCTCGATTGGCCATGCTCTCCGGTCCGATGAAGATCAAGTGGATGAGTGACCGTGGGAAGATGTAACTGAGCTGGAGCCATACATCGCGAGGCAAAGAAGACTCGGCGCGCGCTCCCAGAATGAAAATCCGAACGGGCGGCGCTTTCAACCGCAGCCCCTTGATATCGACTCCTTCTCCGGTCTTGGGGGGGTGCAAAGTGTATCGAAGAGCTATATTAACCATATCAGCCTGCTGTTGACTTGGGGGGGGGGGGGGGGGGGGGGGGGGGCGAGAGTTGAATCTGCGCGTGGGAGAAAACTCACCGCTTACACTTTTCAGTCCTTCAACAGTGAGTCTGCCAGACTTCCGAACGCTGTAAGGGCTCAGCTCATGCAAAACACTCCCGATCGTAAGCGGGTATGTTAGCATCCTAGTCACTTGTCTCATGCTTCGATCATCGTTGATTGCGTCGAATTCTCGCGTGTAGAGGAAGGTGTCCCAGTTGGTCATGTTAATTACAAAGTTATCATCCTGCAGACCCGGGTAGGCAAACTCGGGGAAGAAGCGTCCAGAGTGTAGATCATGATCATCCTCGTTGATCTGTCGAATGGTTTCGCAGATTTCCAGATGCGCCTCGAAATCATCCATCCAATGGCCCTCCGAACAGTAGATCGGGACACCGCAATCGGGGCATTCAAAGTGGGAATGGGCTGGTGGAAGACTCGACCCGTGCTGGGTCTTGCGCGATTCAGGATCGTGGGGCGAGACCGGCGCGCGAGTTTGTTGGTGGCTCGGATGAGGACAGAACGAATTTTGTTTGATGAATGCAGCACGCTGTCGGATTGCAGGGGCCGGCGACTGAGTGAACGGGTGGAAGAGGTTATTAGGCTTCAGCAACGTCCGGTCCTGCGCGAAGGAGCTGGGTGTTGCGGAAGATGCCTTGGACCTGAGAGACTTGAAATTATGAGATAAATTTTGTATGGCATGGGGTGAGGCTCTCTTGGCCTGTCCTTGAAAATTCTTGGACGACAGGCTTCGTGAGCCAAAGTTTCGGACGGAAGAAGGACATTTTTGTCTGGAGACCGACAGCCTTTGCAGCATTGTACCAGTAAAAGTCGATCCAATAGCTCCTCGCTGAAGCGCCTGTAGGCAGCGTCCACAGGTGTACTCGCCAGCCATGGTGAACCGTTTGAAATGTGAGGAATACCGGAAGCGAAGCTGGGGTAACTAACGTAAGTCGAATGTGAGGCTAGACACCCGGCCGCTATCGAAACACGCGGGCACGTGATCGGGGCGTGGCATTTGTATGGTAATGTGGCATGATTATACTCAAGTACACAAAAGAAATGCCTATACATTTATCTGTTCATAAGCTATTGCGGATACCTTCAGAATGCGGCCTACAGCCGATGGCACAGAATTGAAGGCACAATGGCCATTCCCTCTCAAAAAACAAGACCAGAGACATCAATATTAAAAAGCGAAGAAAGAAGGATGAATGCAAAGAACAACCCAGCCAGCTAACTACATATTCCAATTGTATTAATAATTACATGGCCATCCTGTTTCAAAAGATATCGTCACAGGCGCTCCAGTCTTGCGCTTCTCTGGACTCCCAATATTTCCCATTATGAGCCCAATACTCTTCTCCAGTCACAGGACACTTCGCCCTAGTAAACCACTTGGGCTGATGCTCCTCTCCCTTAGTCTCCCTCTCCCGTCGCTTTGCTCGTTGTTTTTCTTCAACCCGATGCTTCTCGGTGGCAGCCAAGTCATATTCGCCGTCCTCCATTGCACGCTGGTCGGGTCTGCGACGAGTGTCTGTAGGCGGTAGGTACTGCTTCAAGTCTTCGGGAAGAGCATTGAGCGTGATGACAAACGGCGTTAGGTTGAAAGGAATGCCGCTGGGACGGGAATGGCATTGCCATACCAAGAACGTCTTGGCCGACTCTGGATCCTGACCCGACACTTGTGCTTCAAATCCAGGTGTATGACGAGCATAGATTTTGTCATTCCAACGCCCGCCTATGCTCCACTTGGGTAGCCCCTCGCGGTCCACCACCTTCCCAGTGACCTGGTATGCCGAAGAAGCTTTCCAGCCTCTAGGTTTGAAGTCTAAATAACAAATCTCGCCAGTGGTCCAGTTTTTGATCTCCATCAACCCATAATTGTCTACCGTGGGATTGCCGGTGATGATGCCGATCACAGAAGACGTGACTTTCTTCCATGTATAGAGCTCCTCTCCTCCTGATGCGGGACGCAGTTTCAAAAACCACGTGCCGAGCAAGTTGATGTCGAAGGATTTCCCGTAAAACTTGGATTTGAGAGCGGATTCGCCCTGTCGGAACCTTTGTCAGTACTATGTAGATGGTGGTAATTGCTGAACAGGGATTGCTTGTTACTCACATAATAGTCCCATTTAGTTGATTCTGCCCATGCTGCACCAATCGGTGGGTGATGGCTGACTTGTTCAACGAAGAACCGATAGCCTTTGTCAGGTCGAGCATACTCGAAAGTTTCTCCTAGAAGGGGATTGAAAGGTTTAGCAACACGGCCGATGGTCGAAGCATATTCACTCGCCGCATATGCGGCAACGTAAACCAAACGCTCCATGGAGTCGGATCGATCGGCTGCCATGTCGAGAAGATCTGCATATTCCAAATCCTCAGCCACACGTTGTAGCAACGATGTCGGTTCATTAAATGAAACAGGCAAAGTCATTTTAGTCATATCCTTGCCGATCATAGATTTCAGAATGCCCTGTGAAAAGTTTAATATAAGATATCCCATGCATCGCTCTGGCCACGGGGGGAAGGGGGAGAGAGAGATGAACATACCCACAACGAGATCCTCGGTCTGTTATCATAGTCCATTTTCAACTTCGTCCTGACAGGCTCCTCGTAGCCCTTGAACGAGGGGGCAATCTCTGCGCGTTTCACTGCACGGAGTTCGCCGTTCTTTTCTTCGGGCTCCTCATTTAAGTCTTTGATCTCTGCAGTAGCAAGATTCTCGACCTCAATCTCCCCCGAGTCGATCGCATCAAAAAATTCATCATCGTCATCTGACGCCGAATCATATAGACTGCTAAGGTGAGAAACTGTCGATTTCTTCCGACGTAATGGTTCATCATTGCCGGGCACATCAGCCTTTGACGTCGCTTCCATGGCAGCTGGATCCTGCTCTCTTGAAACATCGTCAAGATCATCATCTATCTCTCTCATATGTGACGACGCTTGATCAGCCATGCGACCAACTTTAGCGGAGGACCCTTCCAGGGCTTCCTTGAGCGCCCGCTTGGTTCGCCGTCGCCGTTCCTCAGACTCGCCCATCTTCGATTGTAGCTCCTCGTGTTCCTGGGCAACTCGCGCCATACTCTCTTCCCACATCTTGCGCAGGTGCGCCTCTCTGTTCAATCGATACTGCCAGTATGAGTCACGATCTTTAGATATCTTCAGTATGTTTTGCACTAATCCTTGAAGGCTGCTCACGGCTGCCTCATAGGCACCAAGGGCTTGATCAACAGCCGGATCGCGAAGGGACATGTCAGGGTTGTTTGATTTCTCAGCCTGCAAGGAGGAAGAAACACTTGCAAGTATGTCCAGCTGAACCTTCGCAGATTGGGCAGTGATGTTCAGAGCATCTTTATCGGCCGGCGGCATCTCACGGCTGGATGCATAATCCCCGTAGTCATCATCGTCACCTTCCACATCAGGTGCAGTGGTAACATGGCTGAAAACTCGATTTATTTCGTTGTGTGCACCTCCTTGGTCGTAAGGCTCAAATATCGATCCATCGTCTTCTGCAGGTGTACTATCTAGCGTAGTGCGAGACGCGTGCGTGCTGAGCCTTGTACCGCTGCGATTGGTGCCCCCTAAAGACGGAGGAGCGAGGCCTTTGCCGTTTGATTTTGTTGCTTGTAAATTGGAGGAATCAGAGGGATTCTCGGTCGATCGGCCCTCTGTCTGCTCGATCTTTGCTTGGCGTAGTAGCTCTGCTTCTCTCGTCTGGCGTCTCTGCTCTTCCTTGGCCTCGTCTTTTGCCCACTGAATGGCGTTGTTTAAGGTCCAGAACCAACGTTTGGCTTCAACGACGTGATTCGCTTTCAAATGGTATTTGACAGAAGATTTCCCGTGGATTTCAAAACGCGTCTTATCCTGGGAATCCATGTTGAGCCTGGCAATTTTCATGTTTATAGCGCCGCGACAAGCAGACCCCGCATCGTCTGTGAATAGAATTAGATACCATTGCATCGAGTTGTGAGGGACCTGATCGCTGTACCTTGATGTTTATAATAACTCAAAACGCCATCCTCGAGGACAAACCAGCGTAATTTATATCCGCTGGTATAATTGGTCCATTTCTTCAAGTAACCTCTCATTTCACGAGCATCTTTACCCGCAAAGGGGGCGTCACCTGTGCTAGCCCGGCCAGAAATCCCCTGGCCAGAACTGGTCCCTAAGATGGCCTTTTCCTGGATACCTCGTTGCGCAATAACTGCGGCGGGCGATTTCTTGAGAATAGCACGTGTTCTGTCATCCTTCGTCGCGTCCTGGGGAAGCTTTCCTTTCTTGTCACGCCGGAATGGATCAGCGCCGTGCATGAGTAGTATTTGAATGAGTTTGGTATCTTTCTTTCTCGCTCCTTCATGTAGCAAAGTACCCCCCGATTGGGCCGTGACAGGGTCAGTCACCAAATCTAGACTGTTGACATCCATTATACCTTCCACACGGGGCTCCTCCAGCACCTTCTCCAGTGTTTCGTAGTCACCTTGAGATACAAGTCGCTGTATTTCTTGCGTCTTTTGATCCATGAAAAGCGACCGCGCTAGCTGAAGTTGCTGGAAGATCTCCGGGGTGCGGGCGACATCGAGGGCAGTTTGACCACGATAGTTCACGATGGAGTCATTCAGAGACGGCCTGTTGAGCAACTCGCGCACCAGGGGTCCTCTGCCGAGCTGGGCAGCCAGATGAAGAGGCGTGTTGCCATCTCTATCATGTGCATTGACGTTGAGATCCTCGTCAGCGGAGAGAATGTACTCCACTACCTGCGGCTCAGCACATTGGATCGCTAGGTGAAGTATGGTCGTGCCAGAAAGGGCGCCAGTGCCCTGGGTATCCTTGGTTTCTCGGATTGCTTTCGAGATCGCAGTTGTGTCACCGCTGCGCAACGTCTCGAAGAGACGAAAGGTGCGCACCGATTGGTCTAGGGACATGTTCCCACTATCGACCTGTGTCCCCGATGGTAACTTCTCGATATTATCGCCACTGTGGTTGGAGCTCAGTGACTCCAGATGGGGCTCTGACATCGTGGGCGGACTAGCATCCCGGCGGGACTTTCGTCGACTTGAGCTTCGCGGAATCGGAAGAGAGACAGGCGGGTTATTGTTTGCGGTGGACGAGGAAATGGAGGATCGAGGGGGGCTACTGCTGTCACGATCACCGGTTTCTTCGTGGCTGTCCTTTGATCTGTCGCGATTCAAGATCGCAAGTGCTAATGCACTTCGGGAGCGTTTATGCCTGCGGAATTTTTGCATTATACATTAGCGAAACTCCTCGTGTCTACTTTCACTGCACAGAGACGGTAGTAAACAGGCCGTGCAGATATGTGTACATTTCCCAAGTTCCACTGTCAGTTGATGTGACAGACTGTCCAGGGGACTTGGATGCAACTTCCCATGTGACAACCCATGGAACCAGAGTCGACTACCTATCCTATCCCAGGAATCTCGGAGGTAACTTACCCTTCGCCTTTCTCAGTCATCGCTGGAACACCACGAAAGCACCTCCAAGTTAAACCAATGATTCAGAGGAAATCGCATATGTAGATTGAGTTTCCTGAAGAGAAATAATAAAATTGCCGATACGGAGTCGTAACTTCACACCATGCGGGAGGGCTTTCTGATGATCAAAAGAATAGGGAGGGAGGGTGGACATTGGCTTTCTATCCCGTGCCTTGGCAAACAGCCCCTCGTGACTGCGGGCAGTGCCTCTCTCTATACTGTTGGATCAGGGAGGGCGAAAAATTGAGAACACCATGAATCACATTTCATGCCATATCGATCAAAGTCTAGTCTATAATATATATTGTACATCTATACATCCACTCATTCAACTTAAGATACAAAATATGCTGCGGTGCGAACCCTAGGCATCCTGAGTCCTGTTGCCTGGAACCGCTTTTCGGCTACTAAGGTACATAGATGTGGATATTGGGGTATCATGTGTGAACGCTGGACATTCATTTTGTTTCCCCGCTTACCAGGACAATGACGCTCCCAAGCTGTCTCCTCAGATCTTCCTTGTCGACATCATGGGTGTCCTCGACCTCGCCCCACATGTCTGTCTGCCACCTGACTTCAAGACTAGACGCTTCTGCGGCCTCCTCGATACCAAACTTCTTAGTATCTGGCCGTTGGATTGATCGAAAATTTTCACTCCATTCGGCAACCAACCTAACAGCAACCAGCATACTCTTTGACGCAAGGATTCCCCGTTCCAAAGCAGCCAAGTCATGTGCATGCAGATTTGAAATCCAGAGCCGAATTATATCTTTCGTAGCCTGGGACTGAGAGGCAGGCAAAATGCTGTCGCTGTCTAGGATAGGTTTGATGTCAATCCCCGGCCATACTTTTGTGCTCAAGAAGGCAATGGTATCTTTAGCGATTCTCATCTGCGCATCTCGAAGGCTTTCCGATTTCGTGCCATTTTCCTCGATCACCTCGGGCTGCTCAGGTACCCAACAAAGCAAAGTGTCGGTATCCAGGTAGCGCATTGATGTCGTAATGATCTGATCTCTTGTTCTGGTCTCGCCCCGATCATCTTCGCGGGCAATGTCTGTTGCTCGGGCAGTGAGTGAAGTAAGTGGGATTAGATGATTTTTCAAAGCTTGCTGGGCGGTGGTCATAACATCCCATTCCAAGGCGATCGCATGAGCGAGGTGAAGCTTCGTAGACGGGATGGAGAGGATATCTTTGGAGGGCGTTCGAACAGGCCGAGTGTCTAACAGGACTCGATATTCTCCGTCTGTAGGTGAATTAGTGGAGTCAGTTATAGATAGCCCCAAATCACTCTGGTTGCGAAATAAACGTACCGGGCTTCTTTTCGACATGCACATTCTTCCAAAAACGCTTTTTGAGTGGCATCCGTTGCGCAGCCAATTGTGACTTAAGCTCGTCCTCCTTATTTGCTTGCTGTTCTACACGACCACCAAACTCAGGAGCGGCGGAGGGAGCCTTGGGTGGTGGGCCATGGGCAGTGATTGGGTGGGCTATGGCGGCCCTTGACGAACAAGAATGAAAACCACGCGGTTGTAGAGCAGAAATTCGTATTCTAGTGGGCAATATTACTTGCCTTGAAGATATTCTGGCAATCTCAAGAAACGGCATTGCCCCTTTCATCTATAAGGATTATCCGGTGTAAATCCACTTATCAAAATGAATTGTAAAGGATGTAGCTTATTGAACAAAGGCCACTTAAGCAGATATGCTCAACGGACGAAGACTAGATGGATCAATGCAAAGAGCAAGAAAAGGGCTTTCTTTCATGGGGAGTTTGGAAGTTATTTCCACCGCCAACAGGCGGTGAACCCATGACGGTGCAATTTTGCCCGTTCCCCAGCCTCCATTACCGTTTAGTAATTGTAGACGCATTGAAAACTAAGGTACTCCGGACACAATGCATTGTTCCGATTTGAATCTTGCATAACACCAAAGTTTGGGGCTTTCCTGTTTATAATAAGTTTACTTTACACTCTTAGATAATGCTCCAGAGTACTCCGTAGCTAAATCGCATCCATGATAGGTTATCACAGGACAAATTCATTAGAGGTTAACTATATGAATGGCATTATGAGCGCTGGAATAATAGGGATGTATTGCCACAAGTAAGAGAAACATTAAGAAATGAAGAGAGATTAAATTTAAAACAAAGTGAAACCGGCAAAAACCTGCTTCCAGTCTAAGACGACAAAGGGTAATTGGAAATTTAGACAAGTGGGCATGGAGCCCGTCCACGCTTTTGTAATATACAAGGGACCCTTAGACGGCAATGTCTTCCAAGAGGGCAACATCAGTTTTGGGGATCGCGGGAAAGGGAAGGAACATGGAAAAAAAAAAAAAAAGGCGAAGGTCTTGAAGGTTCTGTTAACCCTGGTATCTGTCACATTGCAGTGG
>NGZO01000008.1:2318433-2729235 GCA_002215965.1 Aspergillus persii | reverse complement strand
CCCCCCCTTTCCCCCCCCCCCCCCCCCCCTCCCAAATATCCCCTTAGTCTTGATTCTACGGAATACTGTACGGAGCGAGTTCACATGATAGCTTGGTGGTCAGACGGTCTCAAAAAAAATTCGGGATTTTCCATATCCAAATACAACCCGGAGAAGCTAAATCTGTAGTAAACGTCCGAATCTTCCTCCGGAGCCAGGCTGTCCTTGTCCTGCAGTCGACAGGTGGCGGCGTCCAGTGCCGACTGCCGAGTCATAATAATAGCCCGATGATGGCGAAAGAGCAGGATCACTCACTCCGTATTGGGTCTCCTCGGCTGGCGCTTTACTAACAGCTAGGCAGAACCTTAGCGCCTAGTACAAGCGGACAGTGCACAAGAGCAGGCGCTTGACTGGCGGAATGCCTAGAAATGGGGTCGTCTCCAGTCTCCAGTGGATAGGTGGTCTCAAGTCATGCTAGTGAAGTAATAGGTAGTACTAGTAAGAGTAATATAATGGGGGGAGTGAATCACCCTTGCCTACCCAGGTAGGTAGTAGATTGACTGTTTTGTGAACCTAAGAGAGGTTAAGTACGAAGTTAGACTAGTCGGCGCTGAATTAGCATGACTCTTTAGTCTTTACAGAATCCAGAGTGCGTGGAACGGAGCTAATCTCCACCACGAGCCTTGTGGGCTTCGCTTACCCGCATGGCAGGTGATTCCATCAGACACGGTATTAACGATTACAATACTCCGCGCGACCTAGGTGCCTTCTCAGGTTCCCTCAGGTAGCACTACAGCAAAATATTAAGGTAGGGAGTATGTAACCGGAGTATTCTGTACCTTCCTGTACCGAGTACTCAGCAGTGGCTCTGCTGCGCCCGCTACTCTGTACGTGTTCGGTAAGGATGAGCGACTAACGAAGCTCTTTGCTTGCGACTTTCAGATGCTAATCGAGGAGCGAATCGCAGCATTAAAACAACGCAAATTACGGAGCACCATTAATAGAAATATCATCAAGTGGGAGCAATGCCCCCTTCGGACATGGACCCGCAGAGGCAATGGGATTAGGGGGGTTGAGGTTCCCAATAGGTTAATGGCGAAACTATTCGACGGGGTCCGCGACGCCTTCCTGATGTCCGTGGTAACTGGTAAATCGACCAAAGAAAATTGTCAGCTTCTATAAGATCATATCCAAGATCTTCCTTTTATCTGGGGCGCATCTATTGTTTTTACCAACCATCCCCTATTCCGATGCAAGCTTGCTTTTCTTTTACTTCCTTCCTCCCTACCGAGTGCTGGGTAGGCAGGCAAGGTACTCTTGAGTTAAAAGTTCGGACCCTTCTACTTGCACTAACTGCTTTGGAGACTGGCAAATTAATACAGCGCGTGAATGAGTTTTCTTAATCTCAACCACCTAACTTACCTCGATCTTGTTAATGCAGTAAGCCGAATATGGAAGAATGTAACTCAAGGTCGGCCTGGCGAGGCCAGTTTAGTTCGACGCGCTACTGCACCTCTTATGCAACTAATCAGGCCAATCATCGACTACCAACCTAGATCCCCACCATCATTCCATCTTCCTTGAACCTTGCACCCGTGGACAGACTACATAGTACAAACGACAGAGTAGCGAGGAATAAATGATTGCATTCTTGCGAGCCGTTAAAATGGTTTCGGGGAGTTTCCACGCCCTTGACTTTCATGAACTTCCCCACCTCTAGGCCACAAAATCTTCGCGGACCTACGTCTCTTGAAATCCAAGTGTCTGCCGCTCGTTCACCAATGCCCCAGTCTCGGTTCTGGCATACCTAGCTACACTATGTGCTCGTATCAAAAAGTCTTTTTTTCTCCTTCTCCCGTTAGACTCGGAAGAGAACCTCCCATGTACATGAGTGGGTCTTCGAACGTCTAGACACATGCATGCACTCATGTTGATCGGCAAGAACTCCGGTTTCGCTTACCCCTCCTACGTTATGGCCTTGGAAAGAATCATTATAGTTAGAACACACTCCGTAGATTACTTCCTACTCTTCAGTTATCATCTACCGAAATACTCTATCTTGAGTAAATCTGTCAGCATGTGGCTCTCAGACAGGCGGTCCGAGATGAACTGTTTATGACGGGCAACACACATTGCAACTATAGCCACTACTCGACTTACGAATGGCGAGGTACCAAGCACATACAGTTTCCTTTTCCCTAATCAAGGACACTCAAAAATACAGGAGCTTGTGGAATTTTGCGGTTTCCGTTGAGTCTCATCGCACGTGTAGAGTCGATGATGATAATAATACTCCGTACTGTTAATGATAATGTTTCTTTTTATAGGAACCAGAGCTTGGCCTATACGATCTGTTGGAAGTATAAACGTACAATGCATCCCACTCAGACACTGTTTCACCACCTACCGGAGAAATAGGCGAAATGTCAGAAATAAAGCCTCGTAAATGAGCATGATCGATAGGGAGGGGTGGGGGCAATGCTTACCCCCCCCAATCCCACGTCCCCACAAGCCAGTCAAATAGGCATGCACTGTTACTCTAAGTATGCACAACATCTATGGAATCGCTCTAGTACGCGTTCTCTATTCTAGAGAATCCTTTGGGGCTCACACAGACGTATGACGTCGAATCCGGCAACAGGCGCCGCTCGGTCTCCATCCTCCTGGCCCTACGCACCCTGGTCCAAACCAAACCATTTTGGACAACTTAAGCATAAAAATTTAAGCCGGAAATGCAGCATGTGCTTCCCCCCGATACACTAATGTACAGGTATTAGCAAGGTATATCCTGGTAGGCTATTCGGTGATGTAATCACTCATAGAACGCTGCCCTCGGCATGAGAAAGTACCAGGGATCTTTACCAACACATCGTCCATCCACCTCCTTTACCAGTAACCCAAGAATTTACATTTAGATATCTTATAGTAATCAGTAGTGAGTAACCAGACACGTAACCGAGGATTCGGAGAACGTGAGTAGGCCAAAGGGGCAGTTGATTTCGTTATCTGCCTTACAGACCAGGACATACTATGGCATTCTACGAGTATAGATAATCCATAGATGGGCAAATATACCTACCTACCTACAGCACAGATTTTACGAGATAAGTTTTGTGCTCTATGATAGTACAGTCTTTGAGAAAGAAGTATTAAATGAAATTTCAAGACGATGGGTTCCATAGCCAGTGCGAACTATTAAATTGCACTTCAACGTCAACCCCCCCAAACAGCCCAACGGCTCCGTATAGATCGAAATCCCCTTCTAATCCCTTCAAGCCCCCGGCATCCTCATCTTGCTCCTCATGGAGATCCCAACTGCCCACTTTGTGGCCCCCTCGAGTGAAAAATACTTCGGCGTCTAGGACACTCTTCTCACCTTGTGCACTTCCCTTTGGTTTTCGGGGGAGCTGGAAGTTCATCCCCAAGCCTACTGTTTCTCCGACTCTAAATCCATCTGTGAAATCTTTCCCGCCCCATGAGTCATTAACAAAACGGCATCCATCGTCGGAGAAAACAGCCAAGCTCCCTCTTTCCCAGCCCGGAGAACGCCAACTGGGATAGGGTTGTGCCAAAAACCCAATAGAGAATCCGCTGGAATCGGCAGATCCGGCCCCCGGTCCTCTGCGAAGACCCAGTAGTTTCACTTCGAAATAGATGGTTTTGCTTCTGCTTGTCAGCCAAGGCGAATCAGCTTTAGAGAAGAAGAGAGGCAAATTGGTCCATATCGAGCAATCACGGCTTCCATCTTTGGTGGCCACTTTCCAATGTCCTCGAGAAGAGGTGCGGATTTTGCCAGAAAATTCGGGGGGTTGCACAGGACGGACGTCATGTCTTTGCACAGAGTCGTACACAGCAGTAGATGGCCTGACAGGGATGTAGAGAGGGGTCCCGTCACAGAACTCATGGGCACGATCGGCGTCGTCAACAGATGCATTTCCTGTGCCTGAACAGAGATAGCCCATTATTGGAGGTGGAGGAAATGTGGTTGTGTCCGGGACAGCTTCCTGCCAGTTGTGGTATGGGGGCGGGTTTGGATTGCCCCCATCTTGGGAGCCGTGGTTTGAAATGTAGGGATTTGAAGCATGATAGCTGGGTGGTGGATCGTGAAATTCCACATGATTTTGGTATGCCATGATGACGTCCCAAGATATAAGAGCTGATAGTAAACAGACACCTTGATTTCGGGTTATCAGATCATTTTTCGTATGTGTGAGTTTGCTCAACCGGGCGTGCAGGTCACGTATATTATTTGGAATCCTACTAGGGAAGAAGATCCGTGAGAGTTCAGCCAAGATCGAAATGTCTGTGTTCAGAGAAGACTGTCCTCTCCGGCGGGCGAAGGTCCCTTTTTTATATCAACAGTCACATGATCTGCGGGGACGAATCAGAATGTCGGGTGCGAGAGTTCCAGCCAGACGTACCTACGAACGACAGGAAGATGCCGGGATTGCCAAGAGTGGCTATGTTCAAAGACATGCGGCCATGCCGCATATTCCCATAAACTTCATCTGTCTTCAATTTTTGATTTCCACCCTGGTTAAGCTATGCAGTAGGTGTTGCATGGTTCCAGAGTTAATCGGCTGTTTTACCCTTGAGGTCTGGGTCTTGTATAGTTCTCGCAGGGCTGGAAAGGGGACTGACTGATCATCAACCAGGCCGTCACACATACCTGGATCTGCCATCGCTGATGTTTACATTCCCAAGTACTCGCCAACGATGCCTGAGATGCACATTCTCGTTTACTTCTATTAACCAAACACCCATGGGCATTGGCCGAAACCACCTCGCAGCGGTATAGACACACGTGACACTGCATGGGGGCATTTACCTATCATGTGATTCTACAAACATACACGCATTGCATCGTTGCAATGGGCTGCATCTCGTTTGCAAAGTATCATTCAGGTAGCATACCTAGTAAGTAGTTGCTGCGCACCTATTTGGCATCTCGAAGGCTGAGGTTTCAGATGGCACGTTAGTCTGGCAGCCTCAGCCCAATCATCAATTTTGTCCTGTCAGCCACCGCTACTCGGATTGCCATCGCACGCCTTTTAGTTTTGCCCCTCCCGATAGCCTCGATTTCTTTCTTCATTTGTAGCCTGGTCGGCAGTAGAGAGATCCTTCATCTGCAAGTCGCAGATTTTTTTTTCTTATTATCGGATATTCTTAAATCCCTGCTAAACATAATTTATGCACCGTCGGAATCGATATTTTTCAAGTACCCATCGCCTTTTTCTCGGTTTAATATTCTCTGGTGACCATAACGTGGTATTCCGGTGATCTATGCAGGCCTCGGTGTTGAGCCGTCGATAACTACGGATGGACCTAGCCATCCAGCCCGGAAGGCCACGTAGGTCGTCATTTACACAACATTTGCATCGCGTACTGCATCTCGACAAAGCAGGAAACGTGAGTCCTCTATGCTCTGAAGTCAGGGTTCACCACTAAATTATGACTTGATGTCTCAAAGCGAAGACAAAGCGATGTTTTCCCAGCCAGCGCGGAGTTGGAAACGAAACCAGCCTCTTTTCAGCAAACCCACTCGCGGCGGATGTCAGAGGAACCAATCTGTCACAACCCTATTGGAAACAAGGAGTGTGGGCATCAGCCTCATGCTCCCTTGAGGCCCACGAACGCTGTTTCATGTGAAACTGAGCCCCGTTTCTACACAACGCAGGCCTTTCCCCCAGGATCCTTGGAGCGTTCGAATAACTCGTCTTCTACCAATGAGGCCGTCGCGCCAGGTAAGGGCAGCAATGTCACACAAAAAAAGGATAGACGAGCCACGATGCGCTTAGAGGCAGACCGACTCGAACTTGAGAAACGGCT
This sequence comes from Aspergillus persii, assembly GCA_002215965.1. NCBI lineage: Eukaryota > Fungi > Ascomycota > Eurotiomycetes > Eurotiales > Aspergillaceae > Aspergillus > Aspergillus persii. The sequence continues at coordinate 2,723,427 of NGZO01000008.1, read as the reverse complement.
GTTGAAACTCGAACAGGCGGAAAAGGCTCCAGATTCTATTGCGTTACGACGGGAATCCCGTCGCCTCACAAAAAAGCAGCCATTGGGCAGTTCGAGCAGAGCGTCGAGTGCCAGCGCTGACGAGACCAGAAAATCCTTGCGCTTTTCCTCTGTATTTTCAAGGCGCTCGTCTCGGTCCCGATCAAGTTCTAGGAATGAGGGCGATAATTGTTCCTCACGCCGTCAGTCAATCGGAAGCGAAGTGACAGTCAAAGATGAATTATCATCAGAACCACGGCATAGTACTGCCTCCCCTGTTCCCAATACTCTACCAGTGCGTCTCGGCGCAGCGATATCCAAAGGATTAGCTGTGACAAACGGTGGATTACTTTCGACGCCAATACAATCGGCACAGCCTCAAGTACAACCCCAGCCGGACGCAACTTCTTCAGATACCCCCATCAGTTCGACTGAAAAACCGACTCTTGGGGAGGGAACAACTTACCTCGCAGGGCATGGAGTCAATCCACATGACGGAACTAATCATTCGACGAAGGCCTCATTGAGAGACTCGCATGTCTCGTCTGATCTTGATCGCGCTTCGTTCGCGGCAACGTTGAAGCTCGGTCGAGGCTCGGACACGATGCAAACAGAACGCCCCCAGAAGCAAGAAGACACCATAGCTCGCCGAAAACCTTTGAGCTCATCCGGTATCAACCACGGAACCAGCACTTCCAGTAATCCGCTCCCCACTCCCAGTCTACATCCAAGCATGACGAGAAACACCCCCATACGATCCTTGACTGAGAACATGTCGCAGAGACATTCAAAGAAATTTACCTCGTCTCCCCTTGCAGGGGCACCTACAGTCAACGCTCTCGACCGCAATTCGGGCGCTGCTTCGATTGATAGTATTAACCTCCGAGCACCTACAGCCGATCCCACTAAAAGGACGTCGGGCACCAAATTCACGCATACCCTGCGTTCTTCACGGGCTCTGGATAGGCCGAATGGGAAAGAAATCGGTGCCCGTGGCCCACCTCTCCACATCACAAATAATAAAACTTCCCTTCTTCAATCGACTAATTTGCCGGAATCGTCAAGCGGTGCCAGCAAACCTAACTCGAAATCGGGCGATGCTACCACCTCGTACCACACAAGAAATTGTTCTGTGTCGACTGTAGACCGTGACCATAAAACGAAGACGCCATACCTGGCTTCGAGTCTACCACTTAGAAAAGAACCTCGACAGTTCTCGGAACGCACCGGACAGAACGAATTCATGGTGGTTGAGCCTCCTACAGAAAAGGCGAGGTCTAATACATCCCGGGGATGCACGAAGGTTGAAGGTCATTTGGATGTGGGAGAAGTGAGCACTAAACAGAATGCGCCAGCCCATGGAGCAAGAATCTCGAATGTTTCATTGTCAACCAATTTATCGCATGATCAAGGATCGGAGGAATACAACACGGCAGATGAAGCCATGTCCGACCTCTCTCAGTCGCGAGATGAAGTCGCTCCGGCTTCACCAGCCAGCACACCTCATCAATCTGCTCAAGATCCTTTCGAGAAGGACCCAAAGAGAGAGGTATCCAGCATAATGCTCCCACGACATAAAGGAACAGCCGATAAGGTGAATGAACCAAACCGTGAGCAACCAGTTACAAAACTATTTGTTATCTGTTGCAATTGCAACTCATGGCATGATATGCCGTCGGAAGTGTATGGGAGATTGTCCCCCTCTGTCATCTCACATTCTGCCTCCCAGAGGAGCCGACGCACTCTGTCCAGCAGCGGGCTACTGTTTAAAAGATCAACGAGTACCCGGTCTCGGTCTTTAAGGAAGGTGCAAGATCCCCAACCCTCAGGTCAGAATGACCTACAATCAGCGGCCGTTGTGCCGCCGCCTTTAGCGGTGAAGTGTTGTTGGTGTGAGCACCATATCAATAGGACTTGTTGCAAAGCTTGGACTACTGCTGTCCAGCTGTGTGAAAAACAATTTTAGGAATCAGATGTGAGGACGGCAATATAAGTGGGCATTAATGGACACATATGAAGCCGCCATGTTGCTGGGAGCTGAGGATCTACTAATCCAGGCGTAAGATGGTGCAGACATGTCAACTCAGTATTCTAAGAACCTGCCTATCTCAAGCGACAAGTTTACTTTGGTCATTGCTATTTTATCCGGGTGGATTGCTCGATTAATCTCTAGACATTTTTACATGTACATACATGTCTAGCACATAGGTACACCTCATCACTATGTAATAAAAATGCAAGATTATGCACCATCAATTAAAGCTTAGTGGATGACAGTCCCACCTCATACACACAGAGAAAGCAATTGAAGATCAGCCGGCCCAAACCACATCGAAGTTGGTAGAGTAGAGAGTAGGTAGAGAGTAGGTACGGTACCTATCAATCAGCCTTTCCGCTTTCCGCGCTTACCTACCTACAGGCCACGGACCAGCGATAAACACCAACAAACTACGGCCAAACACTAAATAGACAGCCTTCGCTCTTTAAACCCCACCTCCTTTACAATCCACTACTGCGCTCAGGTTGAATCGCCCTATTGAAACAATTAGGGTCCACCATAATGGTGCGCAAGAGGAGCCCTTCTGATGCTTCCTCGGCTTCTTCTTTTCCGGAAAGACACCAGGTACATACCGCCATCCCTGTCCCTGCGTGCAGTCCCGCCGTTTCGCATGAGGATGCTTCATCCCGCTTGACTGCCTTCTAATTGCTCCTAGGAACTGGAGAGTATGTATGATTATTTGGCCAAAATCATTCTTCTTGGGCCAAGTGGCGCCGGAAAGTAAGTGCTTCAAGACGGAGCCCCCGCCCGTGGCTGAAATCTCCGATACTGACATGAGCGCTGGCGCAACCTAGATCGTGTGTGCTACATCGATTCGTGAAAAATGAATGTACGGTTCCGACCTTCCGCTGAGCCTGTTATATCCCGACGGAATAACCGGCTCGCTAATGCACCGTGCGACTATAGGGAGAGTCCTATCATCACAAACGATCGGGGTCGAGTTTTCATCGAGGATCATCAAACTAGGCACCGGTCCACGTCGAACGAGAATCAAATTGCAGCTTTGGGACACGGCGGGGACTGAGAGGTTCCGATCTGTTTCTCGATCCTACTACCGCGGTGCTGCCGGGGCCATCCTGGTTTATGACATTTCCTCGCACGCATCGTTCGCTTCCCTCCCAACGTTCCTAATGGATGCTCGTGCTCTTGCCTCCCCGAGTCTCACCGTCTTACTGGCCGGTAATAAAAGGGATCTCGCGACGGATCCTCTGCCACATGCAAGCTTCGTTGACGACGGCTCGAGGCCTCCCCAGACACCATCCAGTACCTCCAGCAAACAGTCATCTTTCCCGTTCGATTCCGGTGGGGGATCGATGCGCTCTACAAGCAATATGGTAACAGGGACAAGGCTGACCGTTACTCATGCCCCCCAAGGCCGAGAGGTCATCAGCGAAGAAACCTCCCGATGGGCGGCTAAATCGAACATACCTGTTGCCGTCGAAGTTTCGGCGCTTACGGGAGAAGGCGTTGAGGAATTGTTCCATAGATTAGCACGTATAATTCTCACGAAGATTGAATTAGGTGAGATTGACCCGGATGATCCCCAAAGTGGGATACAATATGGAGACGGCGGTCTCTACGGCCACGGCACCAGCGATGTTTCTAGCATTCGCAGCCATATGACTGTTGATGACAATGCTGTGCATTTGCACCCGAAGGGTTCGAGGAGAAGAGGCGCCAACCACGGGAGAGGTGGCGTTAGGGAGTGGGAGGATGTATTTCGACTAGGAGGTTCGCACCAAAGGAAAGGTGGTGGATGCTGCTAAATGTCCAAGATGTCCGTCGACCTCGCCTTGTAGCAGGTCCATGTCCTTCGTACCTTCTTACCCAACTGGCGATATTCTCTCACTTCATGTAATACTTACATTTGTGCGTGAAGTGCTTCACTCATTGTCCAAACTAACTGATACCCTGACTGTTCTCGAATGATACGCGAATTTACAAAACCTCAAATAAAAAAAGACCATTAAAGAAAAACAAAATATGGCTCAAACTCTTCGTCTGAGCGTTCGTCGTCAACTGTTGTTTTAAACTCCTCCCTTGTTTGATATATGTCATTTACTATTCAACGCCGGTGTTTATATCGTAAGGGTGAATTTTCAATCCCATGTTCGCCTTCCAATAAAATGCTCACTCCCCAAGGAATATCAGAAGAAGATCTAGAGCAGAGTCTCGCTGCATCATTTGCCAACCTCAACCCTAGAATGATAAAAGCCACGATCAAACGCCAGCAATAAGCGTTTTAATTCCCTTCCCAGCCTTGACCTCTTTGAAAGCCTGCTCCGCCTCTTCAAATTGGACGACACCGGTAATCAGCTCCTTTACGTTGACTTTGCCGGAGGCCACTAAATCAACTGCAAGCTTATAGTCGCCACTGCCATACCGAAAACTACCCTTCACATTCAGCTCCTTTGTGCAGGCTGCCATTATCGGGAACGTGATCTCACTCCGACCCATGCCGCCTTGCACATACGTACCGCCGGGCCGAACAAGGTGAATGCCGGTGTGTATCGAGGGCTCAGCCCCTGAGGCATCGATAACAACGTCAGCGCCCGAGCCCAACCCATTGTCCTTGATAATTTGGCCTGCATTCTCCAGGGCAGGGGCCTTAGCAGGCTCAAACGTCGCCGTGGCAGCATACTTCCGGGCGAACTCCAGCCTTTGCTTTTGAATGTCCACGGCGATGATCTTCGAGGCGCCGAAAACCTTGGCCACAGCGCAGCACAGCAACCCCACTGGACCGGCGCCGAAAACCACGACGGATTGGCCCGGGCTGACACCAGCTTGCTTCACAATATGCACAGCAACACCAAGTGGTTCCATGATGGCGCCCTCCTGTAACGTCATACTTCCCGGAAGCCTGTAACAAAAGTCCTCTGGCAGGACATAGTACTTTGCGAGGGTACCATCGTAAGGCGGGGTGGCGGCGAAGGCCATACTCTCACAGAGGTTGTATTTACCGGCTTTGCAGGGATCGCACCGACGGCAGGGGATGCCTGGTTCCATTGCAACATGGTCTCCAACCTTCAGGGTTGTAACTGCCGAACCAACTTTGCTGATGACGCCCGAGGATTCGTGTCCCAAAACCATGGGATCCTTCACGACAAACTGACCGATCGAGCCATGTTCCCAGTAATGAACCTTGAATGCCAGAACCGTCAGTCGTTGATATCGGGTGATAGCTGGATAGCACCCACATCACTACCGCAAATTCCCGTGAATTTGACATTCACAAGGACGTCATGAGGGCTTTTCAATTCGGGTATAGGTCGGTCTTCATATTTAACCTGATGGATTCCCTCAAGGACGAACGAGAGATTCTGGAAAGACAGGGAGCTGTTAGTTCGATTCCTTTATCGATTTAGTTCATTCAACGTACCAGAGCGGTGTGAGCGCTCATTGTAAGGGCCTTTGGGATGGAGCGGTTTTGGAGGCAGAGGATTGGGGATTGGGTAGGAAAGTACAGGTGACGAGGAGAGTTGGCTATCAAGGAGACGTCTACTTTTTATAAAGGCCTCCAAGTGGTTTGTCGACTGTCCTACATGACGAAGGTAGGTACTCTGTACCGGGCCCCCCCACCTTCAACATGGCGGGGAATGGCAGCCGGAGCAATTTAACCGCATTTACCCGGTCTGCCAGGGGGTGAGCAGGGTAATTTGACAATACATACATACATAGGTATGGTACTGTATGTACATATTTGTATATGTATGGCGTATGGTAACTATGGACATGTCGGCCGAGATGACATAATACGGCAAGCAGCTTGAGCTTTGGCAGGTCTACCCCGTAGTACCGGAGTCTTTTCGTACATCGCCGGTGCCTTCAATCTCTCCCAAGTCCTGGTCATGGTTAGACCACACCATCTTCCCTTCCGAGGGACAATCCGTGCACTTCAATCTCGATCCAGGGCTGGCTGCTGTAGGGCCGCCCCGCTCTACCCCTCGGCCCAATCGAGGCATATTCAGGTTTCTTTCCCGCGCAATGATGAGCGGCATCAGTCATTCAAAACTCAACTATATGAGAGCACGCAGCAGCGGTTGAAGCGGGAGCGTGCGGAGCAAGAACGGCACGCCCAATACCAAACTCAATCCCAGGGTGGCCGCTATGCCGCCTTCTTGTTTGGTAGGTGTCCATCGTCGTCTACTACTACTACTACTACTCAATCACGTACCGTGTATCTCTGTCTAATCATGTCTTTCCTCTACCAGCCTTGACCTTTTTCTCGACCGGAGCCTACTACCTAGGGTCTCTTAACCCCCCGAGCCTCCCAACTTCATCGACGACTTCCCTTTTCGACGTGGAATCTCTGCAACACAATGTTTCTCAGTCGAATCTCCAGGCCGCTTGGGCCGACTTTGTTGAAATTCTCGGGAGGGATAATGTGTCGACTGAAAATGCTGACTTGGATATGCATTCGGGTTCGGATTGGTCTTCATATACGCGGAAGGAAAACGAGAAACCTTTCCTTGTCCTCTATCCTTCCACAACCGAGGAAGTTTCGCGCATCATGAAGGTCTGCCATCAAAGGGTCATTCCGGTCACGCCCTATAGCGGAGGCACCAGCCTAGAAGGTCATTTTACACCCACGCGAGGCGGGGTATGCATTGATTTTCGCCGCATGGATCGTATTTTGGAAGTTCATGAGAAGGACCTTGACGTTGTAGTACAGCCGGCCCTGGGATGGGAAGACCTGAACGAGCAGCTCTCTGAAAGCGGCCTATTCTTCCCACCCGACCCTGGCCCCGGTGCCATGATTGGTGGTATGGTAGGCACAGGTTGCTCGGGAACCAACGCTTACAGATACGGAACCATGCGGGAATGGGTTCTTTCCCTGACTGTTGTGCTCGCGGATGGAACAATAATAAAGACTAAGCAGCGCCCTCGGAAGTCTAGCGCCGGTTACGACCTCACCAGACTCTTCATTGGAAGCGAAGGCACTCTTGGACTTGTGACAGAGGCTACCCTGAAATTGACCGTCAAGCCGAAAAGCCAGAGCGTGGCCATCGCCAGCTTTCCGACCATCCACAGCGCAGCCGAGTGCGTCACACGAGTGGTAGAGGAAGGGATACCGGTTGCTGGCGTAGAAATATTGGACGACGTCCAGATGAAGTGCATCAATGACAGCCAGGCGACTCGCCGGCGTTGGAAAGAGTCACCCACGCTATTTTTCAGGTTCACGGGAACACCTGTCGGCGTCAAAGAACAAATAAACATGGTCCAAAGAATTGTCTCCGGCGCTGCTGGCCGGTCATTCGAGTTTGCTCGCGGCGAAGAGGAGATGCAGGAACTATGGAGTGCGCGAAAGCAGGCTCTCTGGAGCGTAATGTCAATGCGAAGGGGCCCCGAAGACCATGTTTGGACGACCGATGTGGCAGTTCCAATGAGCAAGTTGCCTGACATAGTAGAAAGCACCAAACAAGATATGACCCGAAGTGGCTTGCTGGCCGGGATCTGTGGCCATGTCGGAGATGGCAATTTTCACGGTAAATAACCCCTTCGGATCAGTTGCGTTGTCCCCCTTAAACTTACATGTCTCTTGTGACCAGCGATCATTCTCTTCAATGAAAGCGAAAGAGCAAGCGCGGAGGCCGTTGTTCACCGAATGGTGAAACGGGCAGTAGAATTGGAGGGCACTGTGACGGGAGAGCATGGAGTGGGCCTAATCAAACGAGACTACCTTGAACATGAGGTCGGGCAGTCTACTGTTGATGCAATGCGGCGGGTAAGTTCTACAATCTGTGGTGCAGCAAGCAAGATACCACTGCACAATCCGAACGCTGACTCCATCGTTCTTGAATAGTTGAAATTTGCCTTCGACCCTCTCTGCCTGCTCAATTGTGACAAGGTTGTTAGAGTAGAGCCTCCAGTTCCTGGTGAAGTTAAAGAATGGTGATTGTGCACCGATTGTAAGGCCGGCACTTTTGCAGGCTACTGGTAACTACTACTAGGTACTGGGTAAGGAGACGCTCGAAATTTCCCCTCTGTTGGGCTCTTCTTGGGGGTGCTGATGTCCTACGATTCCACCCCGAAGCTATACACCAGAATCAAGCACATTTGATGCGAAACTAACCAATTATAAGCTGCACAGCAAGCCTTGCACTTAATAGCCGTATCCTCTTTGATTTGCATCGTAACGCGGAATGTACTCCCCGTATGTGTATGAGCCTTCAACGTACTCACTGTTGCTATTGGAATAACTGCGATGATCTTCTTCGGAGTATTCATCTTCCTCATACCTACCGCGGGCATTCCCGGAATTCATATAGCGAGGCGCATCATCCCTTTACAAAAGTCAAATCAAGAACATATTTGTGTAAGGACCGATAGGAATAAAATTCTACTCACTGGGACCATCTGCTGCCTTCCTGGCGATCCCCTTCGGGGCTTTCATATGAGGAGTAACGGTTGTCTTCATAACGAGACTCGGTGTAATTGGTCTCATTTCCGTAGCTATTTTCATATTTGTAATGATGCTCGACATGCTCGCCACTGTAGCCGGAGGTAGACGTTTCATACGACTTGCGGTATTCAGAGTCGAGAGGTCCTGACGGGTCCTGTGCATACTCATCTGGTCGATCCTCGTGTCGCTCGAATTCGTCGCCATCATGATATGCTGGTCGTCTTCCGTCTTCATCATAATCATGGGATTGGTTCCCCTGTGTGTCGGAATCATTGTTCAAAATCATAGATCCAACACGGTTCACAAGCCCACCGATTAATCCGCCAAAAGCGCCGCCACCTGCGGCTTCCACGGCGAACTTCCCGAATCTGTTATCATCGGTTTGGTGGTTCCCATCGGAAGCATGTGTTCTTTGGATGCTTAATGGTTTACCACATCCATGACCGGAGTCATGAACACCCTCCTTATGATTTTTCCCCTGAAATACACCATCCCGAGATAGACTTTCCCGCAACATCTGTTTCTCCTCCTCGTTTTTCCCATGCCACCACTCCTCAATACTGTGAAACATGGTTTGGCGGGCATCGGCAGCACCATCTTCACCGAACGCGCGGAGGGCGGGATGATGAAAGACACCAGATAGGACCCTATCCAGCGTCCTATCAATATCAATATCTTCGTTATCCCAGCATTCCATGAGCTGCGGCACCACCCATTTAATAACCTGAGAAGCCACCCGGCCGGCCGGTTCATTAAGCAAGTTCGAAAAGTGGTCTTTCGAAAGCATCGAGTGCGTTGGGTTCGAAGAGTCATCGTCGTCAAACACAATGTGCTGTTGCTCTTTGCTACTTTGGATGACCTCGGATGATCCCGTTTGAAGTTCAGCTTTCACTTGCTGAAGGATAGGGAGGACATATGGTGCGATGACAGAGAAAACAAATATTGTTATCTGCTCTTGGATTTGCTCGACCAAACCCGGCAAAACTGGGATTTTTTCTATCGCATCATTGACGGATTTGATCAAATTGTCATGCCACTCCAGGATTGGATAGATATGCCGATGCACATTGTCTAAGTAATGTGTCCATTGCTCAGGGTCCTTGGGTGAAACTTGGTTGGCCTCCTTGGCAGATTCTGACTTGGACTTGAATTCACTCATTTTGTTGGCCTGGCCATTTGTATCACCAATCAAGCCATCTGGAATTTTCCCGAGAAGCTCCTGTATAAAGCTTTCGGAAGGTGTTCCGTTTTGTGATTCGGTCATAACACTTTCCAGAGATTGAACCTCAGACTGCATCGCTTTATCGGACAGTTCACCAAGTACAGAATGGAAAAAATCAACGCCACCAAATGTCCCTGTGACTATGGGATAGACTTCCTGCTGGGCGCCTTGGATTTCTACTTTGGTGTTACGGCCGACGTGAGGAAACACGTCGACTTCACCGAGCTCGATAAGACTCAATTCGGCGTAATTTGAATGCGCCGCATAGTCTTCAAGGCAATGCAACCCAGTTCCGAGAAGACGGAGGGCTTCATGCAAATCTTCGTCGTTCCTCGAGTTTGCGTACTGGCGAGCCAACCGGATAGATCGATGAAATACCCGTCTCACAAACTCTGCAGACGTTGTAATTCCCAAGCCCTCGGAGGCTATGTAGTTCTTGAGGCCTGCCCATCGTTGAAAGCACGTATTAGCCTGACTCCTTCAAATGCTTGAATGAATCATCCTTTCGCACCAGTTCTAGAATCAATGGAAAGTTCAAGCTCTTCATCGACTGGGCCCCTCAGTCTAGGATCATAATCCCGGGCATCCTCCCCTTCGGCGTAGCCAAGAGGATTATCAATGTGTTCTGTCGGTTCGTAGCATCCAAGACGCTCTGTTGTCACCTCGAACTCTCTGGTTCCGTACCTAGTGGAAGATTAGGAAATGTTCGAAACGCCGAGAATCTCTAAAATCCACAGTCTCCACGGATAGAGAGCAAATAGAAATATCGCTTACCCAAAACTGAGAAACCCCAACACCCATATCAAAATGCGAATAGCTTCAGTGCTAACGTATTTCAGCGTTCCAACATCGACGGCCTGGCTATAGTCACGCAGCCAATTCCCGAAATAGACGCGCTGCACATCAAGCTTGGTGAATTTACGGCCACCGGCAACGCGGGCTAGGACCAAGCTTAACAGGGCATCTTCAATATCCCCATGACGCCAATTCTGCCCTTCGATGCGGGATACGGAGGCGATATTTCCGGCACCAAAGGCTTGGGTCTGTTGGAAGAGGGCAAAAAGAAGGAAGAGAGAGAAGAACGGGATCTTGAACCGAGAATTCATGATAATGTTGATGTGAGGAGGATTGTTCTAATTTAGTCTACTTGATTCTAGTCGTGGGAGAAGAAAAAAAAAGGATTGTGGCAGCAGCCAAAATTTCATCCAACGTCAAAACGCACTGATCAATGGAAAGGGTGATTGCCCCGCCATGTTAACGGGGGGTTAGAGAGGGAGAGAGCAGAGACAGAAGGTGGGGGAGCGTAGTTGGTCTACTATCGCACAGAGAGAGGTCTGAGTGGAACGTGATTGCCCAAGTCCATCTTGGCAGCATGAGACGGAGACGCCAGAGACCTTGGCGAATCCCATCAGCTTCAGTCGTTATCTATCTAGGTTCTGTTCAGCGTTAAGTCGTTCAATCCCTCTACATGGAAATCTGACCTTGTGCTTTCCTCCGAGGAAGAGGGGATACTATATGTGATCGGGCATGAATACCCAAGAGGTTGAGTAGAAACAGGTCGGCGAGGACCTACTTTATTGAAAGAAGTGAGGTCGACGATGTGATCAACTGATTTCCAACCACTGTCTCAAGCCAGCGGCTCCAGTACCCACTCTATTGGTTCTGGTCGGGATTTAGTAGTACGCAGTAGATAGTGAATAGAACTTTGTGGATACTTAGTACATAACGGTGGCCCGACGTACTCTGTACTACTGAGTACGCAGTGCTAGGCAGTGTAATCCAGCAAACCGGTGTTGTCACGACCAGGAGGTATCATGGACGGTAACGGTAGTCGAAGTGTGTAGGCAGAGAGTGAGTTTGTAGTATGTTCTGGAGTACGTAGTAATTATACCTACTAAGGCGAAGGATCCCAGGATCCCTCCGCATCCGTTGGTCGGTTTCCCCTCGAGCCGAGCGGGTCCGTGACTCCGGAGGTAATTAGGAACCGTCCTTCGCGCTTTTTGCTCCTCGGCCTCCTTTCCACCTCCAGCCCCCAGTTACCCCCCGTTGCTCTTTTTGCGTCTCGGGAATAGCTCTTCCAGGAACTCTTGCTCTACATACAGGATTCGCGAAAAGAATGCTTACTGAAAGGGCAGATCGTCAGGTCAGTCTGGATGCTTTATGCTAGGTCTCAAACTCGGGTCGTCCCTACCACTCTCTCCTGGGAAGCCTAAGGTGGATTTTATGGAGATCCAACGCGGTTTGAGAGCACTATATATACCTGCGCTGTCTTCGGCGACTTTGCTACCAACATTGTGCTTCCATGTGACTTGTGTTTGATATCTCTATCCCGCTACACGACGCCTTGGTACAGCGGATGAATCGGAATTGCAACTTGTACAGTTCCCATCATTAGAGCAGCCATTCAAAATGTGCTACACGGCACATCATTAAAAGAAGCAAGGAGCTTACTTTCTCCGCAGAAACAGGGTAGGAGGACTAGCTGGAAGCAGGGGTCGAGCATTTCATTTCCCATGGCGTGCTCCAAAACCAGCCTCGCTCGAGGCTCACCGCTTCCACCGAGCGCACGGCGCTTGATGGCCAGGGACGTCGCGCCAAATAATCTATCCGAGCACAATGCTCCCTCCACCTATTCAAAGGCCCTTGGTTCTGCAGATATCCCAACGGGCTTTAACGATGATAGACAGGTGCCGGCTCACCCGTCTGGCAAATCTGACATCTCCAAAAATGCACGCTCTCCGGTAAACGTGTTTCACAGATCGAAATCGCCCGAAACAAATGTGCGAAATTATATCGAGACGGATAGAATCATTCATGAACCATTCGTCCATGAGGATTGCTCGAATACAAGTCTCAGTCAGCCGTTAGATCCACTTGCTTCGAATGTATCTTCCAATGTTGTCAATAACTCGTCACCGAACAGTGCCGGTATGGAAAGGATAGAGGCAATGTGTTTATCCAGAAAGGCGTCCGGAGGTCATTCATCATCTGCGTCATCGGCAGTACCACGACGTTCGTTCGATAACGGCGGTCTGAGAATATCTTCCAGCAACGATATGGATGGACCTAGGAATGATCAGTCTGGTAATGGCACATGGGCTCAAAACCCACGCTTTATCCATCATCGATCGGCCAGTGGGACATCCGAATTATCGACGGCAAGCTGTTCGAGCATGAGCAAACCAACTTCACATTATGTTCACCCGATGCGCCAAGCCCCTCGCACGTATACGCCGCCATTGAACCAGTCATACCAGGCATCTATTGCGGAGAGCGATAGCTCCACCAGCGGAAACCATGTCGAAGAAGAAATTGCTTCACAACGGGGATTGGGTAGCTTACATAAATCCATGCATGGTCCATCGGGGCAAACACCCCGGTTATCATTACAAACGCAAGAGGACTCAATAACCAAGCTCCCTGCTACTTCGCAAACAAATCTGACCGGCCGTCCATCACTCGGTTATTCCAGAGACACGGGGAGTATACTAGACACGGCTTCTCCGATTTCAAGGTCTTCTCTGGATTTCTCTTTTCGATCCAAGACTAGGGCCAGTATGGATCCCATATCTAGAGCGGCTACGGTACAGGCGGCGCGGCAAGCGTTTGAAGAAAAAGAGGCGGCTAAAGCACGCAAAATAGAAGAACAACAATTGAAAGCTGAAGCAAGACAGATGAAGAGGAAAGAGAAGCAGTCCTGGAGAGTTTCACTGAGGCAGGATGAATGTCAGGAACAAATGTGGCAGAAGGACTCTTCTAAAGTCCATCGCACCTCTGCTCCCTTACAGCCTGCACCGCAATCTGGACGGGCACCGGACACATGGAAGACTCAGCCTAAGAACACTTGGATGCATTTCTTAACATGGCTACGAACCCGACTGTTCAAGATAAAAAGGAGAATCAATGAATCAAAATAAATATCCCACTACCTACTTATCCCTAACGGATTTGGGCTGGAGATGAATATAGTACCTACTGGCGTAGTAGCTATGGCTAAATACCTAGATACATAGGTATGTATAGTACTTAAATAATAATACCTACAATACTGTACAAACTTTCGTATACTAGTAAGTATAACAGTATATTACTGATACCTAGATATGAAATATTGCAATACATGTAACGTACAGATGTGCGTAAATACGGTACCTTCCCTAGGTAGGTATCATTCAGATGGATGTTAGGTACGGTACCATATGCTACACATAATACCATTAGATACAGTACCTACCAGCTTAGGTAGGTGGACCTAGTTAGTCACATGATAGCACCAGTGGTCTGCGTCGTCAGCCCTTGTTACGGGGCCTCCGACAACCGTAATGCATCACTAAGACGGCTTGAACTACGGCGCACAGGAGCGACAACAGGCGCCTTCACTTGGAACATTGCCATCCGATCCCTTATCTCTCGTTTCCCCTCAGTTACCACAACCCCCAAGGCTAGGGGGCTTGTACTCAGAGCCGCTCCTCCGGCCAGGAGGAAGCGTCTCCAAGCGATTTGCCATTATGGTCTACGACTGGGAAGGGAAGCGGGAAATCTGCTATCAGATGTACATCAAAGAAAAGAAGGCTTTGGAAGAAATCATGGAATTCATGAGAAATACATATCAGTTTGCACCAAGGTGAGTGAGCAGCTTGACCGCCATATTTTTCATATCACACTTGTCCCCCTTTAGCTTGGTCTTCATTAATAAGCGTGAGTGGCTTCAGTAAACGAGCATTCCAAACACAATTCAAAAGATGGGGGTTTCCCTCGAAACAAAACCCAGCACACAAGAATGCAAACCTCGTCGCGCGGGTCAAACAATTATGGGAAAATAATACCAGCCAACGAGACATGCTACGCAAATTGAACGAAGAAGGGTATGAGATCAAAGAAAGAGAGCTCATGCGGGTCCGAGCCAAGAACCGCTGGCTTTTACGGGTGCCGAATGGAATGAAGTCACAAAATAGTTTTCCAACCTCTGTCCAGATGCCCGAGGACGAAGGTTTACTTGCTTTACATGAAGAGGTTTACAAAACATCAAGCCCATTTGACGATGGCGATACTGTTCCCGATGACGCTTCGAACTCACATCCTCCTTCTCCGGGTTTGTCTGCCGATATTTTGTTGAAGCGCAAAGAACGACTTGATCGATTAAAAGCAGAAAGCGCCGAACGATGGGCAGCTAAAAAACGTCGGCGCCGTACCCGAGGTTGGGCCGGACTCCCTGCTGACCCTCCAGGTCCTCCTCGTTTCCCTTCTGAAACCACCATTGACGAGAGTAAGAAGTATCTAGGACTCGACAGTGCCATGTACCGTCAGATTAGAGATCAATTTCAAAAAATATGTGAGGAGGCAGGTTTCATTAAGAAAACTGTCGCCGGGCCTGAGAGATGGCAAGTGGCAAAGAACAAGCTAATCCAAGAATCTGAACATCTTCAGGGGGTTTTCTGGGAGGACCCGAATCAACTGGACGCAAAATCTCTTGCCCTAGACGTCGTCTGTACTGACGTTACAAAAAGAATGCGAACCATGGAGCGGCGAATGACGATTGCGGAAGCCAAAAATGCACTTGGAATAAATCCCGAAGAAAGCCGCCAGATACGGAATGCATTCTACAACACCCTGAAGGCAGACCACTTCACAAGCAAGCTGGAGGCTGGTGATGAGCACTGGAAGGAGCTGAAAGAACAGTGGATCCAAAGCTCTGAACTACTGCAACGAATACTTGCCCCCGGCCCTGCAGACTCGGGGCACACCATGAGGCTGAAGGCTCTCGAGGTTCTTTGCCGCGATGTCATGAAGCGACTTCGTGATGATCAGACTAAAAGAGATTCGTCTCGTAAACAGCCTCTGCCTCAAGCCCAGGCTCAGTCCCCTGACGACGGGAATACGTTTGGCAATGGTATCGCTAATGGAATTAGCACACTTGCTTCCCAGGCTCTGGCCAGTGCTCCAGTATCCTCGAATGATCTAAGCGATCTCCAAATAGATCCTTCTCTTCTTCAGGCCGCGAACGACCCTACATTTGCTGCAACTGGCCAACACGATCCTGGGCACACATTTGGTTATGTGGACCCTATGCTTGAGCCCACTGTCCTACACGTTCCGGCTTACTTCCGTATTAACCATCAGAGTCGGCTGTATGCGGGCTCTAAGACTTGGGTCGAGAAGTTGGCAACCAGGTCCGTTGGTGAAATACGACAGTTGGTTGGCACTAAATACCCAGATGCAATCATTACTAGGATTGAAGGCCTCGATAAGGACGACAATGGGAATGGCATCCCATTTGTCATCGACGAGGATCACGAACTGGATGCATACCTAACTCACGTTCAAGGCAAGAAAGCGTCATTTAGCCTGATCCTGGATCGTGTGTGATTCTACATCGTTGCGGACATCTGTCTAGTAGTTTTGGGGGTTTGGCAGAATGTGCCGAGATTGAGTCTGAGAGGGACAAGACGCAAAGCGATTTGCACAATTCCTGATTTTAGTATAGAGGGGAGTGAGTTGGAGTAAAGACTGAACTTTTTTGTTAATCGACGATAGTCTCGAATGATATTCATGAAATGAGGCGTCTAGTAACTTATTAAGTCGCTGAATTACTCTACAGCAACTCTCTAGTGCTACAGAAATTCATTGATATTACAGAGCCAGGAAAACTCATGTTAAATTGAGCCGACGTAATTTCAATTTTATGTTCTCTATACAATGGTACCAGAATAAAAACTCCAACCGGTTTCTTGTCTCTTACGAACGAGTTAACAAGAGAGAGAAAAGCCAGCAAATTGTATACTTTGAAATACAGATCAAACCCTGAAATTCCAGGGAATATGAGCAACGGTCAAGGGCTAGCGTGAGAGCGCATGCACAACATCCTGGAATAGTTTATTGGCCGGAGGTAATGCGAATGGGGCCACATCACCAAAAACACCAGCCAGATCCTTGCTATGGGTGCTTGATGAGTCTGAGCGCAAAAGGTCATGAGAAGATGGTGAGATGCCAGTCCCACGGAGTTGGCTGCCGAATAGACTCGCGAGGCCGGAGTGGAGATGGATGGCTGTGTCGGGAGAGTTATTGGAATAAGGAACCTTTTTCGTGCTACCAAGGCGTTGTATATTGGCCGCAGAGTCCACAAGGACGTAATCAACCGAATTCGGGTTTGCGAGGAGAGCCAGGGGGCACTGGCTAAGCGGGGATTGATAATGCAAAGACAGGGTGTGTACATCATAAACCCGGACACGGAAGTGAGGTTTTCGTGCTTTTTTCACGGGGGTAACTTGCTGCACCTCTTGGGTAGCGACAGCGAATGTCTCCGTCATTGGGTTCACAGCCAGCATGGGCGAAGTTGTCACAGAATCGTTTTCCGCCAAACTGACCACTCTCACCGTATCATCAACGATATTCCAAATTGACAGAGACTTCTCTGAAGCAATAACTAGATGAGACCCTGTAAATTTGTTTACACATGGTTTGCCATTGTACAACCCGGTCCTGCTGTAATGGACGCTACAGCTTTGCGCGTCAATGAGAACAATCAGGCCAGCATTCAATGGATCAGCCGACTGCGCACAAACAGCAAGCACTGAGCCATCCTGCGAGAAACTTAGGGAGGCAACACTTGATTGGCCAGGTGCACGATTCGTGAAATATCCGCTCAAGTCGACTGTGCTTCGGCATTTCCACGTCTCCAGTGAGGTTGTGTCGTTTGCTGCCTTCAGCCCACTACGATGCTTAATACTTGGACACCAAAAGCGTAGCACCATATCAAGGCCGATAGTAGCAAATTCATAGCCCCGTGGCCGAGCAGCGAGGTCCAGTATCGGGAGAGGGCCCTCTCGCGAAAAATGGGGGCTGTCGATGCGCGTTGCCAATTCCCAGAGGCCTGAAATACCATTCCACCTCCAGAATTTCAAAAACGTCTCCCGTAACGTAATATTAGTGATGTCTTTTTGACTTAGCTCCAAAGCCTTGACATCCTGCGGGTAAGGGCACCAATCATCGACAGTAGCCATCCATTTCCCATCGTGGGTAACACTTAGATGAGTGACATCCGGCGCAACTATTTGTGAACCTTCGGGACTGACCGTCAGAGTTGTTGCGTTCGTACGTGCAAGCGCTTGACGAGAAATGTGACTGTTCATATTAATATCATATGTCTGTAGGACGGAAGAATTTGATAGCGGATGACCCCCTTCTTTCAATTGACGAGAAGCCGGTACCGCCAACAGGATTTGATCAGGGTGATGAGGATGCAGTGCAGCTGTAGTTGGCCGAGGAGCACAGTGAGTCAATGGTGCTGATCGATCCTCGGGGTTAGCCAGCCTTGGATATAGTTGCAGGCCAATAATGGTGGCGAATGGCTGCAGTTCCCTCGCGGACAACGCCATGATGCAGTTATCAGCTAACTTAACGACGTATGTGTTTCCAGTCGAAGATACTATGATGTTGCAGATTGGAGATGACAGATGGGGAAGAAAATGTTTTCTTCCAGTTTCCAACTGCCATAAGACCATCACTGATTCATGGCCACCCGAGATGATGTAATTCCCTGAATGACATTAGCAAGGCTTCAAATGCGTGCTCATTGGCTATTATATCGGCAACATACCATCCCGTGACCAACGAACTGCACTGACAGGTCCCCTATGCCAGTGCAATTTTCTTGGTGATGGTTTATTAGATCTCTCGTAGTTGTCCGCTTCAACAAATGAGCTTATAATGTCGTGGTATAACAGTATAAATCCATCTGCGTCTCCTACAAGAAGATCGATTTCTCCTGCGTGTGTATCTTTGTTCACGGTATGTCCCTCGGCTCGAGACATGTTGGAACGCAAATCGAGACAAGTGATCTCGACAGGAACCTTCACTTCGCGCCAGGAATACGAAGGCAACGGATCTGTGGGTTCAGAGCAAGCCACCCCGAGAAGAACATGCTGGCCGCCATATGCGACAATGGCCTGTCCATTGCGCAGGGCCTTGACATAATTGACTCGAGCACTCGTCTGGAAAATGCAGGTTTCTCGTGGGTTATGGTCGCTCAGCGTCGTGGCGAGGATTTCCTTCTTTCCCTCTTTACACTCCCGCAAGGATATAAGGTTGAAAACCACATGACCATCAACATTATGGGTGCTGTAGTCAACGGATAGAGTCTTGCCTCGAGCGCCCACGCACAATGTTTGTTCGCCAGAAAGCCAATGCCACTTGGTAACTGAGCCATTTGAAGTAGATACGAATAAATGCTCCTCGTTGGTGGGTGAAAGAGTACATGCGACAAGGTGATCACCAGACTTGAGCTGCAGTGTGCGGAAAAGACGAGACGTCGAAACAGAATAGACATGGACAGCTGCATCGAGACCAACGAAAAGATACCTGCAACAGAACGATGTTAAAGTCAATTCAGGTAGTAGGGATGTAGGCCTTACTGCTCATCGGAGGTAAGAATGGGATCTATGTTGCTGAATTGGCCCGCTATGCTATTTGATAAGGTCCAGGATTCCTGGTGCGGCGATGGGTTCTTGACACTATCATTTAGAGAATGATTGTTTGGTGGCGCGGGTGCAGAAGTGTTCACTTGCCCAGGCCTTTGACGTCTACCTGGTACCAAGGCCGAGTCAAATTCATTCTTGCTGTGAGAAGCACGGTGCCTCTTGCTTCGTTCTTCATTCAAGTGCACATTTTTCGTAGAGGTTCCATCACTGGCTCGAGGTCTTTTCATTGCCCTGCTAGGGTTGTCAGAACCAGCCATCATACCCACAAGCTTAACAGCTGCTAGCAGATCAACGGCTCTGCTGCTTGTGTAGTATCGCAATTAAAGGACAGGAAAATAGAGTGGCCGCAGTCGATCGGGGCTTCATCAATAATTTTTTCTGGCAACCCAATTAGTTCTCCAGGCCTGAGCCACAGCGCGAACACAGGCTAGGCCATATTGGGTTGGTCTATGCCTAATATGGTAATATGTGGGCCCGGTAGGTCCGATTCAGAAAATCTCTCTTGTGATAAAGAAAAGACTGATTAGGCGCATAGCTGTTGCTACCGATGCTATCTACTGTCTTTGTTCACCGTCCTTAACCCCCGAGTCCAGGCGCATGGTCCTTGAGGCTTAAGAACTCTAAGACTTCCCCAGTAATCTGCAGCCTCAAAATCTACGTTGCCCTCGCCCAGTCCACTTTATCCTGATCAGAAATAACCCAAACATGATTATTCCTGTCCGATGTTTCTCTTGTGGCAAGGTAAGGCTATTATAACCCCTGTCCAGTCGAATTATATTAGCCCATTCACTGATGCATTTCTTGCTTTCGTAGGTTGTCGGTGACCTGTGGGAGCGCTATCTGCAGTTACTTGACGAGGGAATTCCGGATGGGTACGTTGTCGCTTTGGAAGCATGTTTCTCCTAAAGGCAAGCGTTGGCTGACCGTTCTCAAGTGATGCCATGGACCAGCTAGGTTGCAAACGGTATTGCTGTCGAAGGATGATTATGACCCATGTTGATTTGATTGAAAAACTTCTGCGGTAACCATCATCTCCCCTATGACCGTGACGCCGTGCTGATCTTTTTACTCAGCTACAACCCAACGGAGAGAGAGAAATCGAGAAACCAATTATAAGTTCATTGCGCCTACTCTCAGTCATCTGTTCATGCCGCTACTTAGCAGCCGCGCCTGCTGAATATTTACATTTATGCCGATCACACGTTAATCTATCCTTGCGTCCGATGAAATTGATATGGAAGCGCCTTCGGCTTGTTCTTGCGGTTCGTGGGAGGTTCATGATTTATCGAGAAAGCAAAAGCATCGGGCCGTCCGTAAGCGCATCGGGCCGGCACTCCTCTTCTCTTGTCTGGTACGCAAGGGTTGGGTGGATTGGTGCATTTGGCGCAAATACTGGCGTTTGGGGAATCACTTGCAAGCAATGAGAAGGCGAGGAATGGACAAAGTAGCCAGTCTTTGTATTTGCGATGCTGTCAGTGTCTGGACTGGACTTGTTGGGACTTACGTGCCTTCTTCGAATGGTAAACGAAGACTGGATTTTTTGGGCATAATCCATGTCTAAATGCGCCCTCGGCATTGATAGTGTTCGCAGGTGGTAATCCATTTGAAGCCCACACATATGCAGACGTGTCACATTAATGAAACAAATTAACGAAACATAAGCTCTTGGTAAGGGAAGATCGCGAGATGTACCTATAGAAACAGGGTCTGCCTACCCCGTCCAGTTATTAGACGCGTCGACTCGTTTGCTTCCATGCCCAGCTCGCGCAGCGCATACTACTATGTACATAAGTCTAGGTACCTATCCTAGCAGTACGCGTGCTTACGTGGCAGTCGAATGAGAAGTGCAATACAATACAACCATTCCCATCCAGTTACCCACCTGGATTTCGCAATCTCCTCGTGTTGATTCCGAAGCCACACAACCTATCATTAGAGCCAAATTTGTGCGGTGTAAAGGTGAAATGAGTTTCTACTTGCCGAGTTAGGTGGGTAGTCAGGTCAGCACCCGTCGTGAGGCACCCATATCAGGTGGTGCAGTACAAGCGGGGGCATTTGTCTGGGGTGCCGGGGCACTTCAACCCATCACCTCTTAGGACCGTACAACCCTGGCAAACTAAGTTAGTAAGGTTCTTCCTATAAACTGAGCGCATCATGAGGGTGGTCGATTAATGGTAGGTATTAACCTGACAGTTTATCAGCCCAGCATTCCTACTTCAAGTTTACTGAGGGCAATTGGCAAAGTCCATTACCGTTAAATTACTGTTTTGACTTCGCGCAAATAGTCTACTATAGATTAATTCCGTTCTTGCGCCTGGCCCGCCATTGTATAGCTGATCACATTCTCGAATGAAATGTCCATCCATAGCGATACAGAAAGCCCGGTGATAGAAACGAATGGAGCTGAGGCCCAGTCGGACATTACATCTACAGCCACCGCCCATGATGAACCTCCTACGAGGAATGAACTTACGGTGTGTATAAACACACAGCCTACATTGAAATGCATCTAAGGTTATTCACATCATAGGTGCAACCCACGAGGTCGGCTGATGGAGAGTTGGGTACAAAGTTCGACGACGACGAACCTCCCCGGTCTGTCATATATGCACCTCCAGGCTTCAGAGAATTTGTGAGGATCGCCCTGTATAGTATTGGTTGATACTTACTTACGTTTGCAACTTACCCAGAAGCTCGAATTCCCACGATTCGACAGTCAATCTGTTTCCAAGTCAGATGCGACATCGTCCGTGGATTCTGATATGACAATGATGAGGCTACCTCTAGCTAGAATATCTATGAGAAGCTCGAGGGTTTGTTTCTTATCTCGGGATATCAAGACTACGTCAACTGAGAAACAATAGGAAGCTTCTCGCGGCCCACTATCACCTCCCCCGCTCTCGACTGCTATGACAAGGGATTGGTCTGAACGCGGAACCCCGCGGGCACAAACGTTGCAGGACTTTGAAGGTATTGAGCGACCTTCACATTCAATTAACCTTGAAGGTAACTAGCTGTCTCTAGAGCCTATGCCATGTCCTATCCCATTGTTGACAGTGATTCAGATATACCGGAAGGAGCCGATGCTCTTGAAAAGATCGGCCATGAAGTGGGTGGCACTTCCAAGACATTGCCCTGGGATGCGAAGGCTATTCCCGATAGCAAAGATGAAATCAGGATCCTAAGTGCAGCACTCGCTGAATGTTGGTCGCTCTGTAACACACTGGCCAGTCTGAGCTTCATGCACCAAGATCGCCTGAATTGCAAAGGCGATGTCTACGAAGAGGCATGGAAATCATGCTGGGCGCTGTGTCGGGAATTATATAATTCCCAGAGCCGTAACCCTGGATCTGAGGTGAATTCGACGCTGGATATCTGCCGGAGCTTTTGTCAGTTGTTGTTCGACGCTAGACATTGCAACGACGAGCTTGCGGACTCAATCCTTCGCGTCAGCTTCGAACTAAATAACCATCTATATAACACGCATGATCGAAGTTTGCCGGACGCTTTTAGAGAGAGAACTCTAGATTTCTATATTACATTGTGTCACCGCCTTATGAGACAAAGAACTGGTACCAATGACTCAGAATCTCTATTAAGCATCTGCTGGTCATTTGCAGAGATACTGTACAGCATACGTCAGAGTCGGAGAGAGGGGAGAATGCTGGACGAGGAATTACTTGGTTCTGCAGTACAGGCCTGTTGGGAACTTTGTGATATCTTCCGAAAAGGCTGGGCTCGACGAAGCCTACGAAGTTCTGACCGCGGCACACCCCGACCTAGTCAAGCGGCATACCCCCAGACCGTTCGAACTAGAGAACGAGAACCTCCTAAGCCTGATCTCAGTGACAAGTCCCTGCATCTTCAAAGGAATCCTGAGACACCTACAACGATCTTTGAGGATACCGCCGCAGCTTCTCCTGACGATGTGCCAATCCAGAACATCTTTGTTTTGGGGCAAGACATCACAGCCTGGCGATCAAACTCTTCGGATATCTCTGAAAATATGCAATCCCGTGAGCATTCGACGAATACAATAACAACTTCTTCGAGCGGACCTAGCCTGGAAAATCTTCGAATACTCATGACAAAGGCTGCACTAAATTGCGGGTTTTTGCGTAACAGTCCGCAAACCCTGTCATCATTTGTAAAATCCCTTTCATCGGATGCGTTTGGGTCAACACCATGGCAAATAGCTCTTCTTAATAATTACAAGAGTATGGTTGCAGTCGACGAATCTTTTCGTGACATAGGACCTCATGCTCATGCTACGGGTGCCGACATAGCTAATGCTGTGATGTCAACGATGCAGGGTGGACAGTTTCCTTGGTTGGGTGACCTTTACCGCTTTGTGTTTGGTTTTCATTTACAAGAAGCAATTTGCCGTAATGATATTACTATTCAGGTCTAATTTCATACCCACGCCTCTTCAGGCTCTTCTTAATCAACCAAAGTTCTATTAACGTATTCGGTAAGCGAGTGGGCCATCCCAAGCGAGCGGGCCACCTCCGCTCCATTCCTACCCATGGGCCAAATACTAGAGACTTTATCAATAAAATAATTACATTTCTATCTAAAAATTAATTAGGAACTCGATTAAGACATTATAATCGCTTATATCCTATAATATAATAATTACTACACCGCGGGGATATTTATACGCGTAGCCTATCTACAGGAAATATAAGATCTAGAAAAAGCGTATTTTAAGCTTCATTAATCTCGTTCTTACGTTAGAACTGCTCTAGGCTCTCCTAAATAGCTAATCCCTCTATAAAAGCTAGCTGTCTAGTAGAGCGTTTTCTTTTTCGAAGTTTCTTTATATTAAAAACGCGTAATTCATGGATTTCTTCGCGTGCAAGAACAAGCTTATTAAAATATAATTTATAATCTTTAATAAGCTTCTCTATACGCGTTTTTAGCGAAGATAAAGGGCTCTATATATACTTACATATATATATTTTAAATAGCTACTTCACGGTAGAGGCCTGCTTTTCAAGCTGCCGAGTTATATAAGACGTTTTTAGAGCTATATTAATTAATTAACTGCCTGGTAGTGTAGAGGTCTTTAACTAAATATTTAGCTAATTAAGTACCCTATCTAGATTAAATAAAACTAGACCAGTACTTGTAAAACTATTTCGAATAGTCTTTACTTAAAAAACGCGGTCGCGAACTTACGGAAAGACCTCTAAGAAATTAAGCTTATTAATATAATTAATCCCTAAACATGCCTATTTCTCTACTAAACTGCCGTACGCCCGTTTTAGAGGCGAGAAGTAGCTAATATCTAGAGGCTATAGTAGATGCGATAAGTATACAGGCATATAGATAGGAATAATATTATTCTCGCTATATATTTAATCAAACTAAGATATTAGATAGCTACCATGGCTATTTAGAACTAAAAGACGATATTTTCTAGTTATACGACTCGTAATAGTAGGAATAAAAAGGTTTTTAAGCTAATAAAGGCCTATTTCATCGGTAATCCATCTATTAGAACTAACTTTAATCCTACTATCACGTGGGAGCTTAATATCTTAATATTAATTTTTTATATAAATCTTACCTTTAAAGATCACATATAAAGAAAGCACCTAACCGGTAAAATTAATATACTTAATCGAAGTAACTCATTCTCGATTACCTAGCTGTATAAAAGAGGCCTTTTCGTAGTAATTAACTCTAGTAACTACTTAAATAGTAACTATTAAGCCTATAGCAAAGCTAGTTTTATTAAAATTATAGATATCTTCCTATGTGATCCCGTGTTATATTATAATAATTTATACGCGATTAAATTACTTTCTAATAACTTTAGGATCTTCGCATTTAGCGCGCTGATAATTGTAACGTCGAATATAATAAATTTTTAAACGATCTTATTATTTAATAAAGTTATATACCTATTTCTCTCCGACTAATTAAATTAGGGTAGTACCACGTTAAATAAGTAGAATATTAGCTATTTCTCGTATATAAGACGGTTAGGAAGGCGCTCTACGTTAATCTAGTAATAAAATCTATTATATAAGCGATTCCTTTTTATTTTAAATTAATTTATAACTATTCGCGCGTGTTTCTGCGCGATAAATATAACTATTAAGTTATTACTAGAGAGTTATATAAGGAATATTATAAACGCGTGCTGCTTCACAAATACTAAAGATTTTATTCTTTTTTAAAGCAGAAATTACTAATAAAGTCCTGTCCTCTTGCTTAGCTGAATCTCTTAATTTTTAACGCGCTTTTAGAGGCATGGTTGGTAGTTAAATTAAGTAAGATTTTTAACTACGGCTAAAACACGTGAGATGGCCCGCTCGCTTGGGGTGGCCCACTCGCTTACCGAATACGTTAACGTATTCGGTAAGCGAGCTGGCCACGTAAGCGAGCTGGCCACCTCCGCTGCAATTCCTGCCCACGGGCTAAATACTAGGCTTTTATTAACTAAACAATTACATTTCTATATAAAAATTAATTAGAAACACGATTAGGATATTATAATTATCTATATTCTAGAATATAATAATCACTATACCGCAGAGGCGCCCGTATGCGTGGCCTATCTACAGGCACTATAGAATCTAGAGGAAGCGTATTTTAAGCTTCACGAACCTCGTTCCCACGCTAAAATTACTCTAGATCCTCCTAAATAGCTGGTCCCTCTATAAGAGCTAACTACCTAGT
Organism: Aspergillus persii; assembly: GCA_002215965.1. NCBI lineage: Eukaryota > Fungi > Ascomycota > Eurotiomycetes > Eurotiales > Aspergillaceae > Aspergillus > Aspergillus persii. Next base: position 2,697,559 of record NGZO01000008.1, on the reverse strand, counting down.
AAAGCGTTTCCTTTTTCGAAGCTTCTTTATATTAGAAGCGTGTAATTTACGTATTTTTTCACATACAAGAATAAGCTTATTAAAATATAATTTATAACCTTTAATAAGCTTATTAAACCACGCCTCTAGCGAAGATAAAGGACTCTGTGTACGCGTTCTAAGTAGCTACTTTATAGTAGATGCCTGCTTTTCAAGCTACCTAGTTATATAAGACGTTTTTGGAGCTGTATTAGTTAATTAACTACCTAGTAGTATAGGGGTCTTTAGCTAAATACTCAGCTAACTAAGTACCCTATCTGGATTAAATAGAACTAGGCCAGCACCTGTGAAACTATTCCAAATAATATTTACTTAAAAAGCGCGTTCGCGAGCTTATAGAAAGGCCTCTAGAAAATTAAGTTTATTAATATAGCTAATTCCTAAGCGAGCCTACTTCTCTACTAAGTCTCTATACGCCTTTTTTAAAGACACAAAGCAGCCCATATCTAGAGACTGTAGTAGATGCGATAAGTATATAGATATATAGATAGGAATAATATTATTCTCGCTGCATATTTAATCGAATTAAGATATTAGATAACTATTATAGCTATCTAGAACTAGAAGACGATATTTCCCAGTTATACGGCCTATAGTAGTAGAAATAAAGAGATTCTTAAATTAGCGAAGACTTATCTTATTAGTAATCTATCTATTAGGACTAACTTTAATCTTACTATCGCGTGGGAGCCTAATATCTTAATACTAACCCTCTATATAGATCTTTCCTTTAAAGATCATATATAGAGGAAGCGCCTAACTAATAGAGTTAATATACTTAATCGAAGTAACCTATTCTTAATTACCTAATTATATAAGAGAGGCCTTTCCGTAATAATTAACTCTAGTAACTACTTAAGCAGTAGCTACTTAGCCTATAGCGAAGCCGGTTTTATTAAAATTATAGATATCTTCTTATACGATCCCGTGTTATATTATAGTAATCTATACGCGATTAAATCACTCTTTAATAATCTTAGAATCTTTACATTTAGCGCGCCGATAATCGTAGCGTTAAGTATAGCGAGTCTTTAAATAATCTTATTATTTAATAAAGTTATATACCCATTTCTTCCCGACTAATTAGATTGGTGTAGTACCACGCTAAGCGAGTAAAATATTAACTATTTTTTATATATAAAAAGATCGGGGAGGCGCTCCACGTCGATCTAATAATAGAATCTATTATATGAGCGATTCCTCTTCATTTTAAGTTATTTTATAATTATTTACGCGTGTTTCACTGCGAATAGTAATACCATGTAGTCGGGTTTAAAGAATAGAATAAGGAATGTTATAAACACGAGCTGCTTCACGAATACTAGAGATTTTATTATTTTTTAAAGTAGAAATTACTAATAAGATCCTGCTTTCTTGCTTAGCTGAATCTCTTGATTTTTAACGCGCTTTTAGAGGCATGGTTAATAATTAAATTAAGCGAGGTTTTCGATCGCGGCCAAAACGCGTGAGGTGGCCAGCTCGCTTACATAGCTAGCTCGCTTACCGAATACGTTAATCTAGTATCCGTGGTGTTCCATCTACCCACCGCCTTCGCCTGTTATAAGGTATAATAAATATTATGAACGATCTTATCTAAAAGCTAAGATAAGAATTTCTGTGGCAGAAATGGTCTTGGCAAAGAGCTGATTAATACGCCGAGTTTATATGATCATCTGCAACGATTGAAGGTCTTGATTTATTCTAATCTACTATAAAAAGAAGCTGATATTTATACAATTTCAAGGGCTTCAGATATATAATAAAAGGGCTTGATCATACGATTCAAGCTCTATAATCGTACGATTAATATTAATCGATTGCTTAATTAGTTAAGATAATAAAGTAATTACTTAGTTAGTTCCGCGGCCACACACCCCCTTAACGCCTTATATAGAGCTATTATTGTTCTTCTTAAGCTATAATAAGATCCTTAATATTAACGAGATTTAATATCTTCATAAATTTATAGTGGTTTTGAGCCGGGAGAGGCTTTATAAATTTATTTATAATTATTCGATTTATAGAGATCTATTATATATATAAATTATCTTTCTAAGCTTCCTGGCGAAGCTATAAATAATATATATTAATATAGCGGAATTTAGAGCGTTATTTTATATTCTCGGAGTTAATTAATTAAACGATTTGTTGATTATCACACGAAATGATTATTTCGTATTAGGGATTTGTTAGGCCGAGGTCTGGTATAGTATGAACAACGTGTTGGGTACGCAATGCGGGATCGTATTAATAGGGGTGCCGTAGCTGTAGAACTAATTACTAGTCTTTAGAACCCGTGATTCTGAAGCCCTTTTTCCCTACGGATGAATTATATAACCCGGATTAGTCCTATTAAGTAAGTCCTACCCGCACTACGCCTTTTTAAACCGCAGTATAGTAGGTAATTATAATAACTATCCCCTTCCTTCTCGAGACCACGGTCCCGTGGCTTAGATATCTAAGATATTAAGTTTAGATATCTAGAGCACCTGCGGTTATATATATACGGGTTTTAACTTAATTTTTTCTTAAATTAACCCCCTGTAGCTCGTTGGAACGTAATAAATATTATATTATAATTTAAATTAACTAGCTTAGTATTCGTCCGTTCCGGTATATTTAATTAGTTAGTATTTTAAGATCGTGTATTGCCTAATATAGTAGTATATAATAATATTATTAATAGATAATTAGTTACCTAGTAGTAAATATAAATAGTCTTTTTTTAATTCTCTTTATAGTATAATTTTTTTTTCTTTTTTTCTTTCTTTTTAATATCTTCTTTTCGTAATATTATATATAATTTTTTTTTATTTTTTTTTATTTTAGCTTCGTTTATCTCTAAACTTATAATATAGATTTATTATACTTATCTATATTCTCTATTTAATTTTTAATTTTAAATTTTTTTATTTATAGCTTCCCTACGTTTTAAAAATTATTATTATAAATTAAGATTATCTGCCCTATTACGTGGTCATGATTATATTATATTTTTTAAAATATATTTTTTTTTTATTTTTTAGCTAATTTCCTTTATTCTTTTTTTATTATATTCTACTTTTTATTTTATATTAATTTCTACCTTTTTCTTTCTTCTATAATAATGTATTATCGTGTATTATATTATTATAGATTTTAGTATAGAGACTATATCTTTTATCTATTATATTATTAATAATTAGTATTTACTACTTTAGTCTATACCGGTAGTTATATATATTTTATTATATTAATCTTAATTAACGCCTATATACTTATTACACACCTTTTCTTTTTTAAATACTTAATAACTTTTTCTACTCTTATATTTTGTTTTTATTTTTAGAGCTATATTATTAATTAATATTATAAAAAATAAAATATTATTTTTTTTCTTTCTATTCACGCTTCGCGCTATTATACTATTATTATTTTTATTACTAATCTTACTACCGCTAAGTACTTTATCCGTTTACTAGTTTTCTTTATAATATATACTATCTATACCCTTTCGCCGAAGCCTCTTACCGGCTAAATTAAAAAGAAGAAGAAAAAAGAGAAAAAAACTAGCGCTAATAAAAATTAAATAGTACGGATAGGTCTTAGTACTAAATAATACTAGTACTATTTATATTATTTAGCCCGGTTTTTCGCTATATAATACGTAATCTATAAAAATAAATTATTTTATTAATATTACTTTTTATAAGACTATAATTAGGACGTTTATAATTATTCTATATACTATCTAGTAAATTATTTAATATATTAGTTTCGGACTTTATTAATATATAATAATAGATTCCTTCTTATATTACTGATACGGTTTATTTTACGATTTTTTTTACCTATTAGTATTTTATACTAAATACTACTAAGATCGTTACTATTTTATAGTTTATAATATATATTATTAATTTTATTATACGCGAGTCGCGCGCCGCGGTATTTATTCTAATTTTATTAAATATACCGGATAATAATAAAAAAATTTATATTTTTTTACTATCTTCGATCCCCGAGTCGCCCCTATTATTTATTATAAAATAGTTTTTTAATTTCTTTAGTATGTAGATTACTGGTTAGATAGATAGATAAATAATTTTTTTTATTTTTTTTATATATAAATTTTCGCGGTGCAAGGTACCTTAAGTAATTTAAAGTTATTTTTTTTTAAATTATTTTTTTTTACGGGTTCTTTCGGCTTATAATACTAGTTTAATATATAAATTCTGAATATTTTTATATTTTAAATATTATCTTTTAATTCCCACGTAGCGTTTTCTAGGGGCTAATATTTTTATTATATTAGATATTCTACTATATTATAGATCTTTTTATATTTTATAATTTTTTTAACTAGCTATTCTTTATCTTCTTAGATTAGGATACTATCTTTTTCTAAATTAGTATTTATTAATTTATTTCCTGATTCCAGCAGTAAGACGTAAAATATTAGATAAAGTTATTTAAATTTTAGAGAAAGGAGAAGTGTGTATATCTATTTATCTATAATTATAATAATTTAAAAAGACTTAATTTATTTATTATTAAGCTTCTTAGCTAGTCGTCCCGTTTAGATATTTTTTATACGGAATAGGACCTAGTCTTTAATTTTAAAGATTTTTATAATACAATTCTTATTTACGGTTTAAATTATTATATTCTTACTTTATCTAAATTTTTTTTTAAAAATTTATATATTTTATATAGTTCTCCGGCTCTCTTTCTTATTAAAATATTTATTATAATATTAATTTTTATTTTAATATTAATTTAGATATTGCCCTGGAAGCCTATAAGTATAATATTTAAAAATATATTTATAGTAATATATATTATATTATTATATATAAACTAGGCTAATAATAGCTATTTAATTTAGTTATTTTATTACTAACACGTATACGTATAGAGAAAATATTCTAGTATTTAATTTTACCGCTCGGTCTATTTATTAATTTAGGAATAATAAATAATTAAAAGCTGTCGCTATACTATAAGAAGATAATATAATATTAACTAATATTTACTTATAAAGAAAGATCTTTTATTACTAATAATATTTTTCGGGATGCCTACTAAGGCAAAGATATAATTATATAATAGTTTTATAAAACTCTTTGCGGTTAGTTCTTTTTACGTGGATATATACCATGTATATTTTAAAAAAAGATTTATTATAACTAGTATAAAGTTATACACTTCTCTATTCTACCGCGACGGTAGAAGCCTAATAATAAAATCTATACTAATCTATTCTATAGATTCTACGGGCATTAATAAGAGCTTAAGTAATTTATATAATTTATATTAGTATGTAGTAATCTGCTTATATCTTATATAATATTATATATATTTCTTAATTTCTCGGCGTATATTATATTAATAATATTACTGTTAGATACTCTCTAAAATATATCTTTTTTTTAGATATTCTTTTTATAAATTATTATAATTAATTTTCATGATCTCCTGCCGCACTATAGCGGATTTTAAAATAAAAATATAGTTCTTAAATCTAACTAATCCGTCTTTTAATATATATTAAGGCGGTTTACTCAGCGTGTCTAGATTATTTTAGATAATATAATTCTAAATCTTTCTAGAAAAGCTATTTTTTACTTATATTTTCTATAATAAATTAATTATTAATTCTGTAATATCTCCTGAGTATATTATCTCGGTTTATATAATTATATATATTATAAGCTATAGTACTAGGATATCCGGAATTCCTATATTACTATTAGTATGAATCTTATCTATAATTATTTCCTAAGTATAGATATAGTTAATATTAGGATTAGTTTCCCTATACGCGAGTAGGCTAACCGTAGTTAATATAGAGATTTCCTTTATTAGACTAGCCCGCAGCTTCTTCTAAAGTATTAATAGTATAGAATTTTTAAGATATTCTTCCTTCTTAAATTTATAGTCTAGACGACGGCTCGGCGTATTTATAGGATTTTATATTTTTAGACGGTGCTTAATACTAAAGTTAAATATAGCTAATTTCTTTATTTATTTTATTTAATATTTAATCAGCTCCTTCGTCGTCATAAAGTATTATAGATTAGTATAATTAAATAATATTATAATAGAATATCTATTACTCTCTAGATAGTGCCTCTAATATTTAAAATATTTAATAATTATAAATAATTCTTTATTATAAATCTCATAGCGTGTCTCTATATTTTATAGTTTATAGGATAAGAAAATAATAGAATTTTAAGTTTCTTCTCTCTAAAACTATGTATAAATATTTATAATTATAAACTCTAAAGCGTCCGGCTTAATATAGATCTTTTATTTTAGATCGAAGTACCGCAGTAGTAATACTTTTATAAATCTATTTTTTAATTTTTTAAAGTTTTCTTCTGCCTCTAGGATTAACTAAATAATCTTTTTTTTTTAGTTTTTTTAAATTTTACGTATTCTTCGTTATTTCGTTTAGGGCTATAACAATTTTTAAGTATTTTTTAATAAATTTATAGTAGAAGTTTATAAATTTTAGAAATATCTGAATCTCACGTACTAATATAAGTATTAGCTATTCTATAATAGTTTTTATTTTATTTTTCTCTATTAAGACTCTTTTAGAGCTAATAATAAACCCTAAAAATTTAATAATATTAGTACGGAATATATATTTACTTAATTTAGTATAAAATTTATAAATATAGAGTCTTTCTAATACTATTCTAATATAATGCGTGCAGTCTCTTTTATTTTATAAATAAATAAAAATATTATCTAAATAGACTACTATATAAATATCTAGTAGATTATTTATTACGCGATTAATATATGACTGGAATGTTGTAAATATATTAACTAAACTAAATAATATTACCTAATATTTAAAATAGCCGTAACGGGTATGGAATATTATTAACTACTTATCTTCTTTTCTAATTTATAGTTGATGATATACATCACGTAGGTCCAGCTATATAAAGATCTTAGCCTTTTTAAAGCGGTCTATAATCTCCCTAATTAACGGTAAGGAATAGTAATTCTTAATTATAATAATATTAAGTCCTCTATAATTAATATATAGTTATAAGCTACCGTCTTTCTTTAGTATAAATAGAATCGGGGCACCCGCAGGATTTTTTAATAATTTAATTTATTTTTTCTATAATACGGTTTTAATATATTCCTACAGTACCTATAGTTTTTTTTTAAATAATAAGTAAATTAGCCCATGCGAGAATTAAGTTCCTAATTAGATTTTAATTATATAATTATAGTCTCTATAAGATACGAGAATATTTACTTTCTTTTTTAAAAAAATATTATTAAAATTATTAAACTCCTTAGATATCCCGCTTAAAGAAGCTGTATTAAATTTTATAAAAATTATATTTATAATCTTTTTTAGAGTCAGGATATATATTAGCGCGCTATTAAAAACAGCTATTATATAAGCTTATAATAATAAAATCTTAATCTAATCCGAATTATTCTTTATACTATAATAGAACTATTTAAGTTTTATCTACTATATATCTAGATTCACGGCTTTTAACTATAATATCCCTAGAATTATATTATATCCTTTTATATTTATTATTTTAAAGCTTTTTTTTTAATCACATAGTTCGCCTATATTATCTATAACAGCGATTTTAAGTTTATAGCTTCCGTAGCTATTTACTACGGTACTATTAATTACTTTAATTAGCCGTACTAGACCTTCTATATCTAATAAGTGTAATTTAGTCTATATTTAATTAATAAAATTAGCTTCTATTTTATAATTTAATAGATAATATACCTCGATAAAGTAGTCTATAGTACTAATAATAACGTCTAGTACTATTCTTAAGCTGCTAGTCTTTTTATTTAGATTTAACGCTACCGCAGCGGTTAACGCTAGCTTAACTATTTTTTTACTAGATATCTATTCCTATTTACCCGGAATAGTGCACCGCTAGGTTATAGCGTCCTATATTTAGTAGTATAGTAGTTTATTTAATTATATCTTATATAGATTTCTCGTGGCCTATTATAAGAATTATTTAAATATTTCTATTTTATTAAAAACTTTAATATATTATTAAAATCTTATCTTATATCTTCCGTATCTAGCTTAGTATACCTAGATCTTTTTTTTCTAAAATTTCTTAATTATTTCTTTTATTCCGACATGTTATCTTCGAGTATTTAAATATAAATTATATAATTATTATATTTTTTTAGTTCTTTTCCCATGCGGAGATACTCTCGCTATAATATAAAAAGTATCTTTATATAGAGATAGATTTTTCTATATTTTTTATTATATAATAGTATTATACGTTCTTTAAGGAATTAAAAATAGTTTATAAGATTTATTACTATTTTATATTTTCTTTAATAGATTTTTTTATATTATAATGTATATTAGCGTTTAAGAATACGAGAATTATTAATATATTTTTAATAAAAATTTTTAAATTCTTCCTAGGTATAATTTTTTATAAAGATATAGATTTCTCTAAATTAAATATCTAAGCGTTTCAGATCTAGATAACTTATTATATAAAAAACCTTACGGTAATTATTATTAAACTATTTTTTATATTCGGAGAAATAGGCCCTTAACTAGTTAATAAAAAATTAATATTAGAATAGATTTCTTACTAAAAATTATACTAAATTAAATAATAGTACGAGTATTTTTTATATTAGAGTTTATATTATAAATATAATTATTAATTCTAAGAATATTAATTCTCATATTAAAATTATAAGTTCGGAAGATATGGATATAAATTTTAAAAATCTTTTTAAAAATTTAATAGATTCTTTCTTATTTTATTCTAGATATTAGTTTTTTAGAATATTATTATATATTTATTAATATATATAGGATCTTCTTTCCGCTATATAGTATTATAGAATATAAAGTTCTTCTTATTTTACTAGTCTTTTCTCTTCTTATCGGACTTTTTTTAATATTATATTAATATTTTTCGTAGTGTATTCGTTTTCTATGTTTTAAATAATATCTTATGTCTTATCTAACGCAGTTATATATAGAGTAAATAGTTTTAAAGATTCTTTATCTCTTTAAAAGAATATTATTTTATTTTAAGATTTATTTAAAGATTCCGGCTATATATCTTATAGGATATTTTTATTTATTATTTTCTTAGATCCGTTACAGTGCGTATTCTTAACGGGCCGTCTATATAATTAGAGTAATTAGAATTATTAGGCTAGGGTCTGGTATAGTATAGATAACGTGTTGGGTATGTAATACGGGATCGTATTAATAAGGGTGCCGTAGCTATAGAACTAATTACTAGTCTTTAGAACCCGTGGTTCTAAAGCCCCTTTTCCCTACGGGCGGATCATGTGACCCGGATCGGCTCTACTGAGCGAGCCCTACCCGTACTACGCCCCTCTGAACCGCAGTGCGGTAGATGGTCGTAACAGGATTAAAACCTATAGTATTAAAGACTCTCTGTCAAGATGGATCGTAATGAAGAAGATTCAAGATTATGAAGTAGTTATTATTCCTTACTATCTAAGGAGATTCCATTCCCAGCAAAACGGGATGTACAGGAGAACATAACTACCATAAACGTAGGAACAGGAAACATAGTACAATATTCCCATATTTTTTTTGATGGACCTCCTGGTCTAAGATAATCTATAAAAATAAAAGTAAGAAATGCATGTAGTATATTTAGATTAAAATAAGGCTATAAAATAACGCAAGCAAGTAAGCAGTAAGGATAATAAATAAAATCTTATAAAAATATTACAGTGCAAAGATAAAATAAAAAAAATACTAGACCCGTAAAGATTAGAAATTATAAGAATGTCAAGGTGCAGGCTAGCGGGGGTAGTAGAGCTAGTGGCAGGTAGGCAAACAGGCAGGCTTCTAGGTAACTGGTACTGGATTGCTACAGGGTCAAGCTATATATAGATAAATAGATAAGACGTAGCTCGAAGAGCTATAATAGGATCTTAAAATAGTAAGAAAATAGAAGATTATATAATTATATAATCTACTAATAATTTTAACCGGAGTCAGTCTTTTTAGATTTATACTATAATAGTACGCCTCTCTCTTATAGCCGAGCTCCGTTAAGGCCGACGAGGGCCTGGCTTATCCGGATATCTGCGGTAGTAGTTACAGATAATCTATTCTATATATTTTAAATATTTAACTAGCTCCGCGATTAGATCTAGATATCCTATCTATTTTATAATATATATTAAATAGGAGCGATCACGCTTTTAATAGTTTTAAAAAGAGTTAAAAATATCTTTTATTTTTTATTTTTCGAGTTCTTCGACTTCTATATATAATAAAAAAGACTAAATTTAATCTAGTAGAGAGTTCTAATTAGCTGGTATAAGCAGGCTAATATTAAATATAGAGTAAATCTTTATACTAGACGGTAGCTTTAAACGGTAGATATACGGACTAATAATCTTTTTAATTTAATATAGATCTAAAGTATTCTAGTCGAGCTTCTTATTAGAATATAAGATCTTAATATATCGAGCGTCTAGTTATACTAATTAATTTTTTCTAAATTTTCTAGCAGGACGGCGTCTTTAATTAATTTATTTAATATATTAAGCTTAAACGGCCGCTATTTCCGCACGAACGAATTTAGTAATAGCTTATATTTTAATAATAAATTATTTAATATTTTAAATAGCGGGTCGGTTCTATATATAATAATCTTTTATAAACATTAATTCAAAGCTTATACGGGGATAAAAGCTATAATTTATAAAGAATAGAGTAGTCTTAATTATATCTAAATATATACTATTTAATATAAACTCCGCTAGGGAAAGTTAAATATTTTAATTATCTTATAAGTAGTTTATATAAACTTATAAATATTATTCTATTATAGCGTTTACACGTTCGGTTTAGCTATTTATCTTAGAATAATATGCGGTTAATAATTTATTTATTATCTTAAAGCGTTTAGTTAGATATTTCTAGAATTTGGTAATAAACTAAGAATTTTTATTTAATATAATAATTTAAAATAGGCCATGTAGCTTTCAGATCTATTAAATATATATAATAATTATATTTTAGATATTAGCCGTTGCGTTATATGGAATTAAATACTTTATTTTAATTAGTTAATCTATAATTATAAGTATAGCGTCATAGCCCTGGCTTTTAGATAGGTAAGTAATAAAGTTTATAAATATATCTTATCTGTCATGATGGATCGTAATGAAGAAACTTGAAGATTATGAAGTAGTTATTATCTCTTACTACCTGAGGAATTCTATTCCTAGTAAAGCGGGATATACAGGAGAATATAACTACTATAAATATAGAAACTAGAAATATAATATAATATTTCTATATTTTTTTTATAGACCTCCTGGTCTAATCTGTAAAGATAAAAATAAAAAATATATATAGTAAAAAATAATCTCTATTCGAAACGAGGTTATAAAATAATACAGGCGAGTAGTAAGAATAATAAATAAAATTCTATAAAAACATTACAGTGCAAAGATAAAATAAAAGAAATTTATAAGGACTATCTCTTATAAATCGCTTTAAAAGTATTTAGCCCTTTTTAAAAATTAGCTTTATCCTCGTTAATATATTTATTCGATATAATAATGGTCCGAAGACTATCGAGATTATTTTTAAACGTTATTATAAAAAGGTGAATATTTTAAATAGCTATAGAAATATTATACAGCGGTAAGATTATTAACTCCGTAGAGTAATTCTTAATTATATTTATAATTTTAAAAAAATTGTTTAAAACGTTATTAATTATAGGAATAGGCTATATATTATTAAGAGGAGCCTGTATAGTAATAGACGTAGTAATAGATGTAACGGATATAATAATCTTAGATATAGAAGGCGATATAATATTATTATTTTTTATAGTACTCTTAGCGATAGTATTTCTTCTAAAAAAAACTATAATTATAAAAATTAAAATATAAACAGATATTATAATAATCAGGGTAATAGATTCTACAGACTCTATAATAACAGATTTAATAGTAATAATTAAGATAATAGATTTAATAATATTATTATCAAGTTCGGCAGTAACAGCTATATTATTATTATATTTAATAGTAAAGGCAGATTTAGTAATTTTAGTAGTGCTACTATTAGTAGTACTAGTAATATTTATAACTACTATTTTAATTTTTTACTTTTTAGAAAGTCGGCCTCGTGATCTTTATAGCACACATTTCCATGTTACTAGGATAAAGATATTAGCTATAATAGCGGAAGATGTGGATATTAATATAATAATAGGCGTAAATATAAATATAATAGTTTTTTTATTTTTACACGTCACTCTGGGGCCTTCGAGTATAAAATTATTATTTTTATTAATAGCTATAATTATTACTACGGAAGGCAGGTTATTCGTATTAATAATTATATACTTTATATTATAGTAATAATTATTATCTTCGTCTAATCCTGATTTATAACGCACCTAGCCTCTCTAGGTATAGTAGTATATATACTTTTTATTAATACGATCCTAGTTATCGTTAGATATTCTTTCTCCGTAGTAAAGAACCAGGTTATTTTATAAATATAAATTAAATAACACGTTTCTAGTAATAGTATTATTAATTAACTACGGTCCTCGTAGAGTATATTCTCGCCCGTAAAAAGCATAGTTAAAATAGATAACTTAGATATAAATATTATTAGAACTATACGCGACGACAGGCTTTCCGTTAAATACCCGTCGACGCTTAATATCGCTATTATTTATAAAGTTATAGCTATAAAATATTCCTCGCTTTTAATAAGATAACGGCGTAATTTCTATAATAATTTAGACCACCTACAGGTCTATTAAATAGATATATTTTAGCGAATAACTATTACTATTAATTTAACCGCGGGAGTCTGGCTAGATATCTTAATTTTTAATATACCACACGGGATTAAATAATAGCTTATTTCCCGGGGTCCACGCCGGACGGTCGATTAAATATAATATTTTCTAATGATAGATAATAATATTCTTTTATATTATTTAATATTATTTTTCCGTTCCGAACGGCTCGAAAGTCTATTTTAATCCTAGCTTAGTTATTACTTCTATTTTACTTATATTTAGGAGTACTTTACTTATCCGGTGATTAACAGGGATAAAACCGGATATAATAAAAAATAATAATAGCTAGCGGCGTGCAAAGTTATATAAAATTAATATATTAATATAGTTGAGACGTATAGTAGAAAATAAAGAAAATATAGAAGGGAAAAAATAGTAGAAAAAAAATATAAAATAAGATAAAGTAAAAGGTTAAATAAAGCGAGAGGTAGGATAAGATAAAAAATATTAGTAAAATAAATAATATAATAGACTATTAGAAAGATAGAGGACTATTAACTATTAATAAAGTATAAAAAAAAAGATAAGAATATAGTATAAAAAGATTACAGTAAGTATAGAGTAGAGAAATATAGTATAAAGAGTTATATATTAAATAAATAAATATTTTATATAATAACCGCTCGCTTAATTCTATAAAGACTTTTTAAATTCTTTAATAAAATTAAGAGAATTAATATTGTCAGCTTATATTTATTAATTATATTAAACGCTATATCTCTTCCAGCAGATAAAATACTCAGTATATTTTATTTTTAAATAGCCGCGCTAAATAATATATTTATCTAGAATTTACTTAATTTTATATTTATCTTTATCACCGTCAGAGATTACGGGAGATTTTAAATATTAATAACTAAAATTATTATACTTAGTAAGCTCCAGTTACGCTATTAAGATAATAGAGTAAATTCTCTAGCTACGCGGAAGTTTAAACTAGTAAATTATTTTATTAGGAATCTCTAGGATCTTAAAAAGTCTAGTATAGCGCGGTATATATTTCTCTAGCTCCTTTGTAGATGGTATAGTATAATTATAATATAAATATAGGAAATATAGATTACTAGGTTTATATTTAGACGGCGAAGTATACTTAGAATTATATAACTATTTTATCTGTATAATAGTAAAAAATAGCGCTTCTTAAGTATTAATTCTATAGATAAAATCTTATTTTATACTAAATCATCCTTTCAGGACATCCCAGGGTATATAAAAATAAATACTAAATATAAGCTAATATAAACTTAATATAGTAGCTCGATTAGGTGCTATATTAATAGTAGAGATAATAGATAGTAATAATAAACGCTATTCTTTATAGTTAGTGGCGGCTATTTAATAATATATTATAATTTTAATTACCTGAATAATATATTCTATCATACTATTTATCTGCGGATAATAGATAAAAAAATATAGCTATTTAACTTTCAGAGCTTTAAATATTCCTCTTTATATATTATTTATAAATCTAGAATCTCGATTACTAATAATAACACACGGTATATTCTAATTATAGGATTATATATATAGTATTATTTCTTATTCCTAGCGTTTAACAGTCTAATCTTTACGTCCTAAAATTAGACTAATCCGCTTAGTAAACTTATTAATAATAATTATAATTATATTAGTATTAAGATCCTCCGGCAAGTTAGTAATAAAATTAATAATAATATAATAGAACAGGGCGTCAGGCATAATTAAATATAAATTATTATATAAAAAATATCGCTAAGAGTTATTCTTATTATAATAGAAATAACTAGTAATATATTACTTTAAAAGGCGACGGCCTTTATAAATTATTAAACTAGTTAACTTATAGACACAGTAATTAAATCCGAAATAATTATTACTATTATAAATTATTTTAAACAGCCGCTTAACCATTCCACACGAGATATATAGCCAGATATTATTTACTACTATCTTTATATAGAGCAGATCATCTCTTATAAAATAAGAAATAATATTATTCTCTTATTATAGTGTCTTAATAATCGCGGAAGCTCTAGTATTATTATAATATTTTTTTATATTTTATTTTTAAACTTATCGCTAAAGTATATAATAGACCTGATAGTTACTTCTTCGCTATTATATACTTTTCGTTCCTTAAAAGTATTAAAATTGTTATTAAGATATTATACACGTCTAGTAAAACAAAGGAAGAAAAATAATAGAATACTATAAATCAGGAAGAATAAATAGTAAAAAGGGAATATAAATAAGCTAAATATTATAGTCCTTCTAATCCTCCTGCAATCTTAACATGAAACCTCGATATCTGGTTTATGCTATCTTGGTAACTCTTACGGGATTTGTATTGCTTGGATCGGGATTTGGATGCTTGGATCGTCACAATAATAAGAACATGACTAGTCTTATAACTATATAAAGCGATAGCTTTATAATATTTATATACATATAACTATCGTTTAGATAATAAATAACTATACTACATCCCTTATACGAAGTATCTAGATTAATATAAAGTTACTTATCTCGCTAAAAATATACTAGGAATAAAAGGTCCCTAAATTAATTTTATAGAGTATTAAATACTAATTATTCTAACTATAAAATACTAAATTTAGAGATAGTCTATTACTTTCTAATAGTAAGATCCTTCTTTAAAGCTTCTTTTAGTAATATAGTCTTATAATCTTATAAAGGTTTAGATACTATCGCGTACTTATTAATATAATAACAAAATCATCCAGTCACGCTGACATAATACTCTAAATTTACTAATATTTTCGGGAATTATAGATCTAAGATAACTTTAATCTTTTTAGTAAGTATTAATATACTAAATATATTTACGTGTTAACCGAGCAGCTATACTAAAAGGAAATTAATATATATCTTTATTAATTTAAGCTTTAAATTAATTTTAGCTAGCTTTACAAAGATCTATTCTAAATATTAAAGATAATCTTCCAGCGTGATAAACACGACGATAATATTATTTATATATATCTTATAGAAAGGCAGATGTTTAAATAAATAATTTATTTATCTTTAAATATATAACATACTATTAATAAAACCTATTATAATAACGCCGAATACTTCCTAATTATAATAACTAACTATTACTAGACGGCCTTAATAATCCTTTTTAATAAACTATTAACAGAAGAAAGGCGTAGTATTAATAATAGTAATATATTAAAAATTTTATATAAGCTATATAATATCGTCCTACGAGAACAGAAGATACTAATTAAATCTAGTTTTCTTATTTACACCGCGTAAATTAATAATAACACGTCCTTTTAGCAGGAACTTCTCCTATTTATTATTCTACACTAGTCACTATATAACGAATATGGAATATCTGGTAGATATATAACCGATAGCCTAACAGAGTTTATCTTAATATTTTAGAGAATTTAATATATTATTAATAACTTCCCGATCTCGCGATAATAAATAATATACTTTTACTTAAGAAATATAAGATTATTAATCTAATTTTATAGATATTATTATCTATTTAGTTTCTAATATTTTAATAATACCTATATTTAATCCGTCAGGTAAAGCTTATATATTATTAGATTTAACTAAAAATCTAAGTTTTATAACTACTTTAGTATCTATAATATATAGCGTTATACTATTCTTTAAGATAATAGTTAAAAGGTCCTTCTCCTTAATTAAAAAATCGGAGTTATATACTTTATCTAACTTATCTATTTAAAGGAATCGAGCGTATTCCTGCTCGTACTATCTTCTTTTTATATAAAATTATCTATTTAAAATAACTACGCGATACTATATTTTAGAAGCTTTATATTTATATTAATTAACAAGTCTTCGCTCTTAATAATTAGAAGACGGTTTAGACATCTTCTAGAAAGTAGATATTTTACTAATAGATTCCTCGTTATTTTTAGAGTCCTCTACCTAAAAAGTAGTAAAGAGGTTTCTTATATTATATAAGATTTCTAGATGGTAATATTATAGAATAGTAATAGTATAATTAGTTATATTATTAACTATAAGAAAAGAGAAATTTAAATTAACTAAATAATACTTATAACTAATTAGAGCAGTTTTACACGGTTTAAAATTATAGTCCCTAACCTCTTATAATTTAAGCTTAGTCTTAACAAGGACTGCGGCGTGTATTCTAAAGGAAATAATCTATCTAGATACTATCTATATAACTATTTATTTAACCTTACGGAGCTAGCAGGTAAATATAAAAATAAAATTATTATAGATATATATAGAACCTTATTATTTTACGAAATTAAGCGTAATTCTTTTAAAAATAATAATATCTATTTCTAGTAACATTTTCGCTCGTATTTTAGGGATAATATATACCTTAATAATAATCTTTATAAATCTTAATCCTTTAAACTTATTACTTGGGAAATACACAGCGAAAGTTACTATTATTATTAAAAAATAATAAAATCCTATATTAGCTATAATAATCTCCGAAGCCTGGTTATCTATAATAATATTTTTAATAAAATATACTAACCTGCTATCTATAATAGTACGCGAATATTGTAAAAGGGGTCAGGCATTCACCTGACATCCCTTTTCGCCCTGCGCAGCCACACCGGCTCGCATATATTAAGCGCCTCTCACGGCAGTGTAGATAGATAATTAATCAAGTTTTTCTCTTCTTATTTTTCCTACCTTAGCAGCCAGGATCCGCCGGGATTCTATTATTTAGGTATTGCACCGGTAATCCGCCTATTAAGATCTACTAAGATTTTACCTATTAACTACACTGACAGCTAGGATCCGCTAAAATTCTATTATTTAGATATTATACCGGTAATCTACCTATTAACATTTACTAAGATCTTATCTATTAACTATACTAGCAGTCAGGATCTGCTGAGATCCTGCTATTTAGCGCGTTATTATATAATTAATTACGTGGTTTACTATATCTCGCATTACTAGATTATCTCCCGTTATAAGATTATAGCTGTAGACCTTTTTTATATTTTAATAACTAATATAGAGGGTAATAATTAAATATATATTTTAACTAAAAAAGGAAATTACCTTAATTTAATAGAAAAGGAGGCGATAGTTATAAGATTATAAAGATCTAAGAATTTAATATATTATATCGCGTTAATAAGATGGACTAGAAAAGAGGAATCTAAGAAAATAGAGATATATATAGTCTCTTATAAATAAGAAGTAGAATAAATAAATAGAGAAAAAGCAAGTATTTATAAAAAGTATATTAAATTAATCTTATAAAATTACAGTAACTATAATATCTAGGGCGTTTATAATACTAATATTAATATCTAGTATAACTAATATATTATTAGTATTTAATAGTAAGAATATAATCCGGTTCCTTTAATAGTTTAACTAATTATATAAGGACCATGGCATCGCTAAAATGAAAGAGATTATAGAGAGAATAGTAGAGTATTATAATATATAGATAAATAAGTAGATAGAAATTCTAAATTTATATTTATAAAGCGATTAGGAAGCCTTCTATAAGAAATTAAAAAAAATTTAAAAATAAGAATATAAAATAATAGATATATACTAAATATTTTTTTAAAAATTATAAAAATATACAATAATAATAGGACGATCAAATCCGCCGGTATATTAAAAAATATATTACTATATTAGTATAAATTAAGAAGAAGAACTAGCTGGATAATTCTATATAAGTAATCTAGTTTCTAAATAGCTTATTAAAAATACTTAGAGAGAAAGTCTATAAAAAAATATATATTAACTTAGACGAGCTAGAATTAATTAAATTTAGTAAATATATAGAAGAAGTGAAAAAGTTAATTAAAATAAAAAAATAATTATAATAATTATAAGATCTTGGTTAGAAACTCCCGAGATTTAATAATATAATATAAAAATATAGAGATCTAGAATATTATAAAAAGATAATAGCTAAATCAAATAAGTATTAGAAGCTATAAGTAAGTAATAATACTAGTATAAATAAAATATAAAAAAATATAAAAAAATTAACCAAAGTATTCGGAGTAATAGTTTTACTAATTATAATAATAATTAACTAGAATAACTATCGCCAGCGGGAAATAATTAATATAATAGATATAAAGAAGAAAATAGGAAATAAAAATAATCTAGTTATAACTAATAAGTATTTCTATAATAATATAGTAAACTACTAGATTAATAATTATCTGATACTTAAAAATAATATTAATAATAGACTATATTATCGTTAACACGGACTATTAGGAGGAAATGTGATTATAATAAAAAAAGAAGAAAAGAGGGATCTTTATATAGTTAAAAAAAGGGAGGAGCTATTAATAATAGTAATTTATAATATTTATTAGGAGAGAAAAGCGCTATTAAATAATTTAAATTAATTAAAAGATACTATATTTATAACTAGAGTAAACTTTACCTCGGTTAAAGTAATAAATAAAGATTTAGGATTAAGATAAAAAGATAACTATATAATAGACGATATAGACGAGGAATATAAAAAATATAATATTAATATATTTATAATTTAATAATAAATAAATAAGAAATATATCGTTAAAAATAAGCTTTCTATAATTAAAATCTTAAAATATAATAAATATATTCCTTCTACGATCTCCGGAGATAATCTAAATAATATTATTATAATTAAAATATTTTATATTAATTTAATACTAGATAAGTAGAAGGATAATAACTAAGATTTATATAAAGGACTATTAAAGAAGTTAGTATAGGATATTAAAAATTTAATCTATAAAAGAGTTATACAGGATAGACTACTAGACTAGAAAATAAAAAATATTATTATTAAAAAACTAATTAGTCTCACTCCGAGATTATATAAAATATTCTTTTAAATATATAAATTAGCTAGAAAAAATATATTTTTATTAAAAAATACTATTTAAATTATTATGTAGGATATTAGGGATCTAAAAAATATTTTAATTAAATAATTACTATTATTATATATAATAAAGACACTACAGACGAAAGTTATAATTAATAATTTAAAAATTTCTATTTTACTAAATATAGGATTAGAACTAAATATTATAAACTTAGATTTAGTAAATTAATTAAAACTAACTATAAAGACTAGACTATGTATTATTATTATTATAATTAATAAAAAGAAAATCTATACTTAGGATACGTCGCCGATTTATTTATATAAATAGATAATATTATTATTTAAACTCCCGTTTTTATTATATAACAGGTTAAATAATAGCTAATATTAGGCCGGCTATTCCAGGTATAGATATAGTATATTATAAAAGTTAAAAGAGATAGAGAAGCGTTTTATATCTTTTATTCTAAAAATAGTAATAGGAAAATTATTATTAAAATTATTAATCCTGATAATAGTACTCGTTTTAAAAATAATTTTTAGCTATTAGTAATAGTCTAAGATTTAAAAATTATAGTAGACTTCTTTCTGGGCAATTATCCGCTATAAAAAATAAAAAAATATCTAGAATAAAGAAGGAAAATATTAAAGAAAATAAAGATTAGGTATAATTAATATTTACTTAGATAGTAGAAGAATTTTTATCCGAAGGATTTAGTAATATTTATTAGTTAATTAATATATTAGAAAACGCGTCTATAAAAGCTAGAAACGCGTTTTTATAAGTTTTTAAAGAAAAGGATATTATTTTAGAAGAATTAACAGCGCGGATATCTAGTAAGAATATTACCAAGTTATAAAATAGATGTTACGACCACCTACCGCACTGCGGTTCAGAGGGGCGTAGTACGGGTAGGGCTCGCTCAGTAGGGCCGATCCGGGTTATATGATCCGTCTATAGGGAAAAGGGGCTTTAGAACCACAGGTTCTAAAGATTAGTAATTAATTTTACAGCTACGGCACCCCTACTAATACGATCCCGTATTACGTATTTAATATATTATTTATACTATACCAGACCTCAGTCTAATAGTTTTAATTACTCTAATTATATAGACGGCCCGTTAAGAGTATATACTGCAATAAATCTAAGAAAATAATAAATAAAAATATTCTATAAAATATATAGCCGGAACCCTTAAATAAATCTTAAAATAAGATAATCCTTTTTTAAAGAGATAAAGAATCTCTAAGACCACTTATTCTATATATAACTACGTTAAACGAGACACAAAATATTATTTAAAATATAGAAAATAAATATATTATAAAAAATATTAATATAATATTAAAAAAAGCCTAATAAAAAGAGAAAAAATTAATAAAATAAAAAGAACTTTATATTCTATAATATTATATAGCGGAAAGAAGATCCTATATATATTAATAAATATATAATAATATTATAAAAAACTAATACCTAAAATAAGATAAGAAAAAACTTATTAAATTCTTAAAAAAATTTTTAAAATTTATATTTATATCTTCTGAATCTATAATCTTAATACGAGAATTAATATTCTTAGAATTAATAATTACACCCGTAATATAAATTCTAATATAAAAAGTATCCGTATTACTATCTAATTTAATATAATTTTTAGTAAGAAATCTATTCTAATATTAATTTTTTATTAATTAATTAAGGGCCCATTTCTTCGAATATAAAAAATAATTTAATAATAACTATTATAAGATTTCTTATATAGTAAATTATCTAAATTTAAAACGCCTAGATATTTAATCTAGAGAAATCTATATCTTTATAAAAGACCGTATTTAAGAGGAATTTAAAAATTTTTATTAAAAATATATTAATAATCCCTATATCTTTAAGCGCTAATACGTACTATAGTATAAAAAAATCTACTAAAAGAAATATAAAATAATAATAAATCTTATAAACTATTTTTAATCTCTTAAAAAACGCATGATACTATTATATAATAAAAAATATAGAAAAATCTATCTTTATATAAAAATACTTTTTATATTACAGCGAGAGTATCTTCGCATAGAAAGAAAATTAAAAAAATATAATAATTATATAACTTATATCTAAGCACTCGAAGATAATATATCAGAGTAAAAAAAATAATTAAGAAATTTTAAAAAAGAAAGATCTAGATATATTAAACTAGATATAAAAGATATAAAATAAGATTTTAGTAATATGCTAAAATTCTTAATAAAATAAAAATATTTAAATAATTTTTATAATAGGCCACGAGGAGTCTATATAAAATATAATTAAATAAATTATTATACTACTAAATATAGAGCGCTGTAATCCAGCGGTACACTACCCTAGATAAATAAAAATAAATATCTAATAAAAAATACTTAAGCTAGCGTTAACCGCTACGGTAGTGTTAAATCTAAATAAAAAAACTAGCAGTTTAAGAATAATACTAGACATTATTATTAATACTATAAACTACTTTATCAAGATATGTTATCTACTAGACTATAGAATAGAAACTAGTTTTATTAGTTAAATATAGATTAAATTATACTTATTAGATATAGAAGACCCAGTGCGATTAATTAAAATAATTAATAATATTATAATAAATAGCTACGGAAGCTATAAATTTAAAATTATTATTATAGATAATATGGGCGAATTATATAATTAAAAAAAAAAGTTTTAAAATAATAGATATAAAAGAATATAATATAATTTTAGAAATACTATAGTTAAAAGCTATAAATCTAGATATATAATAAATAAAGCTTAAATAGTTCTACCGTAGTACGAAGAGTGATTCAGATTAAATTAAGATTTTATTATTATAAGCTTATATAATAGCCGTTCTTAACAGCGTATTAATATATATCCTAATTTTAAAAAAGATTATAAATATAGTTCCTATAAAACTTAATACGGCTTTTTTAGACGGGATATTTAAAAAGTTTAATAACTTTAGTAACGTCTTCTTAGAGAAGAAAGCGAATATTTTTATATCTTATAAAAACTATAATTATATAATTAAAATTTAACTAGGGACTTAATCCCCGTATAGACTAATTTACCCGTTATTTAAAAAGAAACTGCAGGTATTATAGAAATATATTAAAACTGTATTATAGAAAAAATAAATTAGATTATTAAAGAGCCTTGCGGATACCCTAATTCTATTTATATTAAAAAAAAATAATAATTTATAACTATATATTAATTACAGAAAACTTAATATTATTATAATTAAAAATTACTACCTCCTACCGTTAATTAAAAAGATTATAGACTGCTTTAGAGAGGCTAAGATCTTTATATAACTAGACTTACGCGATATATACTATTAGCTACAGATTAGAAAAGAAGATAAGTAGCTAATAATATTCCGCACCCGTTACGGCCATTTTAAATACTAGATAATACTATTTAGTTTAGCTAACGCACCTGCGATATTCTAGTTATATATTAATTATATAATAAGCGATCTACTAAATATTTATATAGTAATTTATTTAAATAATATTCTTATTTATTCACAGAATAAAAGGAACTATATATATTATATTAAAATAGTATTAGAAAGACTCCGCACCTATAAACTTTACGCTAAGTTAAATAAATATATATTTTATACTAATATTATTAAATTTCTAGGGTTTATTATTAGCCCTAAAGAAGTCTTAATAGAGAAAAATAAAATAAAAATTATTATAGAATAACTAATACCTATATTAGTATATAAGATCTAGATATTTCTAGAATTTATAAACTTTTACTATAAGTTTATTAAAAAATACTTAAAAATCGTCGTAACTCTAAATAAAATGACGAAGGGTGCGCAAAATTTAAAAAGTTAAGAGAAAAAGACTATCTAATTAATTTTAAAAGTAGAAGAAAGCTTCGAAAAGCTAAAAAGTAGATTTATAAAAGTATTATTACTATAGTACTTTAACCTGGAGTAGAAGATCTATATTAAGCCGGACGCTTTAGAGTTTGTAATTATAGATATTTATATATAGTTTTAAAAAAAAAATTTAGAATTCTATTATCTTCCTGTCTCGCAAACTATAGAGTATAAAAATATACTATAAGATTTATAATAAAAAACTACTTATAATTATTAAATATTTTAAATATTAGAGGCACTATTTAGAGAGTAATAGATATTTTATTATAATATTATCTAACTATACTAATCTATAGTACTTTATAATAATAAAGGAGCTAACTAGATATTAAATAAGATAGATAGAGAAGCTAGCTATATTTAATTTTAGTATTAAATATCGTCCAGGGATACGAAATCCCGTAGATATATTAAGTTATTATCTAGATTATAAGTTTAAAAAAGAAGAATATCTTAAAAATTCTATACTACTAATATTTTAAAAAAAGCTACGGGCTAGTCTGATAGGGGAAATCTTTATACTAACTATAATTAGCCTATTTATATATAGGGAAACTAACCCTAATATTAATTATACCTATATTTAGAAAATAATTATAGATAAAATTTATATTGATAGTAATATAGAAATTCTAAATATTCTAATACTATAGCTTATAATATATATAACTATATAAGCCGAGACAGTATACTCGGGGAATATTATAGAATTAATAATTAATTTATTATAAAAAGTATAAGTAAAAAATAGCTTTTTCAGAAAGATTCGAGACTATATTATTTAAAATAATTTAAATATACTAAGTAAACCGCTCTAATATATATTAAAAAATAAATTAATTAAATTTAAAAACTATATTTTTATTCTAAAATCCGCCGCAGTGCGGTAGGAGATTATAAAAATTAATTATAATAACCCGTAAGAAGGGCACCTAAGGGAAAAACGTATCTTAAAGAATATTTAATAGTAATATTATTAGCATGATATGCGCCGAGAAATTAAGAAATATATATAATATTATATAAGATATAAGTAGATTACTACGTACTAATATAAGTTATATAGGCTACTTAAGCTCCTATTAATACTTATAGAACCTATAGAATAGGTTAATATAAATTTTATTACTAGATTTCCGCCATCGCGGTGAAATAGAGAAGTGTACGATTTTATATTAGTTATAGTAAATCTTTTTTTAAAATACGTATAATATATACTCACGTAAAAAGAACTAACCGCGGAGGATCTTATAAAATTATTATATAATTATATTTTTATTTTAATAGGTATTCCGAAGAATATTATTAGTAATAAAAGATTTTTTTTTATAAATAAATACTAATTAATATTATATTATCTTCTTATAATACAGTAATAGCTTTTAATTATTTATTATTTCTAAACTAATAGATAGACCGAGTAGTAAAATTAAATATTAGAATACTTTCTTTATATATATACGTGTTAATAATAAGATAACTAGACTAGATAGTTATTATTAGTTTAATTTATATATAATAATATAATATATATTATTATAGATATATTTTTAAATATTATGCTTATAAGCTTTCAGGGCGATATCTAAGTTAATATTAAAATAAAAACTAATATTATAATAAATATTTTAATAAGAAAGAGAGCTAGAGAATTATATAAAATATATAAATTTTTAAAAAAAAAATTTAGATAAAATAAGAATATAATAATTTAAATCGCGAATAAAAATCGTATTATAAAAATCTTTAAAATTAGAGACTGGGTCCTATTTTATATAAAAAATATTTAAACAGGATAACTAGCTAAAAAGCTTAATAATAAATAAATTAAGCTCTTTTAAATTATTATAATTATAAATAAATAAATATATATATTTCTCCTTTTTCTAAAATTTAGATAACTTTATCCGATATTTTATATTTTATTACTAGAACTAGAAGATAAATTAATAAATATTAATCTAGAAAGAGGTAGTATTCTAATTTAAAAAAATAAAGAATAGCTAGTTAAAAAAATTATAAAATATAGAAAGATTTATAATATAATAAAATATTTAATATAATAAAAATATTAGCCCCTGGAAGACGCTATATAAGAATTAAAAAATAATATTTAAAATATAGAAGTATTCGGAATTTATATATTAAACTAATACTATAAGTTAAAAGAACCTATAAAAAAGAAATAATCTAAAAAAAAATAATCTTAAATTATTTAAAGTGCCTTACACCGCGAAAATTTATATATAAAAAAAATAAAAAAAATTATTTATTTATTTATTTAACCAGCAATCTACACACTAAAGAAATTAAAAAACTATTTTATAATAAATAATAGGGGCGACTTAAGAGCCGGGAATAGTAAAAAGATATAAATTTTTTTATTATTATTTAGTATATTTAATAAAGTTAGAATAAATATTATAATACGTAACTCGTGTATAGTAAAATTAATAATATATATTATAAATTATAAGACGGCGGCAGTCTTAGTAGTATTTAATATAAAATATTAACGGGCGGAAAAAACCGCGAGATAAGTTATATTAGTAATATAAAAAGGAATTTATTATTATATATTAATAAAGTCCGAAATTAATATATTAGATAACTTACTAAATAGTATATAGGACGATTATAAATATTTTAGTTATAATCTTATAAAAGATAATATTAATAAGATAATTTATTTTTATAAATTATATATTATATGGCGGGAAACCGGGCTAAATAATATAAATAATATTAGTATTATTTAATATTAGGGCCTATCCGTATCGTCTAATTTTTATTAGCGTTAGTTTTCTTCTTTTTTTTTTTTCTTTTTTAATTTAGCCGGTAAGGGACTCTAGTAAGAAAGTATAAATAATATATATTATAAAAAAGACTAGTAAATAAATAAAATACTTAGCGGCGGTAAGATCGGTAGTAAAAATAATAGTAATATAATAGCGCGAAGTATAAATAAAAAAAAATAAAAAAAATAAAATTTTATTTTTTATAATATTAATTAGTAATACGGCTTTAAAGATAAAAATAAAATATAAAAATAGAAAAAATTATTAAGTATTTAAAAAAGGAAAAGCGCGTAATAAGTATATAGGCGCTAGTTAAAACTAATATAATAGAATATATATAACCACCGGTATAAACTAAAGTAGTAAATATTAATTATTAATAATATAGTAGGTAAAAAATATAGTTTCTATACTAAAATCTATAATAATATAATATATAATAATATATTATTACAGAAGAAAGAAAAAGGTAGAAATTAATATAAAATAAAAAATAGAACGTAATAAAAAAAGAATAAAGAAAATCGGCTAAAAAATAGAGAAAAAATACGCTTTAAAAGATATAGTATAACTATAACCGCGTAATAGAACGGATAATTTTAATTTATAATAATAATTTTTAAAACGCAGAGAAGCCATAGATAAAAGAATTTAAAATTAAAAATTAAATAAAAAATATAAATAGATATAATAAACCCGTATTATAAGTTTAGAGATAAATAAGGCTAAAATAAAAAGAAAATAAAGAAGGGGATTATATATAATACTACGAAAAAAAGATATTAGAGAGAAAAAAAAAGAAAAAAAAAGATTATATTATAAAAAAAATTAAAGAAGAGCTATCTGTATTTATTATTAAATAACTAACTATTTATTAATAATACTATTATATACTACCGTATTAGGTAATATATAATTTTAAAATATTAACTAATTAGACACACCGGAACGGATAAATATTAAGCTAGCTAATTTAAATTATAATATAATATTTATCACGTTCTAATAAGCCGCAGGGGGTTAATTTAAAGAAAAATTAAGTTAAAATTTATATATATACGGCCGCAGGTGTTTTAGATATTTAAACTTAATATTCTAGATATCCAAGCCACGGGGCCGTGGTCTCGAGAAAGAAAGAGGTAGTTATTATAATTATCTATTATACTGCGGTTCAGAGGGGCGCAGTACGGGTAGGACTTACTTAGTAGGACCGATCCGAGTCATATAATCCGCCCGTAGGGAAAAGGGGCTTTAGAATCACGGGTTCTAAAGATTAGTAATTAGTTTTACAGCTACGGCACCCCTACTAATACGATCCCGCATTGCGTACCTAACACGTTGTCCACACTATACCAGACCTCGGTCTAACAATAGAGTAAAAAAAAAGCGCTAGTTAGAATATATATTATATATAAATAAAAGATATAGAAAGTACAGCCGGTTAATAAGATTATAAATAAAGGAAAGAAACCGGAGGAATTAAATAACTAGAAAAAAATATATTTAAACTAGTATTATAGGTAACGAGCGCTAGATAAGAAAATGAGATTTAATTAATATTTATATTCTAAGATTACGGAATTTATTAAAAAAGAAAGATTAATATTTAAATAAATAGAACGAATAGTTATCAGGGATTATCTATTAAAAAAAAAAGAAATTACTTCTTAAGATCTTATATAAGAGAGAAGGAGCGCTTAAATAAAGTTTTAAAGATATTAGTAAAATTAGATCTAAAGTAGCTCCGTTATAGTGAATTAGAACCGTACTATATAAAATATAATAAATATTAGTAATTAAAGTACTGCAGGTATTATATTAAGAAGTCTGCGATATAATTAGAACACGGTTTTAAAAAAAATATTAAAAAGAAATTAAGAATCTTATTATAATCTCTAATTCTTAGTTAAAAAAAAAAGGATTACTAATTAATTAATAATACTTAGTATATTAATAAAGTAATATATCGAGATACGAATATACTATTAAATAGTAATAAATTTATTAAGAAGTTTATAAATATAATTGTTGCACTGTATTTCCAGTTTCTGCGTTTATGGTAGTTATGTTCTCCTGTATATCCCGCTTTACTAGGAATAGAATCTCCTTAAGTAGTAAGAGATAATAACTACTTCATAATCTTCAAGCTTCTTTATTATAATCTATCTTAATATAGTAGCATATTCTGATTTCTAGTCTTCTTCTATATTACTATAATTCCACGTTGAAAACGATCATCATTTTAATAATTTATAATTATTATATATTAATTACTTAATAATATTTATATTTTCTCTTTTTCTCTTAGCTAACATCGATCTATTTCTATTTTTATTAAGATAATTATTTAATCAGTTATTTTCATCATTCTTTATTATAATTATATCTTATTTTATTATTATATCCTTAATACTCAGTATTCTTCTTAAGAACGCGCGTTTTCTCTTATATATAATATTCTATTCCTCTTCTATACGCAATTTTATCGTTCTCTAATATATTTAGATATCTATAAGGACTGCAGAGCTTATATATTAACTAAAAATATTTTATTAGATATTAGATAATATAATTATAGATAATATAGATACTTTTATTATTTAGAGAATTAAATACTTAATAACTATTACCACGGTATTATTATTTATTAAGTAGTTTATATTTCCTCTAGACTAATTTATATATTATTCTTCTCTGCGAAGAGCTGTTTAAGAGTTTATATATTTATTATATTATCTTAATATAGACGTGTTATTCTAGCGTTAACTTTAAGAATATTCTCTCGATTATCCTAACTTTATATATTTAATAATATTATTAAGATTATCCTCTTAAATTACGTTAAGATCTATATCTATATAGCCGGACTCCCTGAATCCTATTAATTCTATAAATATTCTAGATATTTTTTTTAAAGTAGTTACCTCGTATACTTATATATATATATAAAGAATATTAAGTACTAAATCGCGTACAAATATTTAAATTATTAGATAATAAGTATCTGCGCGTAATATCTTTTTAAATATATTAGTACTTTTTCTTATACCTCCGTTAATACCTGAGATTATTTTACCTATTAATTTAGATTAGATAATATTATTAATTAAAATACTATTATTATCCGGACTGTCTAGCAGCGAACTGGAGGCTACTAAAAATAAATAATATAATTCCCTATATAATACTACTCCTAAAAAGAGTAAGCGTATAACTATTAAAATATTATTTTTATCTTTATATATAATATCTAAAATAGATAATATAAAAATTATATTAAATCGTCTTCTTAAAGATCAGAAGTTAATATAAGACTATTATAATTAACTTACTATTAAATTTATTAAAAGTCGATAATAGTAAGTTTTATAAGTAAATAAGCTAACTTTTCTTAAGAATTATTAATCTAAGAGAGGTCCTCCAGGTAAGTGTGATAAGAAAGATAATTAGAATAAATCTAATATTAATAATTAAAACGGATAAAACGGTCATAGTAATAGTAATAGCGGATTATAGAAAATTAAAGAAATAAATTTCTTTTAGCCCAATCTCCGCGATAATTATCTTATTAGATTTAGTAATACGTTAATATTCTATAAGAATGTTAACGTTTTTGCGGACTATATTACTAATATTATATTATATAAAGGAGAATTAATAGTTAAGGCTAATATTTAAGCGTATTTATATAATATAGCGCTAGATTAGTTTATAATAAAACTTAAAGATGATAAAAAGGATCTTCTATATAACGAGTCTATATAATAGGGGTAGCTCGCTACTTTAAAAAAGCGTTTTAGCGTTAATCCAGTTTAAGTTTAATAATAATTATATATAATATATTATACCTTTATAGACGTTATCAAGGGTAAGTTTTCTTAAGCTTTTATTAAGAAAGTAATTCGACACGTCTAAAATGCATATTTAATAGATCTATTTAATTAACTCCTATCTATATAGAACGCGTTAGACCCGTCTTTATAGCGAGATATACGCTAATTCTAATTAAATATTATAAAAACCGAGTTTATAATAGAGCTTAAAGAAAAATAGTATTTATAGTAAAATATCACTAGTAAATAAGATAATCGTATATAATTACGCTAGGTAAATAGTAATAGTAAAAATTAGCGGCCATCCAGAATTTATAATAATAATTATTAAAATCTAAAAGCTAATAATTAAATTAAAAGACCGTATTAGTTTTTATATAATTTTAAATACTCTTAGATTTTATATTAAACAGCCTTATATTTCTTCCTATAAGTCTAATTTAACCCGTACGGCCAGCAACAGCCGTACTATTAGTAAAATTAGAACTATTAAAATTAATAAGGTTAATTATAGCGTCCGTAGTAGTAAGTCCCTTTATTAAAATCTCTATTAATTATAGATAATAAACCTCACAATATTAGCTACGCTAATAATAAGAACTATTAGCGTGATAATTAGGGCCGATTTAAAAAAAATTATTAAATCTAGAATTATCTTAGTAAGCCACCGTTCGGACGAGCGTACGGCGCTAAAATAGTTAAAGAATTTAATAATAAGAAATAACTACCGTTAGCCTTAAAACTAAATATTAATATTATTTTAACTATAAATCCGCCGCCAGCAGTGTACTATACTAAGTAATTAGACGTCTTTTTCTTTTCTAATTATAATAATAACGCCTATACCGGCCAAGCCGATTATCTTAATAATAACTATAATAATTATAATAATAATAAGAACTATAATAACTATTATAAGAATAATAATAATATATATACCGCCGAGTAATCTAACGTTAAATTAAATAATAAAAATAAATTTAATAATCTATATAATAATGATTTTAAGCTATTATCTATCTATTTAAACTATTAAACTAAATTTAAATTAAATAATTTACTCTATAATTATCTGAAGGATTATACCGCTATTATAAAAACTACTAAGTACCCGGATAACTATAATACTAAGATAGCTATTACTAATATTATTAAATTATTAGTATCTAAGTAAGGATTACAGTCCGAAGTTCCCCCTATCCGTTTATAATAGCGTACTATTATTATAAAAGTTAATTTAAACGATACTGCAACGCTACAGAATATATATATTAACTCTAGATATTTATATATTATTATAGACTGTAAGCTAGCGTATTCTATTAAAAATATTATTATAAATAACTAGACTCCGGAAATTACTATAACTAGTATAGAATTTTATTATTTCTTAGTAATAATAATAACTTTCGCTGTTTATTTCCCGAGTAATAAATCTAAAAAACTAAAATTTATAAAAATTACTATTAGGATATATATTATCCCTGAAATACGAGTAAAAATATTATTAAAAATAAATATTATTATTTTTAAAAAAATTACGCTTAATTTCGCGAAGTAATAAGATTCTATATATATTTATAATAATCTTACCTTTATATTTATCTGCTAGTCTTATAAAGTTAAATAAATAGCTATATAGATAGTATCTAGACAGGTTATTTTTTCTAGAATATATATAATAATACTAGTTAGAACCAAGCTCAATCTGTAGAGAGATAGGAATTATAATTTTAAATTCTATAAAACTACTCTAATCGGTTACGAGTATTATTTAATTAATTTAAATTTCTCCTTCCTCGCAGTTAATAATATAGCTAATCATACTATTACTATTCTATAATATTACCGTTTAGAAACTCTATATAACGTAGAAGATCTCTCTACTACTTTCTAGATAGAGGACTCTAAGGATAATAAGAAATCTATTAGTAAAATACCTACTTTCTAAAAGATATTTAAACCGTCTTTTAACCGCCGAGAACGAAGACTCGTTAATTAATATAAATATAAAGCTTCTAAAATATAGCGTCGTGTAACTATCCTAAATAGATAATTTTATATAAAAAGGAGATAATATAAGTAGAAATATACTTAATTTTTTTAAATAGATAAGTTAGATAAAGTATATAACTCTGATTCTTTAATCGAGGAGAAGGATCTTCTAACTATTATCTTAAAGAATAATATAATACTATATATTATAAATACTAAAATAGTTATAAAACTTAAATCCCTAGTTAAATCTAGTAATATATAGGCTTTATTTAATAAATTAAATATAGGTATTGTCAAGATATCGGAAGCTAAATAGATAATAATATCTATAAAACTAAGCTAGTAATCCCGTATTCCTTAAATAAAAGTATACTATTTATTACTGTAAGATCGCGAGATTATTAATAATATACTAAATTCTCTAAAATATTAAAATAAACTCTATTAAGCCGTTAGCTATACGTCTATCGGGTATCCGATATTCGTTATATAATATCTAGTATAGAATAATAAAGAAGAAAAATTTATATTAAAAGAATGTATTATTATTAATCTGCGTAGTATAAATAAGAAAGTTAAATCTAATTAGTATTCTCTACCCTCGCAGGACGATATTATATAGTTTATATAAAATTATTAATATATTATTATTATTAATACCGCGCATTTCTTCTATTAATAGCTCGTTAAGAAGGATTATTAAAACTATCTAATAATAATTAGTTATTATAGTTAGAAAGTATTCGGCGTTATTATAATAGATTTTATTAATAGTATACTATATATCTAAAGATAAATAGATTATCTATTCGAACACCTGCTTTTCTATAAAACATACGTAAATAATATTATTATCGCGTCTATCACGCTGGAGGATTATCTTTAGTATTTAAAATAAATCTTTATAAAGTTAGCTAAAATTAACCTAAAGCTTAAATTAATAAAGATATATATTAATTTTCTTTTAGTACAGCTGCTCGGCTAATACGTAAATGTATTTAGTATATTAACTCTAGTTAAGAAAATTAAGGCTATACTAGACCTGTAATTCTTAAAAATATTAGTAAATCTAGAGTATTACATCGGCGTGACTGGATAGTTTTATTATTATATTAATAAGTATATAATAATATCTAAACCTTTATAAGACCGTAAGACCGTATTATTAAAAAAAACTCTAAAGAAGGACCCTACTACTAAAAAGTAATAGACCACCTCTAAATTTATTACTTTATAATTAAAATAAATAGTATTTAATACTCTATAAAATTAATTTAAGGATCTCTTATTCCTTACGTATTTTTAGCAGAATAAATAACTCTATATTAACCTAGACGCTTCGTATAAGAGATATAATGTAGTCGTTTACTATCTAGATAATAGCTATATATATATAAATATTACAAAGCTTGTTGCACTGTATTTCCAGTTGCACTGTATTTCCAGTTTCTGCGTTTATGGTAGTTATGTTCTCCTATATATCCCGCTTTATTAGGAATAGAATTCCTCAGGTAGTAAGAGATAATAACTACTTTATAATCTTTAAGCTTCTTTATTACGATCTATTATAACATGGTAGCATGTCCTGATTTCTAGTCCCCTTCTATGTTACTACAATTCCGCGTTAAAAACGATCATTATTTTAATGATTTGTGGTTATTATATATTAATTATTTAATAACGTTTATATTTCCCCTCTTTCTTTTAGCTAATATTAATTTATCTCTATATTCATCGAGATAATCGCTTAATTAGTTATTTTTATTATTCTTTATTATAATTACACCTTATTTTATTATCATATCCTTAATATTTAGTATTCTTCTTAAGAACGCGTGTTTTTCTTCTATATGTAACGCTTTACCTTCCTCTTATACGCAATTTTATCGTTCTCTAGTATATTTAGATATCTGCGAGGACTACAGAGCTTATATATTAACTAAAAATATTTTACTAGGTATTAAATAATATAATTATAAATAATATAGATACTTTTATTATTTAGAGAATTAAATATTTAATAACTATTACTACGGCGCTATTATTTACTAAATAGTTTATATTTTCTCTAGATTAATTTATATATTATTTTTCTCTATGAAGAGCTGTTCAAGAGTTTATATATTAATTATATTATTTTAATATAGACGTGTTATTCCAGTATTAGCTTTAAGAATATCCTCTTAATTATTCTAATTCTATATATTTAATAATATTATTAAAATCATTCTCTCGAATTATATTAAAATCTATATCTATATAGCCGGACTTTCTAGATTCTATTAATTCTATAAATACTCTAGGCACCTTTCCTAAGGTAGTCACCCCGCATACCTATACGCATATATAAAGAATATTAAATACTAAATCGCGTACGGACATTCAGACTATTAAATAATAAATATCTACGTATAATATCTTTTTAAATATATTAGTACTTTTTCTTATATCTTTATTAATACCTGAGATCGCTTTATCTGTTAATCTAGATTAGATAATATTATTAATTAAGATACTATTATTATCCGGACCGTCTAGCAGCGAATTGGAAGCTACTAGAAATAGATAATATAATCTTTTATATAATATTACTCCTAAAAAAAATAAGTATATAATTATTAAAATATTATTCTCGTCTTTACACACTATATCTAAAATAAATAATATAAAAATTATATTAAATCACCTTCTTAAAGATCAGAAGTTAATATAAGATTATTATAATTAGCTTACTACTAAACTCGCTGAAAGTCGATAATAGTAAGTTTTATAAATAAATAAACTAACTTTCTTTAAAAACTATTAACCTAAGAGAAGTCCTTTAGGTAAGTACGATAAGAAAGATAATTAGGGTAAATCTAGTATTAATAATTAAAACGGATAAAACGGTCATAGTAATAATAATAGCGGATTATAGAAGATTAAAAAAATAGGTTTTTTCTAGCCCGATCTCCGCGATAATTATCTTATTAGATCTAATAATATGTTAATATTCTATAAAGATATCAACGTTTTTATAGACCGTATTACCGATATTATATTATATAAAGGAGAACTAATAGTTAAGGCTAATATCTAAGTGTATTTACGCGGTATAGCGCTAGATTAGTTTATAATAGAGCTTAAAGATAACGAAAAGAATCTTCTATGTAATAAGCCTATATAGTAGAAGTGGCTCGCTATATTAAAAAAATATTTTAACGTTAATCCAGTTTAAGTATAATAATAATTATATATAATATACTATACCTTTACAGATGTTATTAAGAATAAGTCCTTTTATATTTTTATTAAGAAAGTAATTCGACACGTCCGAAATACACGTTTAACGGACCCATTTAATTAACTCCTATCTATATAGAATACCTTGGACCCGTCTTTACAGTGAGATATATACTAATCTTAACTAAATATTATAAAGACCGAGTTTATAATAGAGTTTAAAAAAAATAATATTTATAATAAAATCTCGCTAGTAAACAAGATAATTGTATGTAATTACGCTAGGTAAATAGTAATAATAAAAATCAGCGGCTATCTAGAACCTAGAATAATAATTATTAAGATCTAAAAGCTAATAATTAAATTAAAAGATTATATTAATCTTTGTATAATTCTAAATATTAGTAATAGCGATACCTCTAGATCTTATATTAAACGGCCCCGTATTTCTTCCCGTAAATCTAATTTAACCCGTACTACTAGTAAAATTAGAACTATTAAGGTTAGTAAGGCTAATTATAATATCCGTAGTAGTAAGTCCCTCCGTTAAGACCTCTATTAACTATAAATAATAAATCTTATAATATTAGTTATACTAATAATAAGAACTGTTAGCGTGACGATCAGGGCTAATTTAAAAAAAATTATTAAATCTAGAATTATCTTAATAAGCTACTATTTAGACGAGCGTATAGCGCCGAGATAATTAGAGAATCTAATAATAAGAAATAACTACTATTAGCTTTAGAGATAGATGCTAACGCCGTTCTAGCTATAAATCCGCCGCTAGTAACGTACTACGCTAAGTAACTAGACGTCTTTCCTCTTCCTAATTATAATAATAACGCATACGCTAGTTAAGCTAATTATTTTAATGATAGCTATAAGAATTATAATAATAATAAAGACTATAATAACTACTACGGAGATAATAATAATATATATATTATTAAATAGTTAAATATTAAATTAAATAACGAAAGTAAATTTAAGTAATAGATATCTACATAAAATATAAAAGTAATTTATTATTTTTATTATCTATTTATTATTCCTGCTAACACGGTATTCAGACTATTTCTACTTCCCTTATTAGTAAATATAAAGTATTTAATCCAACTATTATATGTATTTTTTAACCTATCCCTAACTACTACTAGCTAACATATTCTATAGTTTTTTAATTATATAACTTACGGGCCTTCCGGTAGTAAATACGGCTAGTAATTTAAATTATATAAGAAGTTATTTTATTATATCGCGCGTGGTTAGATTACTTATAAATATAATTTTAATAATCTTTTTTTATAAATTATTTTATTATCGCGTCTTCCGGCGGTTCTATCTCTTATTTTTATATTAAATATCTATTTTGTTTCCTTATTTTATTATTAGTTATTATCTTAGACAGTACTTTAGTTAAATAAGTTAAGATTATTATCTCGGATAGTACTTTAGCTAAATAAACTAAGACTACCGAGGGTAAATCAACGAATAATTTATTTAGCGAGTTAATTATTCTGTTTTTAGAATTTTAGGAGTTATTAATAGCTATAAAAAAGTTTTAGAAATTATAGGAACGGTTTATTTCTTCTTTAACTAAAATTATAATATAGATAGATTATTCGCTTACAGATCTAAAGGCTTAAGTTTAGGGTTTATTATCACATTATTCTAGTTTAAAATATATTAAATCTTCTATTCTTATGGGAATAACTACCGAGTTTTAAAAAACTTTTATTTTAGATTAGAAGATTATCGCGCGTTATTTTATTTTATAGAAAAATAAGAATTTAATTATATTTTTTACGCTTTATAGATAAGTACCTTCCTATTAACTGGTTATTTAATTATTAATTTTTTTATATAATTAATAATCGGCACGAGTCTCTAAGAATCTTATTTAATAATTTATTTATTAATAATATAGTCCGTTATATCATCTACCGGGTTAAATCTTCTCGTGGTGAATACTTTATTTAGTAATTTTTATATTATTAATTTATTTTTTATCTTTTATTCTTACTAACCGTTTATAGGAATAGTTTTAGTCTTATATTTATTTAGAATTTTAATTTATTTTTTACCTTTACTAATTGTCGGTAAGAACGATTTAGTCTATTATTATTAGTTTAAGAAATATAACTTGTTTCTTCTTTTAATATAATAGATATTTATTATATCTCTTACTACTCGCACGATATCTAATAGTATATAATATTTTTACTATTTAGTCTTTACTATTCACTGATCCGCTTTACTCTAAATAAGCTAGAATTATTATAATAAAAGATTCTTTAAAATTATATTTAATAATATTTTATTAAGTTATTTCTTCGTCTGATAATCCTCCAGATAATTTAGTAAGTAATTTATTTTCTAAATTAGATAAGTTCTCTATTATAACGTAATCAACCTACGAGCCGCGGATACTACCGAACCGCGGATCCTTCGTCATGGCCACCACTATTTGAAGCTATTTAACCACCAATTCTATTGAATTTAATTAAATAAATATATAAAAAAATAGCTATTTACTAGAGCAGTTCCGAATTATATGTCCAACTATCCCGCAGTCACTACAGTGTTACGGAGCTCATCGACGAGGCACCGGAATAGATTATTTAGATTACTTAATAAGCTACGTATTTAGCTGCTAAACGCGATTTTGGCCTTCCTATACAGATAAAAGAGTATTATCTCCTAGTAAAGCACGTCTTCTTACTTTCTTTTTATACTTTCACTTATTTTCAGCTCGTAAAGTCTTAATTTCTTATTATAAAAGAAGATTAGTTTATATCACTATTTAAGCAGCCTTTTCAAGATATTAAATATAAGTAACTAGACTACTAGAAAACTTTCTTTTAGTACTAAGACTATTCTGCAAGCTGCGTATCTCTCGATCTAACTAGCGAGTATTCTATAGAGTCTAGAAAATAAAGAAAATTAACTCTTTAACTAGTAACGGTGCAGGTGTAGGTGTATATAGTTAAAAAGTAAGCTTTAAAAGAACTCGTTCTTAATTAAGTAGTTTAAGCCCTGCTCCTGTAAAGCTACTATAAATATTTATAAAAGTAAAAACTTAAGCCCGTGCGTCTAAATATAGTAATAAAAAATCCTCTTTATTAATATAATTATTATCCGCAATCATACGCCCTTCAAGCAGCTTTCTATATACGCGTTTAAGCGGGCTAAAAACACCCACATTAAACGGTTAAAGAAAGTGCGAAGCGTGGGCAGGCATATAAAAATATACTATTATATTTTATTTATAAAAATCGTCGAGTTTAGTAGTTAAATAACTACTATAACTA
This sequence comes from Aspergillus persii, assembly GCA_002215965.1. Taxonomy (NCBI): domain Eukaryota; kingdom Fungi; phylum Ascomycota; class Eurotiomycetes; order Eurotiales; family Aspergillaceae; genus Aspergillus; species Aspergillus persii. The sequence goes on along the minus strand of NGZO01000008.1, from coordinate 2,658,710 downwards.
TCTAGAATAAATAAGCGTTTTATATTAATTATATAACGCCTAGAGGAGGGTTTAAAGATATTCTTTAACTAAAGAAGACCTATTTTATTAGTAGTCTAGCTATTTTAACTTATTATAATTTACTAGTCTTTAGCAAGCTTAGATTCTTAGAACCAAGTAGCTTGTTATTAAGCTGCTTTTAGTATAAGAATAGATAGTATATATACACCGCTTAAACTAACTATTTCGATAATTATAACCTATTTATGATTACCCTGAATAATCCTGTGTGGCCGCTTACTACGCTCTATTATAATAATAACTTTAGTAGTTAAGTAGAGCCCTATTACAAAGCTAGTTTTATTAAAATTCTAGATATTATCTTCGTGTATATTATATTTCTAAATAGCTACTTATACGGCCTCAAACCACGGTTTTATAATTTTTAGATCTTCTTACTTTACATATTAATATGTAATCTGTCTATTATATTATATACGGAGTTAAGAATAGCGTTTAGTAAATTTATATAGCTAGTTAACTCCGACTGATACGGTAGAGTCTTAAAAACGTGAATAAAATAATATTTCTACTATTTCACGTAGGAATTCGGGCCGAATTAGAAATCCTTATATATCTACATCTAATAATTATTTAAGAAGAGTTTCTTCTTTAAATTAAATAAATTTATAGCCATTGGCGCGCTTTTCTAATTATATCTTTATACTATAGAGTTAATCGCGTAGAGTATTCTCAGGGACTGTAAAAACCTGTGTAATATATAATATTAATTTAATTTAACGCTTCTGATAAGCTGAAATAGCCATCTAAATACGCGATTCTTTAGAAGGAGGCATATTATATTTAGTGTTAAAGATATGACGCGTTAAATACAGAGGGGTGGAATATTGATTAAGGATCCGCGGTTTGGTAGTATCCGCGGCTCGTAGGTTGATTACGTTAGTATTTTCCTTATTACTATTTAATAAGAGGAACTCCTTATATAGTTAATCCTGGTAATATTTTATCTAGTCTTCTCTACCATATTTTAACTGCTAACGGCCTTTTTTTTTATAATATATTAATATTCGGTTAGTAATACTGTCTATTTTTTTTATCTATTTTAAACGCACCCTTGAGCGCTCCTGCTAATTTTATTTAATTTTTATTATCGTGAATAATTTATTATAAATAGATAGCGGTAACTCTAGTCTGTTTAGATTCTATCTAACTTTTATAGGCTTTAAAATAACTATTTCTACCTTCTTAAGACGTCGATCTAATAATTATAATAACTATAATCTATCCGGATCCTTAATATTAACGGCGATTAGTTATTAATTATTAATAAGATTTCATATTATCCGTCCGCCGGGTTCCTATAATATATATATTTTTAATAAGTAGCTCTTAAGTACCTTATAGGGTCTAAACTAATAAGCTTTAAACTTTTAAGGTATTTTATTTTTTATTAAAATCTATTATCCTTTCTAGAAGTTATAATATTTAATAGCCTCGTCCCATATATATTACTTTTTAATTACGTGGTTAAGTAACCGTTCGTTAACTAAGACTTTAATATTTATTATACGTAATAGTCTATGCTCTGACTATATATCGATATATTATATATTTTTTAGTAATCTTAGCTAAATTCTATATAGTAGATAAAACGGGCTGACTCTGGAGATAATATACTATTAAATATAAATAGTAAATACGGCCTATAGTAGATATAGATTCTATAGTTTAGTTAGTTTCCCTAGAAGCGCCTTGGTTAATATTTTATTAAATATTTTATTTAGATTCTTAACCTTGCTATTTATCCTGGGATAGTGTAAACTTATTATATAATATTTTATTTATAGAATTTATATATAATAATATACTATTATTCCTAGAAGATTCGGGCCGTTATTTAATAAAAGCTTTTTATAGTTCTATAATTTATAAAAATCTCTTTATAGAGAAATTAAATAATTTCTTTATTACCTCTGTAACTATTTTTACGATAATCTATCTAGTAGTATAATTAATTACTATAATAATTTATCAATTTCCGTTTAATATCGTTAATAAACAGCTAATTAAGTTGATTCTCTATTTATCGAATAGTTATACTTTAGTATTAACCTAATATCTAGCCACTTCCCGTTCTAATAAATATCTTAATCTTTATAAGACTTAATAATTAAGACAGTAATACGTCGCTAATTTAATATTAACGCGTATTCCTGGTCATCATACACGGGTATTAATTACTTTTAATAGTCTAAGATATTCTAGATAACTAAACTAGTCATGTATTTCCTTTACAAAGGCCGTGCGGGTTAGAAGATAAAAATATAATATATTATTTAACTTAGATTAATAGAGTAGGTACTCTTCTTTCTTTTTAAAATCTTATATCTCTTACTTATCGCGCAGGGCGAAATTATTTTTAGTTTATTAGATATTTTACCGTATATTCTATTTATTAGATAAAGTACTCGTTTTTAAATAGTCGACGATAGTCTTATACTATTTATTTTTATTTATCTCTTATAGATAGACTGTCCGACAGCTAGTAATAATATTTAAGTATAACTCTAGATATTTTATTAAATTAATAGTATTCTTCTTTATAAAGTTAGGTCGCTAACTAATTATATTAGAAGTAACTATTGTAAAAGGGGTCAGGCATTTGCCTGACATCCCTTTTCGCCCTGCGCAGCCACACCGGCTCGTATATATTAAGTGTCTCTTACGGTAGTGTAGATAGATAATTAATTAAGTTTCTCTCTTCTTATTTTTCCTACCTTAGCAGCTAGGATCCGCCGGGATTCTATTATTTAGGCATTATACCGGTAATCTACCTGTTAAGATCTACCGAGATCTTATTAACTATATTAGCAGCCAGGATCCGCCGGGATCCTATTATTTAAATATTACACTGGTAATCTACCTGTCAAGATCTACTAAGATTTTATCTATTAACTATATTAATAATCAGGATCTATTAAGATCCTGCTATTTAGCGCGTTATTATATGATTAATTACGTAACCTACTATATCTCGTATTACCAGATTATCTCCCGTTGTAGGATTATAGCTATAGACCTCTTTTATATCTTAGTAATTAACGCAGGGGGTAATAATTAAGTATATATTCTAATTAAAAAAGGAAATTACTTTAATTTAATAGAAAAGAAGGCGGTAGTTACGAGATTATAAGGACCCGAGAATCTAATATATTATATTATATTAATAAGACTAACGGACTAGAAAAGGGGAATCTAAAAAAATAAAGATATATATAATCTCTTATAAATAAGAAGTAAAATAAGCGAATAGAAGAAGAGTAAATATTTATAAAAAATATATTAAATTAATCTTATAAAATTATAATAATTATAATATCTAGGGCGTTTATAATACTAATACTAATATCTAGTGTAATTAATATACTAGTATTTAATAGTAAGAATATAACCCGGTTCCTTTAGCAGTTTAATTAATTATGTATTAAGAACCATAGTATCGCTAAAATAGAAGAGATTATAAAGAAAATAATAGAGTATTATAATATATAGATAAATAAGTAGATAGAAATTCTAAATTTATATTTATAAAGCGATTGGGAGGCTTTCTGTAAGGAAATTAAAAAAAATTTTAAAAATAAAGATATAGAATAATAAATATATACTAGACGTTTTCTTAAAAATTATAAGAATATAGAATAATAATAAAATAATTAAATCCGCCGGTATATTAGAGAATATACTACTATATTAATATAAATTAAGAAGAAGAACTAGCTGGATAATTCTATATAGATAATCTAGTTTTTAGATAGCTTACTAAAAGTATTTAGAGAGAAAGTCTATAAAAAAATATATATTAACTTAGACGAGCTAGAATTAATTAAATTTAGTAAGTATATAGAAGAAGCGAAAAAGTTAATTAAAATAGAGAAATAACTATAATAATTATAAGATCTTAGAAACTCCCGAGATTTAATAATATAGTATAAGAATATAGAGATTTAGAATATTATAAAAAAATAATAATTAAATTAGATAAATACCAGGAGTTACGAGCAAGTAATAATACTAATATAGATAAAATATAAAGTAACGTGAAAAAATTAACCGAAGTATTTAAAGCGATGGCTTTACTAATTATAATAATAGTTAACTAGAATAATTATTATTAATAGAAAATAGTTAATGTAATAGGCATAGAGAAGAAAATAGAAAATAAAAATAATTTAGCTACAATTAATAAGTATTTCTATAATAATATAGTAAACTGCCGGATTAATAATTATCTAATATTTAAAGATAATATTAATAATAAACTATATTATCGTTAATATAGATTATTAAAAGGAAGTATAATTATAATAGAAAAAGAAGAAAAGGAGGGTTCTTATATAACTAAAAGAAAAAGAGAGCTATTAATAATAATAGTTTATAATATTTATTAAAAGAGAAAAGCGCTATCGGATAATTCGAATTAATTAAAAGATATTATATTTATAACTAAAATAAACTTTATCTCGGTTAAAATAATAGATAAAGATCTAGAATTAAGATAAGAAGATAACCATGTAATAGACGATATAAACAAGGAATATAAAAAATATAATATTAATATATTCGTAGTTTAATAATAGGCGGGTAAGAAATATATTACTAAAAATAAGCTTTTTATAATTAAAATTTTAAAATATAATAAATATATTCCTCCTGCGATCTCCGGAGATAATTTAAATAATATTATTATAATTAAAATATTTTATATTAATTTAGTACCAGATAAGTAGAAGGATAATAATTAAAATTTATATAAAAAACTATCGAAGTTAGTATAGGATATTAAGAATTTAATCTATAAAAGAGTTATATAGGATAGACTACTAGATTAGAAAATAGAAAATATTATTATTAAAAAATTAATTAGTCTCGCTTCGAGATTATATAAAATATTCTTTTAAATATATGAATTAACTAGGAAAAATATATTTTATTAGAAAATATTACTTAGATTATTATATAATATATTAAGGATCTAAAAAGTATTTTAGTTAAATAATTACTATTATTATATATAATAAAGACACTATAAACGGAAGTTATGATTAATAATTTAAAAATTTTTATTTTATTAAATACGAGATTAGAACTAAATATTATAAGCTTAGATTTAGTAAATTAATTAAAATTAATTATAAAGACTAGATTACGTATTACTATTATTACAACTAATAAAAAAAAATCTATACCTAGAATACGTCGCTGATTTACCTATATAAATAGAAGATATTATTATTTAAACCCCCGTTTTTATTATATAGCAGGCTGAGTAATAACTAATACTAGACCAGCTATTCTAGATATAGATATAATATATTATAAAAATTAAAAGAGATAAAGGAGCGCTTTATATCTTCTATTTTAAAAATAATAATAAGAAAATTACTATTAAAATCGCTAATCCCGATAACAGCGCTTATTTTAAAAATGATTTCTAGCTATTAATAATAATCTAAGATTTAAAAATTATAGTAGACTTCCTCCTGGGCAGTTATCCGCTATAAAAAATAAAAAAGTACCTAGAATAGAGAAGGAAAATATTAAAGAAAATAAAGATCGGGTATAACTAATATTTATTTAAATAATAGAAGAACTTTCGTCCGAAAGATTTAGCGACATTTATTAATTAATTAATATATTAAAAAACGCGTCTATAAAAGCTAGAAATATATTTTTACGTGTTTTTAAAAAAGGAGATATTACTTTAGAAGAATTAATAGTATAAATATTTAATAGAAGTATTACTAAGCTATAAAATAAAATAAAAAAAAAAGTATTAGCTAGAGTATATATTATATATAAATAGAAGATATAGAAAATACAGCTAGTTAATAAGATTATAGATAGAAAAAAGAAACCAAAAGAATTAAATAACTAGAAAAAAATATATTTAAACTGGTATTATAAGTAATAAGCGCTAGATAAGAAGACGAGATTCGATTAATATTTATATTCTAGAATTACGGAATTTACTAGAAAAGAAAGGTTAATATTTAAATAAATAGAATAGATGCTTATCGGGGATTATCTATTAAAAGAAAAAAAGAGTTATTTCTTAAGATCCTATATAAGAGAGAAGGAGTATTTAAATAAAATTTTAAAAATATTAATAGGATTAAATCTAAAGTAGCTCCTCCGTAGCGGATCAGAATTATGCTATATAAAATATAATAAATACTAGTAATTAAAGTACTATAAATACTATATTAAAAAGTCTGTGATATAATTAGAACACAGTTAAAAAGAAGAATATTAAAAAAAAATTAAGAATCTTACCGTAATTCCTGGTTCTTAGTTAAAAAGAAGAATAGGAATTATTAATTAATTAATAATATTTAATATATTAATAAAATAATATACCGAGATGTGAATATGCTACTAAATAGTAATAAATTTATTAAAAAATTTATAAATATAATAATAATATCTTTAATTAATTTCTTCTCTAGCTATGATTAAATTGGATTAGTTAAAAAAAATAAGAATATAATAATAATTTAAATATCGCTGGAGCTGGTAAGGATAATAATAACTATATAAAATAAAATAAATTTAATAATATAATTTATAAGAATCGCTAGCAGGATTTTTAAAGATATATTACTAGAAAAAGTTTATATATTTCTTAATAATTACGGAGTTAAAGATTTAAAATCTTAATATAATAATAAATATATTCTTTTAAGAATCCGCCGTTTTGTATTTAAGTATCTAATAAATCTAAACTATTATCTTTATCTAGTTAAGCTTACTAGTTATATAATTACTGTAAAAAAGTCTCAGTTTACTATATCTAGATTAAAAATTATAGGGTAGATATATAACTATAATAGAAGATATCCCGAATTAGTAAAAGTTAATAAAATTATTTTATAGCTTATCCCCACTATTATTAAAGCCGTGAGGGAATTTAATAATTTTATTATAGGATTTAAAATATATATTAAAAATTATAATATAGTTATAGAACTATTAACTAGGCTGCTTAGAAAAAAGAGAATATTTAAATAAATAAAGAAATATAAAGATATATTTTAAAGAATAAAGGCTATTATTATAATATACTTATACACCATACTAATCGACTATACTATATAACTATTAATTATTATTATTTTGGTTAATGCTAGTAAAAAAGACTATAAGAGAATTATAATATAAAAAAAAGATATTATTCGCTGGGCCGTACGCTTTAAATTAGATATTTAGAATAAAATAGAAATAAAATATAATATAGAAAAGCGAGAATGCCGTACGGTATTAAAAATATTAAAAAAATTTAAATACTAATTATATGGTATCTATTTTATACTAGAAGTAAATACTTAGATATTAATAGCTTAATTTAATTATTTAGCAACTAATCTGCCAGAGGTTTTTATTATAAATTAGATTATATAGATCTAATTATTTAATTTTATAATTAAATATGTTCCTGGGAAATAGCATGGAATTATAAATATATTATTTAAAAAACTTTAAGTATTTAGGAAAGAATCTTCTTATAAATATAATATTAACGACTAGATTCAGGTATAAATATTAATATTAAATACTAGAGTTATACTGATTAGTATAATATCTAAAGAGGAATAATTATATTAGGTTCTATTATTTAAATATAACGATAAGTACTAGAAGATTACTTAATATTTAACTACTTTATAAAAGCCATTAATCATATTTAAAGTAGAATTTTAAAAACTAAAAAAGAAAGTATTAAAATTTATTATAAAAAATAATTTACTATTTTATTAAGGAATGATTAATGTCTTATTACATAGAGTAATATCCACTATTAAAGAAATAAAAAAAATTATTAAAGAAATATATGAAGTATTTAGATATAAAGAATAAGAATTAATCTACTATTAAATCTTTATTTAATACTAATAGCCTAACTATTACGAGCAGGTATTTTAAAAAGTAAAGATATATAGAATTTATTAATTTCGGGATCCTAATCGTACTAAAAAGGTATTATATCCGACGTAATAATTAGCGTTATAGGAGAAAGTTGGAATTAATATAATTTATATATCTATTAAAAAAAGATATATTAAAGTAATATTAGTAATAGAAAATACGAGTAGATAAGTAGAAGATTATTCTTTAAGAAGACTTACCGTTATAGTTATTACCTAATTTATTTATAAAAATATTATATACCGTTATAAAATACCAGAAGGTTTTATAATAAATAAAAAATTTAAAAATTAAATTATAATTTACGTTCTAATCTTGAAATACGGGATTCGGAAAATATATATTTTATTTTATTATTTTAAGGCTAATAGAGTAGCCGAATATAATAACCGTATAATAAAAGATATCTTATCTAAAATAACTAATAAAACTAGCCGCGGTTAGATAGACTATTAGTAGATTATATTATTCGTAATTTATACTACTATAAAATAGTTAACCGGAATAACACTATACCGCTTTCTTATAAAATAAAAAGCTATTTTATTTATTAAAGTAAAAATTCTTACCTGACAGGTCCTGCCCTAGTATAAGATTAAAATTATAAAAAAATTATTAGTTATACGAGCTAGGTAAATAGAATGTAGAGATAATAATATAAAAGAAGTACTATTACGGATCCGTAGGATGCGCGAATAATAGAAAAAGTATTTTAATAATAGAATAAATTTTTAAAAAAGGAGTTAAAAGTAGGACAGACGGTTTTATTATATAATATAAAATATTAGTATAATATAATAACGGAGAATAAGATAAGTTTTTAATAATTAAGATTATATAAAATCTAAAAATACCGCCATGGTACCGGTTTATATAAAATTAAAAAGTTTAATAGGACCCCGCTTTAAAGAATTATTAATAGAAATCACTTAAAATCTTTTTATTAATCTATTATACTCGAGGAATCTTTAATAGAAGTAAATACTATAGAAGAGGATTTAGATAGAGTATATAAAGAAGAGGAAAAAAAAAATAATACTAACTAGATTCTATTAAAATAGAATTTTATTATAGTTATAGACTAGCCTCTATATATTAGAATAAAAAATAAAAAAGTCTTTAATATACTAATTTCTTTTCTGAGCTAAATATTTTAATTTCCTTTTCCAGATCGAATACGCGCTTTAAAAACCTATTTTAAAATATATTTTTATATCAACGCGATCCTTTATTAATTTTTTATTTATTAAATTATTATTTTATCGATTTTTGATTTTTAAAAATACTAAAACTTATTTAAAATATCTAATATATACCTATCTTAATAATAAAAAGCTAACGGCCTGCTACCGCAACAGGCGGTAATATTAATTAGCTAATAATTATCTAGAATAGCTATTAGTATTAAAATATTAACGAAATAATATGAACGATTTAAACTGTCTTATCTTAGTAATAATATAAATATTAAACTTAGATATTACACTTACTTCTATCGTATAAAGAAGCTATAGAAGGAAATATAGCTATTTTATATAAATATATTATAGATTCTAAAGAGTTCCGCACTATTTATATAATAAAGGTTAATTTTAATAAAGAATAAAATAAAGTAAAAAAGATCTCTAGAATAATTAAAAAACGTAATTAGGAGATAGATAAAATAAAGAAGACTATAAGTATTTAATAAAACGTTAGAAATACTAAAATAGCTTTTTAATAGATTTTAAACCTTTTTATAATAAAGGAAATCTATAATATCGCGAATAGAGAAGTTATATAAATAGATATAAAAATTATTATTAATATTACCGTCCTAGAAAGACTTAAAAAGTAGGAACTAGGATATTATTATATTAAATACTTTATTATTAGTAACTTTGCCAGGATTATTTAATTTTATAGGAAAAAATTTTATCAAAATCTGTCCGTTTTAACACGAGGAACTATTATAGATATTATACTGGATAAAGAAGGATTCTTCTACGAGTTAAAATAATTATTATCTATTTTAACTCCGCTAGTAACTCCGTAGATAAATAGAGCTTAATTAGTAATAACTTTACCTATATAATTATTAGAATTATCTATATTAATAGATTTATCACGAAATCTAATAATATCTTTTAGATTTATATTAGGCTTTTCTATATCAGGAATCCTGTTAAACCCGATTATTATTAATATTAATGTACTATATAGGGCGGATCGAATTAGTTTTAGCTAATTAGCTAATAGATATCGGTTAATTAAAAGCGGAAGTAATTAAAAATAATTAACTAGCGGCTTTTTAATAAAAATCTTATTATTTACTTAATCTACTTCAGAACGGATAATTATATTATTTAAATTAATTCTAGTATATATTAAATAATTAATAAGAAGAATATTATTTATAGTTTAAGTAGTTATATCTAATATCGCGGAAGTAATTAATGTAGATAAAGATCTACGAATTCTAGATTAATAAAAAGTTCTAGTTAAAGAGATAGCGACTATAAGAAAAGAATAATATAAATATTAAGAAGTACTATCTATCGTTTTATAAAAAATTAGTTTATTTAAATTATTAGTTGAAAATGAGCTTCCTAGTTTTATAAGAATAATTATAAATATTATAATAAAAAAAGACTTTTATTATTATAACTACCTTCGCTTTGTAGAATTTAAAATAAAATTATATATTAACCTATCTAGAAGAGAACTAGAAGCTTATTTAGAATATTTATTACTAAATTATAATAATATTAGAAATATTAAAATATTTAGTAAGAAATATAGCTAGTTTAAAAGAGTTAATTACCTACTAAGATCTGAAGATTTATTAGGGATTTTTTAATATTTATATAAACCGAAGCTATCTCGTATTATAAAAATAACCACGAAATATAGTCTTAAAGATTTAATTTTAATTATAAAAGTATTAGTAATTATTAATATATTTAAAAGCTAGTAATAAAATAAAGATTTAGTTAGTATTTCGGGACTAATAAGTTAGTTTAAATAAATTATACTAAAGAAGGTACACGGGGAAATTAATTATATAATCTTATTTAAGGATTTTTAGCGCGAATTCTTACTATATAATTATTATTAAAAACGCGTGTCGGGCTAAGATAACTATAAATAATTATAAAATATATATTATTTTATTACCTAGCAGGTAATCCGCCAGGACCTATTATATTATATTTAGTATATTATATTAAGAAATAACTATTCCTATTATCTAGTTTTCTATCTGTACTACGTAAAGTTTGTAAAGTAAGGGGATTCTATATTTTTTAGATATATTAATATAGATATTAAATAAGCCGTCTTAACTAAACACGGGCTAAACGCTATCTAAGGATCCGTTTTACTAGATATAGAAAATAATTATAATTGTACTATTATTCTGCTAGGAATATATAAATATTTAGTAAAATAGAGGGATAGAGTAATTAGAAAATATAATAAAAACTAATTTATTTTTTTAATTAATAAAATCAGTTTATAATAATTTTTAAAAAAAAATAGTTAGCACTTTAATACTATATAAACGCTTATTCTATATAAATCTATAAATATATATATTATATATCCCGGTATTCCATACGGGTCGACTAGTCTTATTATAAAAATAAAATAAACTATACTCTTCTGATATGTATTAATACAGGTAAATTATTAAATATTTAAAATATCTAAAAAAGATATATAGAATAATCTATCTTATACTTATTAAAATCTTTTACTTATATTAACAAGCCCTTCCGGTCTAAATAATAAATATTTTATAATATTATATACCTTCCCGGCCGTTATGCCGGTAAAAAAATTTAATTTTTTATTAAATATATTAATAAAATAAATAAGATAGGATAATTTTCTAATAAAGAGAGATTTTAATTATTTATTTTATATAAACCAATCTGAAGGCAGGAAGTATATTAATAAATAATAGATTAATATAATAAAAATTATTAGTACCTGTCTAAAATAAGTATTTAAACTAAAGAGAAAGATCTATAAGATTAATTCTTATAGATTTATATTTTCTATATTTAAAAAGTTATCTGCCGGTATTAAACTTCTAAAACTAATTATAAATTATTATTAAACTATTAGCCTAATATAAAAGTCCCGGCTATTTTTTTTTTTTCTTATATAAAATATTTTATTTATATAATTTATTTATTTATTTCGGATCGCTTGTTTTCTGCTATTACTTTATATATTTATTATTATTTTTTTTTTATTTTTTTAAAATATTATTAGTCTACAGATCATAATCTCTACTAAATTAATAATATCTATACTATATTTAGTTATATTTAACTAGATAAGAAGAGAATATAAAAGAGATTAGATATTTATCTAATATTTCTTTTTACCCTATATAACTATACCGGCTTATATATATTAAGCGTCTCTTATAGTAGTATAGATAGATAATTAATTAAATTTCTTTTTTTTTATTTTTTTTATTTTAGCAGCTAGAATCCGCCGGGATTTTATTATTTAGATATTATACCGGTAATCTACTTATTAAGATCTACTAAGATCTTACTTATTAACTACACTAGCAGCTAGGATCCGCCGGGATCCTATTATTTAGATATTATACTAGTAATCCACCTGTTAAAATCTACCAAGATCTTACCTATTAACTGTACTGGTAGTTAGGATCTGCTAAGATCCTGCTATTCAGCGCGTTGTTATGTGATTGATTACGTGGCCTACTATATCTCGTATTGCCGGATTGTCTCCCGTTGTAGGATTACAGCTGCAGACCCCTTTTACACTATCTCGCTTCCTTTATAATACCGAATATCTAAGTTATAGAATTAAAATGTATTAATCTAGCGAGCGAGTCGCTTGGTGTATATTTTTATAATTTATATATATTTTAAACTATTATAATCTGTTATAACTATAATTATTATTTTATTTTTAATATACGGGTTCCAGAGGCGAAGTATTTCTTTAATTATAAATAATTCTTTTTTTTATATAGAATAGTTTCGCTCAACCGGCGTAAATTTACGCCTATTAAAAGTTATAAGATATAACTTATTATTCTTATCTCTCTATAATAAAACTAGATTAATTACCCACTCCGAGGCGTCTATTTTAATATAGAACAGTTTATAGCGATCTACTAATAATAATATAAGACGTAATATTAGTACGATCTTAAATTATCTAAAAGCTAGTTCGTATTTTATATTTTATATAATTAATTAAAAGTAATCCTGTCTTCGCTTCTTATTAGATTTCTTTAATAATTTATAGAATAGAGTAATAATATATATAAAGTCGCGTATATACTATCAGTAGTATATTAGTCCTAGAAACTAATAAATATTATATATATTCTTTAGACGCGGCTATTTAAAAATTATGTTAATTTTCTTAATAATTAGCTGTGCTTTCCCACTTCTAATAATATAGCTATAAAATTTAATCTTTTTTTTAAAGAGGATACACTTAGACTCTTTTATAAATAAAGAGTTCTCTTATAATATATTAAAGACGGCTTATAGGTATTGTATATACTGTGACAACCTCAGAAATAGAGAAGTAAATTAATATTGCAGGCTAAATACAAAGACACTAAGTTAAGGAAGAAAAAAGAAAAGAGTAGCAGGATACTATAGTTTAGATAGTAATAAATACTATTATGTGCAGATAAATAGAACAAATAATTAAGTAGGGTTATCTACTAATAACTAGAGATCTTCTATACTCTATTATTTAATCTTAATATATAGCTTAAAGCTTAAGTTTATTATATTACCCCCCTCTTTAGATCGCAGTTACCCTTAATTACTATATTATTAAGGTCTATTATTATTAAGATAGTTAGATAGGAACTTATTATTCTTAGTAACTTTTAATTAAAAATCTAAGTAAGACAGGGGTCCAGGGAGATTAGGATATTAAATATAAAAATCGCGAATTAAAGTCGGAGAATTCTTAAAATTCTAAATAAAATACTAGGCGTTATTATTATTATAACTAGCCTATTTAACGCAGTACTAAAGCCTGCGACGATGTAGATAATAGATAAAAATTTATTTTACTTTTTACTCTTTTTAATTATTAATCTTAATCGATTTCTGCGAATCTTAAACCTATTTTTTTAATAATTCTATTCTATCTATATATTAAAGCTTCTCAGATATAAAGATAAGATATACGCGCATAGATTCTAGTAGATTAAATAAATAAGAATAACCTCTTTTCTTTAGGATCTTAAACGGTCCTATTATTTATTAACTAAGCTTGCGACTTAAACGTTTTAAATATTAGTCTTTTATTATTATTATAACTATATCTTCTAAACTAAAGTTAACTTCTTTGCGATAACAATTTACTTAAAGCTACTAGTATTATTAAATATTATTTATATAATTTTTTATATAATTCTATATCTCTTCTAATCGGTAGGCTATAGCTTATATCTATTAATCCTCTACTTTTAGTTCACGGGGTTCCGAGGCTTCCTACTAATTAAAGAATATATAGGATTTAAATCTTTTTTTTATAAAGAACGGGGACACGCTAGTTAACTTATATAGTAATATTACTACGGTGAAATCTATTATACATAATAATTCTAGCTAATTATTCTAATAATAGTTTATAAAAGGTCGTAAGCGCTAAGCCACGTATTAATTAACTATTTCTATTTTTCTATTCGTCTGCAGGTAATATCTAAAAAATAGTTTTAATCTTATCTCTAAAATCTTATAGAGTTCCGTCCAGAATTTAAAAATAAATTATTTTTTTTATCTAATATAATATTATTAGATAGTCTAGTCCATAGATATATTTATTATAAAAAGAGTTTTGTCATGCTTTTTACTATAATAATTTTAAAATAAAATATTAATACTACACGTTTACTAAACCGGTTTACTATTATAAAGATATTATTATATCTGCTATTCTTTACTAGAGGAAGAGAACGGAAGTCTATTTTTATATATTATTATAATTAATCTAGGATAGGAAGGAATTAAAGAAGACTAGAGGATAGGTCTCTCTAGATATAGTTTTATATATATATTAAGTAGTTATTAATATACCTGTCCACATTCTTACTCTATAATAACTATTAGTATTAGTTCTTAATTAATTACTTAGTATTTCCCTTTCCTAGATAAGCTATAGAAGGTTATTAATAGATTTTATCTAATAGGCGAGCTTAGAAATCCTTTTTATCTAATATTACTAATTATTTTTAAAAGAAGAATTTCCTATTAAGTAATCTCTAGTCTGGATTCTCGGATATCGCCTTTTTATAATATACGGCGAGTTCTTATAAGTTATAATTTATTTATAAAAAATAGTTAATTAGCTCTAATTCAGAATCTAATAATATAAATTTAATTAGGAAAATATCTTCTTCGAGATAATCTCTAAGAAGAAAAATCTAAGTCTGATATTTTTTATTTATAGATTTATCTTATTTAGTTAAAGTATTTACTAGCGTGTGTCATGGTGTGACCCCCGGGCGCATTCAGGAGTGCTAACCACTGCACTACTGGCAAAAGACTAGTATGCAAAGCCAGAGGCTTTGCACTGCGCTCGCATATATAAACCTCTGGCAGGAACAGAACAGAACAGAACAGAACAGAACATCCATGGTGCCAAGGTTGCACCGTGACAGCGTGTTCTATTTTCTAGGTTAATATTTAATAAAAAAATAGAAGCGGGTTAGGAATTCTGTTTATCTAGTCTATTAGATATTTAATTTTTTTATAGTTATAAAATATTGAAGAGCTTAATAATTTATAAAAATATTAAAATATTCTAATTTTTATAATTTTTTTAACTCGATCTTCTATTCTTCTAAGGATCTAATAATAACTAATATCTTTTTATTATAGATTCTATAATTTATTTCCACGGATATTATTATCTTTAAGAAGAATACTACTAGATACTATTATTAATCTATTTTATTTATCTATAATAATATTCTTAAAATTACTTTATTACTTATATTAGTTTCTAGTTTAGTAGGCAATTCCGGATTATAATAAAAGAGAATAGGGACGGAGAATAATATTATTTTTAGATCTTTAAAAGTATTCTAATAGTCTTTATCCTATATAAATAAAATATCTAATTTAGTTAATTAGTTTAGAGGTTTTACCTTTCTATTATAATACTTAATAAATCTTCTATAAAAGTTATAGAAATCTAAAAATAACTATATACTTTTAATAATCGTGGATACGCTCTAATTCTAAATAGCGGTAATTTTCTTAAAATCTACTTTAATACTATTAGTAGAGATAATAAAGCCTAGATATTTAATCCTAATTATATAAAATTTATATTTTTTTTAATAACACCTAGAGCTCGGTATCTCGTAATCGCTAGAGTACTAGTTTAATATATTTTTTATATTCTATTTTATTATTATTATAGATAACTAAATCATTCACGAATGCGGTCATAAATTAGTCTAAATAATCTAGAAAGATATTATTTATTAAATATTAGAAAGTTACCGGTCCGTTTATAAGTCTAAATAATATTATCTAATACTTATAAATACCGTATTATATTTAAAATATAATTAATTCTTTAGAATTAAGGTTCATGCGAATCCTATAAAATCTTTACTAAATATTAATCTTAGTAAAGATCTTTATATAACTTAGTTAATCTATAATTTTATTAATTAAAAAAAGAGGATATCAGTCCTTCTTTATAATTATATTTAGTTTATAATAATTTACGTAAAATTATAGGCCTCCTCCGGGCTTAGCTATTAGGATTAAAAAAATAAATAATACGTTACTAGATATAATAAAATCTTTAGCTAGATTATTTATAATATATTATCTTACGGCTTCCAGTTCCTCAGTATTTATTTTATATAGAGATAAATATCCTAGAGAAAGTTTATTTTTTAATTCTATCTTATAATCGCAAGATTAATATAATAGAAAAATATTTAATTATATTTTTAAAAAGACGTCGGTAAACTCTTAGTATTATTTTAATAGTTATTTTTAAATCGCTCCTAGTTTTTATTCTGCGGGATCCTTCTTATAAGAGATTATTTTATTAATTTAATACAGTGACGTGGTAAATATCTTAATATTCTTATTATAAATATATTATAAAAAACCTTTAGCTTTAATTATCGTAATATCTATCTAATATAAAGTTAAAGGTGATTAGTAACTATTTTTTTAACTAGAACTAATCTTCTAGTTCTAGCTTTAGTTAAAAAACTACTTTTTTCCTGTTAGAGCTTTCTTTATCTTATTTAAAGACTATGTATAATTTTAGATTTAAATTCTAAAAGATTTATAACGTTTTCTATTATATTATTCGTTTTATATTTATTAATTAATATCTAGTTAACATGGTCCTTAAAGCTGTTCTTAAGATCTAACCAGTTTCGGATTCTTTTTATCTATTAGAGCTTGATTTTCTGCGTTAAAATAATTTCTAAGATATTCTTAATCTATAATTTCTAGATTATTAGCTATAGTAGAGTAATATTCTGAAAATCTATTAAATAAATAGATATTTTTATTATACTTTATAATAATTATTTTCTATAGTTTATAAGAAAGTTTCTAATAAAACTTACTTTTTATATTTTTATTATAAATACCTGCTTCAGAGATTATATAGATAAATTTAAAAAAAAATTTATAGAATTTATTATTTTTTTTTATTTATAGATTTCTAAATTTATTCTTCGCGATAATAGCTTAATTTAGATTATAGTAGATACTCCGGAGGTATTTTAATATTTTATTTTTATTTTTATATTTATTTTCTCGGATTTATTATCTTGAAATTAAGTACTATAAGACTTTTTCTTTAGTTTAACTTTAAATATAGATTATATGTAGTTTAGAAGTGATATAGTAGTCATAATTTATTTATAACTTTATATTTATTAAGATAATCTAGTTATTAAAATATAGTTTTTTTTATTTAACAGATATAGAGGATCAGGAAACTTAATTAATTTTGTAAAAATAAAATCTTTAATAGAATTTTAGATTTAAATTTATAGTTCGGACACTCTAATTACTAGATAATTAATTTCTATTTTAATTTTATTAGTTTTCTTAGTTCTTTTTTTAATAAAGTTATATAACTTTCCTATTCTTTAGATATAAATTTATATTTATTAGCTTAGATTTAAAGTTAATTAATTTATTTCTAAGTCTTATTTAAGAGATTCTCTATTATCTTATAAAAATAGCTAGAATTATTTATTAAAGGAATTTGTCTTTCGAGATTAGTTTATCTTTTATTTTATTTCTACTTAGTAAAGTAATTAGGCGGCGGAAAGAGTTAAATTTAGTATAATCTAGATATATTATAATTATTTATTTATAATTTAGTTAGAATTATAGTTAATTTAGTCGTTTAATATTAATTAATTAATTAGTTCTACAGCTATTATTACTATTATATACGTAGAAGTTTAGCTTCTAGTTAAAGACGGTCTAATAAGATTAAGATATCTATATTAATTAGGGGCTGGGAAGTTAATAAAAAAATATATAGTAAACTTAATATAATGTAATAATCTTAGAAATAGAAAAGTAAATTAATATTATAGGTTAAATATGAAGACACTAAGTTAAGGAAGAAAAAAAAAAAAGTAGTAGGATACTATAGTTTAGATAGTAATAAATACTATTATATACAGATAAACAGAATAAATAATCGAGTAAGACTACTTACTAATAACCGGAGGTCTCCTGTACTCTATTATCCAACCTCGGCATATGGCTCAAAGCTCAAGCTCGTCACATATACTCTATTTCTAAGTTTAAGAATATTAAGATATTATTAAAATAGACGACGTAAAACTTTACTAAATAAGGGGCTAATAACTTATTTATTATTATTTGAAAGGTAGCCGGCGTGTTATATAATCTAAATAATATATTAATAAACTCGAACTTTCTAAAAATAGTATTAAACACGGTTTTTAGAATCGACAAGGCGTTTATACAGATTTATTAATATCCTGATAAGAGATTAATCTTTAATAAATATATTATTTCTTTTACTATATTAATAAATTCCTGGATTCGCGGTAAGGGATAATTATTTTTTATTATAATCCGGTTTAACGCTCGGTAGTTAATATATATATATTATCCTCTATTAGCCTTTTATATAAAAATGACTGGGAATCCCTAGGATAATAATAAAAGCTATATAATATTCTTAATATCTCTTTTAGTTAATTATTTCTTTAGTTTGTCGAATTTCTCCTATGATAACAGGTAATATAGTAAATTAATCAGTCTATAATTATTTACATTAATCTTATAGTCTACACTGCGTTCTAGTAAAAGATTAGGCGATAGTTCTTCCCGAAATAAATTAATATTCTAATTAAATAGTTTTTAAAGAGCTAGTTACTTCGTGAATAGTTTTTTTAATAATACGTTTATTTCTTTTATTATATATATATATAATATAATATTTTTTTTCTTAATATCCGCCCTGTCTGTTTCGCAGATAGTAAGTTAAATATAGCCAATAGATTATTAACTCGTCTTTATATATTAGCTAATAAAATAATATAGATTTTTCCTCGACTATCTTTTAGACGTATTTATAATATTATTTAATTAATTATTAAATTAATTACTCGTAGCTAATTATATTCTAAGATCACGTTAAAATCGGGTAATAGAATATCTTATTTATATATATACCCTGTCTATTTTCCCAGCCGTAAATAATATTATATAGATTATATAAGTTATTATTTTCTTATTATTAGCTAGTAAGATCTCTAAAAGCGTTACGGCGCGGCGTTGATTCACATATTTAGTTATTATTAGCGAGCTTAATATATTATTAGATATAAATATATAGCTCGCTCCTAAATCTATAAAAATTTATATTTATTATTTTTTTAGATCTTTAATCTTTTTTAGTAATAGGAGAAATTATCTCCTAAAGCGTAGAGGTGTCTTTTTATATAATAAGATATTAACGTGATATTTAGTAATATTAAAAGGTCGTGTAAATCTAATAAATTATTTTTATAAATATTTTCTGCCCTAGAAGCTCTTTTTATTTATTTAATTAATATTTTTTTATTTAACGACTATTTCTTTTTTTTTTATTCTTATTATCTCTATCTACAGGTTATTCTTATTTATACTAGTACTCTTTGTTCCGGTGCTTGGTTTTACTATAGTAAAAACACGTATTATTCTTATAATAGTACGCGTTCTATTTAGAAGTACCGTGTCTAGACATTTATAGCTACTAGGCGTGAATAATATTAAGATCTATTAAATTACTAGATAAGTTGTTATTTTTAATTTAGTTTATAATAATTTATTCTTGCTTATACACAGCGAATAACTAAATAACTAAATTAAAGATAATTAATTAGTTTCTTTCTTAAGCTTATACAATTTATAAATTCTTTTTCACTCCTCTTATAAATTTATAAATAAGAATATAGTTAGGAATATCTCCCGAGACGTATAACACCGCGTTAATAAATATATTAGTATATACTTATACGTTTCGTTAGTCTTATATATACTTATTATATATATTCTAACGTTTTAATTCGCTAAAATACTCGCTAAATTATTTATAAACTTACTATTTAAAAGTAGCGAAGATTGCGATCGGCTATATTATTTTTATTATATTAAAAATTTCGCGTGCCTTCTATCTTTTATAAACTGCGCCGACTAATTTTTTTTTAATAATAATTATTTTTTAATATCTCTAGCTTCCTTCAGGGCTAATAACCGCTTATTTTTAAAATATTAGTTTACTTATTAAAGCTACTTCTCTACTATCTTATTTTTAAACTAGCTATTATATTTTAGAATAAACTCTAGATATAAGATCTTACGGTATAGCTTAATATTACTAACTATCTATTACGGTAGTTCGGACGGTCTAACTATCTTTTACTATATAGTCTATTAAGACGTAGTAATAGTATATTTAACCTATTTTTATACAAGACAGTGGAGATTTATAATAAGTTTTTAGATTTTATTATTCCCTGTTAGTTTATTTATCTAGTTAAAGGCATTATTAAGTTCCTGGTTAAATATCTTATTATATAAAAATAAAGAATTATTTATTAGGGTTAAGCGAGATAATATATCTTAAAAAAAGGATTTTATTAGTAGAATTCTTATTTTTTATTAATCCTCGTTTAAGAAAGAGACTAGCTATATAAAAACTTTGTATATTATTAATCTTAATTTTTAATATACATACAAGGTCTCCCGATAGCTATAGGAAGCTATTAAATTTTAGATATATTACTAGATATTACTGTAGAAGGTAGATATTCTATTATTAGAAAATAGGAGTCCGTCTGCTCTGGAATAGAACATACTATTCTTTTTTATCTATAAGTAGTATTCACTAAATATAAGTAGTAGCCCTAGGGCTACCTCTACTAAGCTGGGTAGGACTTATTAGGATAGTATACGCGGTGTCCTGACCCTTACATATTCTGTAGATACTTAGGACAGGTGATCCGGCAGCGTAGTAGCGGCGCTATAACTTGTAGTGTCGAGCTACAGTAGGTAGCCACCTTGTAGCAGGTCCTGCAATCACAAGTAGATATTTTTTTATTATATAATCTAATATCTATTCTTACCTGTACAATAAAACGGATTAAGAAGCTTTTTTCTAAAATCTTTTTTACTAGTTTAGAAAGAATATTTATAATAATAAAACTATTCTTCCGTATAAACGTCTCGCTTATAATATTATAAATAAAATATTTTAGATTAATTAGCATACGGGCCGTTACTATTAAATCTAGAATAGCCTTTATTAAGAAGAAAGATAAGACTATATATTTTTTTTTAAAATTTCTCTAATTCTTTTTAATTTTAATAGATGATTTCTGCTTATATATATAACTTTATACTAAATTTATTTTTTTTCTAAATCTAAATTTTTATTTAAAAAAATATTTTATATATTTTATCTCCAATAGATAGTATCCGCGAATATTATTTTTATAAATTATATAATAAATTTAAGAAAATAATTTTTAGTAAAATAATTATCTCGTTTATAATAGAGATAATTTTTTTTTTATCTTTTTTATAACTTAATAAATAATATCTATTTTATTTTTTTTTAAGTTTTACCAGTCTTCGTATATAGTTAACGCTATTCTTATTAAATAGTAGCTATTTAGATAAATATTTAATTTATTAGTTCCGGGCTAGGCTTTCGGCGAGATATAATATTCTAAAAAATATTTTTATAAGATTAAATCTATATAATATAGCTAATTATAATAATCTTTATATATAAATTCTTAAGAAATTCTCACGAGTTCTTTAATTAGATTCTAATTAATTACTATATTTAATATAATTTTTTTCTACTTATCTAACCAGCTATAACCTTCTATTTATAATAAAACTTTATTAAAATTATTTAAAAATTTTTCTAATTCTATTCTTTTCTACTTTATTATATTTATTTAATTAAAAGTTTTTTTTCATACGTCCGGGTTCCTAAATATTTTATTTATTATTATAAATATTTCTTTTAGTATAACTATTTTAGGATTCTAAACTTCTATTTAAAGAAATATCTATTAAGCGGCTCTTCCGCGTAAATAATTATAAATATAAAAAACCCGTTCTAATTTAGATAGTATTCTTTATTAATAACTAGTTTTATATATATATTTAATTTAAATAATTTATAATTACGTTTATCTTCTCTGTTAAATAGCTCCACGTTAAGATACTAAGAGTAAGATTTATAATATAATTTATATAATTATAATAATAGGCCTTCGTCCTTCTCATTATTTATAATAAAAGTTATATTATTACTTTATAATTTATTTAATTATTCTT
Organism: Aspergillus persii; assembly: GCA_002215965.1. Classification (NCBI taxonomy): domain Eukaryota; kingdom Fungi; phylum Ascomycota; class Eurotiomycetes; order Eurotiales; family Aspergillaceae; genus Aspergillus; species Aspergillus persii. The sequence continues at coordinate 2,635,854 of NGZO01000008.1, read as the reverse complement.
TAAAATTTAATTTCTATTTTATTATCTCTATACAAAGGTTCATTAACTCCTATAGTAAGAGTTAGATATTATTATCTATTAATATAGATATTATAGTTAACCGTAGTCTTTCTAAATTTATTTATTTTATTATAGTTTTCTTCTTCTTTTATACGCCTAGTTAGGCTCTATCTAGGACTTTTTTTATTTTATAAGCTATTCCTAATATTATAGAACGAGAAGAAGCTGCTGTTCTAAATATGCTTATAAATAAAAAAAAATAGTTAAGGAACTATTCCTTATATCTATATAATGTTCTTTTATTTATGCGGTAGACTAATACTAGTATTAAAATAGTCGCGAGGCCTAAGGCATCGTGAATACCTTAGGCAGAGCTTTTTTACCTGGGACCTGTCCCATAACAATATCTTATAATAGAGTGTGGACGAATCGTACTAATAGTTATTAAAAGTAATTATTAAGATAATAACTATAATTAAACGCGAAGAACTAAACAAGAATTATTTAAATATATAATAATAAATATTCTTATATCCTTCTCCTCTAAGTCTTAGTAGCTAGTAAAAAGTATACTGGTATACAAGTTATAATTATATATTATTTATCCGTATACTATATAGTCACGTGTGGTGTGCCTAGAAAATTAAGTATATATAAATATATATATATATCATGATTTCTAACGTCCTTACCATTTTTAATTTAGTACTTAGAGTGTGCTTATTAAGTACTAGGGTAAGTAAAGTAATGTATTTCACTACCGAGCGGCGCACCCCCACCGAGCGGCGTACCTCCCGCTAAAACCTGCCCATGGGCTAAATACTAGAGCCTTTATAAACTAAATAATTATATTTCTATTTAAAAATCAATTAGGAACTCGATTAAGACATTATAATCGTCTATGTCCTAGAACATAATAATTACTACACCACGGAGGCACTTATATACGTGGTCTATCTGCAGGCACTGTAGAATCTAGAGAAAGTATATTTTAAGCTTTAGTAACCCTATTCTCGCGTAGAAATCGTTCTAGACCTTTCTAAATAGCTAATCCCTCTATAATAACTAGCTATCTAATAGAGTGTTTATTTTTTCGAAGCTTCTTTATATTAATAATATATAATTCGTTAACTTCTTCGCGTACTAATATAAGCTTATTTAGATATAATTCGTGACTTTTAATAAGCTTATCTATACGTATCTTTAGCGAAGATAAAGGGCTCTGTATATACTTACGTATACGCTTTTTAAGTAGCTACTTTATAGTAGAGGCCTGCTTTTCAAGCTGCCTTGTTGTATAAGGCGTTTTTAGAGCTAAATGTTATGGGACTGGTCCCAGGCAGGAAAGCTCTGCCTTAGGCATCCAATATGCCTGAGGCCTCGCGGCTATTTAGCTACTAGTATTAGCGTACTATATAATAAAAGGACCTTATATAGACACGAGGAATAGCTCTCTAACTATTCCTTTTTATTTATAAATATATTTAGAATAGCAGCTTCTTCTTATCTCATAATATTAAGAATAGCTTATAAAATAAAAGTCCTAGATAGAGCCTAACTAGGTGTATAAAAGAAGAAGAAAACTATAATAAAATAAATAGATTTAGAAGGACTGTGGTCGATTATAATATTTATATTAATAGATAATAATATCTAACTCTTATTATAAGAGTTAGTGAATCTTCGTATAAAGATAGTAAAGTAGAAATTAAACTTTAAAAAATAACTAAATAAACTATAAAGTAATAATATAATCCCTACTATAAATAATAAAAAGAACGAAGACTTATTATTATAATTATATAAACTATATTATAAATCTTATCCTTAGTATCTTAACATAGAGCTATTTAACGGAAAAGATAAGCGTAATTATAAACTATTTAAGTTAAATATATATACGAAACTAATTATTAATAAAAAATACTATCTATCTAAACTAAAATAGATTTTCTATATTTATAGTCGCTTATATAGAAGAGTTATTTAATAAATATTCTTTTAAATAGAAGCTTAAGACCCTAGAATAATTATATTAAAAAAAATATTTATAATAATAAATAAAGAATAAATATAATAAAATAAAAAAAATAGAACTAGAAGAGTTCCTAAATAACTTTAATAAAGCCTTATTATAAATAAGAGATTATAGTTAGTCGGATGAGTAGAAGAAAGCTATATTAGATATAATAATTAATTAGAATCTGATTAAAGAACTCGTGGAAATTCTTTAAAAATTTATATATAAAGATTATTATAACTAGCTACACCGCGTGGACCACGACCTTATAAGAATATTTTTAATTAAAAAAAATACTTGCTTGAATATTATATCTCGCCGGAGACCTAGCCCGGAATTAATAAATTAAATATTTATTTAAATAGCTATTATTTAATAAGAATAGCGTTAACTACGTATAAAGATTAATAAAACTTAAAAAAAATAAAATAAATATTATTTATTAAAATATAAAGAAGATAAAAAGAGGAGAATTATTTCCGTTATAGATAAAATAATTATTTTACTAGAAACTACTCTCTTAAATCTACTATATAACCTATAAAGGTAGTACTCGCGGATATTATTTATTAAAGATAAGATATATAAGATATTTTTTTAGACAAGAACTTAAACTTAGAAAAAGAATAAATTTAATATAAAATTATATATATAGATAGGAATTATCTATCGAAATAAAAAGGAATTAGAGAAATTTTAAAAGAAAATATATAATTTTATCTTTCTTCTTAATAAAGGTTATTCTAGATTTAATAGTAGCGGCCTATACGCTAATTAATCTAAAATATCTTATCTATAATATTATAAGCGAGGCGTTTATACGGAAGAATAATTTTATTATTATAAATATTTCTTCTAAATTAATAAAGGAGGTCTTAGAAAAAAGCTTTTTAATTTATTTTATCGTACGGGTAAGAATAGATATTAAATTATATAATAAAAAAGATGTCTACTTCTATATAATATCTAATAATTTAGAATACGATCTTATCTTAGATAAGAGTTAGCTAACTCGCTATAATAGAATTCTAGAATCTAGATAGGGACGGTTATTCTTCTATATAACTAAAGTAAAGCTAAAGAATTTTTTATATTTAAAATATACGGAGCTAGATATCTAACTAATATTTAGATCTAAATTTAAAAAATACCTATTAAAAAAAAAAGAGAGTATAGAAGTTTTTATAATTTTATTAATAAATATTTATAAAGTTTTATAAATTAAAAAAATTATAAATTCTCGTACGCTACTCTCTGACGACTATAAGAACTTTTTATTATTATTTTAGCCGGAAAATATAGAGAAGCTTTTATTATATATATAAAAAAATTAACTATAAGATCGAGCTTATATAATAAAAAGAAAAAGAATCTAAAATCCCGTAAGACTTTTTATATAATATATTATAAAAAGAACTTACCGTTCTGTGTTCGGAACTTACTAAGCTATTAAAAAAGAACTTTATCCGAGTAAATTACTTTTTTATAATAGTTCTTATACTCTTTATACGAAAGTTAGAAGGCGGATTTTAATTTTATATAAATTATAAGACTTTTAACGCGATTACTAAAAAAAATTACTATCCTTTATCCCTAATCCACGAAACGTTAAACTAGATTAGAAAAGTGAAATAATTTATTAAACTAGATATTTTTTTAGCCTTCTATAAAATCCGTATTATAAAAAACTAGGAATGGATGACCGCCTTTTATATAAGATATAAATTATATAAATAGCTAATAATTTTTTTTAGATTAGTAAACGCGCCTTTAATCTTTTAAAAATATATCAACTAGATACTATATAAATATCTTAACGAATTCTATTTAATATATATTAATAATATACTAGTATATATAGATAAAGATATTAAGTAATATCGCGAGTATATATAAAAAGTATTATAAAAGTTAAAAAACGCAGGACTATTTCTAAATATTAAAAAATATAAATTTAAATAGAAAAAGACGCTCTATTTAGGATTTATTATATAAATAGAAAAAGATATTAAGATAAATCCTAAGAAAGTTAAGATAATTATTTTATAGAAGAGTTCTAAATTAGTTAAAAATATATAGGGCTTTCTAGAATTCGCGAATTTTTATTAATAATTTATTCTAAAATTCTCAGAAATTATATATTCTCTTATAAATTTAACTAAGAAGAACTAACTATTCCTTTAGATCTTAAAATATATTTTAATTTCTAAAAAAGAAGTTCGTAATTAAACTAGTACTCTCTTCCTTTAATTTAGAATATATAATAATAATAGAAACCGACTCCTTCAGTTATAATATAGAGAATATACTATTTTAAATAAATAAAAATAATAATCTATATCTTTATATATATTTTTCTAAGCGAAACGCTCCAGCGGAATATAACTATAAAATTTATAATAAGAAACTTTTAGCGGTCGTATATTATCTTAAAGTATAGGACGCCGAGTTATACTCTATATTAAAATTTAAAGTAATAATAGATTATAAGAACTTGTAATACTTCTTTAAATTATATAAACTAATTAAAAGATATATATAATAGAGTTTATTTTTAAGCAGATTTAATTTTAAGCTTATCTATTAAAAAGAAATAGAGAATTAAAGAGCGAATATCCTCTCCTAATATAAATAAAATATATTTAATAATAATAATTCCCGAGTTTTCTCTTATACGGTATAGATCTTTTATAAAATACTAGATAAAAAGAAGAAGCTTAAAATAAATATATTTAAAATAGTACTAGTATAGATCCTATCTAAGCTAGATCCTCGAATTTTAGTAGATTAAAAATTAGCGGATTATCTAGCTAATAATTAAATATAAGTCCTTACCACAGATCTAGATTACTAAATACTAAAGGAGCTCGTATAATAAGATAACTAAAAGTTCCTTTTATAACTAAATCTAAAAGTATCTCCTAGTAAATATATAATAGATAGGAAATATATATAGTTCCGGAGACGCTGTTAGATATCTTAATATAAATCTTTTTATACGCGGCTAATCTAGATAAATTATAATTTATTAATTACGGAATATCCCGGTCGTGAATAGACTTATTGAAATTTTAATAAATAATACTACTAGCCGAATATGTCTCGCGATATTAGATAGTATATACGGAATTATAATATTTATAGTTATACGAAACCGTGGCGCGAATAGAAATATAGACTATTAAAACTATTCTTTATACTAGACTAATTATAGTAGGATATAACTATAGATTTTATTACAGATCTGCTAGAGAGTAAGTCTCGTATAAATTTATTAGTAATTACTAATTAGTTTATAAAGGGAATTATACTATATATAATAAAAGAAATTATATTTAAAATAATAATAAAAGTACTAATAAAAACGGTTATTAAATAATATAATTTTCTAAGAATTATTACTTTAGACTGTGGCGCGCAGTTTACTAGTTATATATAAAAAAGGATGTGCGACTTATTAAAGATAATTAGAAAATTATTAATCGCCTATTATTTTTAGACAGATAGGGCTATCGAATAAGTAAATAATAATATTAAAATTTATTTACAGACGTACGTTAATTACGATTAAAAAAACTAGGTAGAATTATTACTTATAGTAGAGCTGGCTATTAATAGTTATATAAATATAATTATTAGATTCTTATCTTTCTTTTTAAATCACGGCTATAAATTAAATCTAATATATATAAAACCCGCTAGGAGCTCAGATTTTAATATTATAATATTTAGTCTAGTTAGATAAGAAGATACTATTATACGGAAGATTTAGAATATATTAGATAAAGTTTAAATAACTATTATCTATACTTCGTAAAATGTAGAAAAATAAGTAAATAAATCTTACTAAATAATCCTAATATATAAGGTAAATAATAAAGTCTAGCTAAATCTAAAAAATATTTATATAAAACGCTCTAGTAAGAAACTAAACTAGAAGAACACGAAATATATAATTACTTAACTAGTAGGCTTTTATATTATATAACTAGATATACTAGAAAGGATCTACCCGGTATTTTACATAGATTTATTTTATCCGATATTAAACGACCCGCTTTCGTTCTAAGAACTAAATAATACGTAACCAGGACCTATTTTAATAGATAGTAAGTTAGAATACGCTATTAAAAAGATCCTAGATAAATAATATATAAAGAAAGGAAGAAAAGACTAATTATAATATTTAATAAAATAAACCGGATATACTAAGCCTACTTAGGAACTAGTAACTATAATAAATAATACTAAAGCGGCGACTCGATAGTAATATTAACTTTAAAATAATTTTAATTAATTATTATATAATCTACTACTATCTAGTCCTAGATAAAGAAAAGAAGAAAATTACTTTTAATTTAGACTAATTAATAGAAAACCCGTTTAATTCTAATATTCCACGGACTATAAAAATAATAAAGAAATTCTTCTAGCTTAAAAAATTATTATATATTTTTATTAGTTCTTTAGCTCCTTAATAATATTACGGGAAAGAACGGTAATAATTATAGATTTATATTTATCTTTATTTAGAGTATAATAATCGTAACACGCCGTATAATTATAAAATTTATATTTAATATAAATATTACCCTACTATCCAGACAGTCGTATGGTGTAATAGAATTTTAATTAATTATTATAATAATAAATAGTCGATATTACTAGACTATAGAATATAATAAAAAAGATATTTATATAAAAAGAATAGCCGGTATATATTTATTATATGATTAATATATTATATAATAGTCTTATTTCTTTTTTCTTATTTATTATACGCTTAAAGTACTCGCACGAATTTTAAATTTATAGTAAAAGAAATATTATATATAATATTAATTCTCGGTATAGTAAAGCTAAAAAAAAGTCTTATTTTCACGGGTAATTAATTATATAGTATTCTAATACTTAAGAAGACTAGTATTTAAGTTATAAATAATCTTCGTATGAGTAGGAATTAGAAGAGTATTACTATATTTAGTACTAATATTAATAAAAGAAAGATTATAATAGACGGGGATAAAAGTATAATTAAAAAGATTAGATAATTTTTTTTTACTATTTTAATTAATAAATATAACGATAATAGAAAAGGAGATAGAGATAATTATATAAATAAATTAGACGTGTCTTCTACGGTAAAAAGAAGAAAAAGAAGGAAAAGAGATTTTAAAAAAAATAATAGAAAGAAAGAAATCCTTTCTTATATAAATTATTATATAATATATATAATATTAATAGACTAGCCTGGCTACTTTCTTAATATTTATTATATAATTTATATAATAAAGATCTTTCTTCCGATGAATATAGTTATTATTTACTATTTAAAGACGTCTATCTTATATAAAAAGATGGAAGGAGGGGGCTATTATTATAAAACTAGTTCTAAGTAAGAAAGGTCTATCTTAGATATCTAATATGCCTGAGGCCTCACGGCTATTTAGCTACTAGTATTAGCGTACTATATAATAAAAGGACCTTGTATAAACACGAGGAATAGCTCTCCAGCTATTCCTTCTTATCCATAGGCACGTTTAGAACAGCAGCTTCTTCTCGTCCCGTAACACTAAATTAGTTAATTAATTAGATAATGGTATAGGGGTCTTTAGCTGAATATTTAGCTAACTAAGTACTCTATCTAGATTAAATAAAACTAGATTTGTGCCTGTAAAGCTATTTTAAATAATATTTATTTAAAAAGCGCTTTTATAAGCTTATGGAAAGGTCTCTAAGAAATTAAATTTATTAATATAATTAATTTTTAAGCGTGCCTACTTCTCTACTAAGCTACTATACGCCTATTTAAGGGGCGAGAAGTAGCTAATATCTAGAGACTGTAGTAGATGTGATAAGTATACAGGTATATAAATAGGAATAATATTATTCTTACTATATAGCTGGTTAAATTAAGGTATAAGATGGCTGCTATAACCGTTAAGAATAAGAAATTAATATCTTCTAGTTATACGGCCAGTAGTAGTCGGAATAAAGAGATTTTTAAACTAACGAAGGCCTATCTCGTCCGTAGTCTATTTATTAGAATTAATCTTAATCCTACTATCGCGTGGGAGCTTAATATCTTGATATTAATTCTTTATATAGATCTTTTTTTTAAAGATTATACACAGAGGAAGCGCTTAACCAGTAAAGTTAATATATTTAATTAAAGTAATTTATTCTTAATTATTTAGCTATACGAGAGATGTCAAGGTGCAGGCTAGCGGGGGTGGTAGAGCTAGTGGCAGGTAGGTAAACAGGCAGGCTTCTGGGTAACTGGTACTAGATTACTACAGGGTCAAGCTATATATAGGTAAGTAGATAAAACGTAGCTCGAAGAGCTATAATAGGATTTTAAAGTAGTAGAAAGATAGAAGATTATATAGTTATATAACCCGCTAGTAATTTTAACTAAAACCGATCTTCTTAGATCCGTATTATAATAGTATCTATAGCGTTCCGCCTACCCACCGCCTTCGGTAGTAGGTAGGCCACAGCGATTTACAATTTCACAGCAATTTGCAAGAAATTAATAAAATTATTAATTCTTTTTTATATAACTCTATTCACAACCACCCAACATGCCGAAATCGAATAAAATTCGTGATAATTAATTAATCAAGGCCTGCGAATTCGCTCGTAAGCAGAAACACCTAAAAATCACGGAAATTACGCGGTAATTTAAAGTTAATTATTATACTCTTTATTAACGCCTTTAAAAGTAATTATATGACTAACCTCCTCTACCACCGTATAATAAGATCCTTAAGCGATATTAAGAAAACGCTTTAATATACTAAATTAATAATATATAAAATCTTCATATTCCTGTCACGCATTAAATAGTTAAAAAGTTTATAAATCGCGCTTTATCACGTGCTAGATCCAATTAACGTGTCTCTAAAATATAGCTATATCGCTTTATAAAATCACTACCTTCACACCTTTAACTCAAACCGATAAAGTAGAAAACAAAAGATAAGAAGCGCTTAAATACAGAGAATACTAGATTATTATAGTTCTAGTATAATTAGCTTAATAATATAATTAAAAACCTGCCTTCTCGACTGGTATATAATTTTGATAAGTATAGATTTTAACTAGAATAAAAAAGACCTCGTAAAGTACTTAAAACACAGGGATTATTACTTTCTAATCTTATTAAAGCAGAGCATTCCGAAAATATTAGTATAATTAAATATATTACTACGAACGGGTGGATTATAATATCTTTATTTATCTTTAAAGGCGAGAGATTTATAAAGAGCTAATTTAATTATCTAGATCTACCGAATTTCTATACCGCGGTCTTAGAAAAAGGTTATATTAACGATTAACTTACAATTAACTAGCTTTATAAATTTTATAAAGAGATAAGTATTCCGGAATACTTAAAAAGAGATAAAAAACGCGTTTTTATTTTCGACGGCTATACTGCTTATTTTATAATTAAATTCCTATAACTTTACAAGGATTATAAGATCCTTCCTTTCTACTTTAGATCTTATATAACTTATATTTATTAATCTCTTAATAGAAAGTCTTTTTTTATTTATAAGATATATTTTCAAAGTTAAAATAATAAGATCTTATAATGGAGAGGGATACTAGTAGGTAAATCTAATTTCTTAAAAGATATCGTAGCTATATATATAAAGACCTTTAATCCACGAATTATTCGTAACGCCTTTAAAAAACGCGGTATCTTCCCCCCTGATAGATTAATTTAAATTAAAATAATTATACGTAAAACCCTAAAAGAATCCGAAATTTTCTCTTTTAATCTTCCTATATATAATAAAACTACACCCTTACCTCTATCCGAGATCACCTTTTTAAGTATTAAGAATACACTTCTAAAAAGTATAGAAAAAATAGATAAAAATTATCAGAAGCTTCTAAAGCTTCTAGATATTTACGAGAAAACTCTAAAACTTATACAGTATTTTAAAAAATCGGAATATTATACTAAATAAATAATCGAGGAGTTCTTAATAACGTCGGATATAATTAATCGTATAAAAAATATACAGGCGTCGTGTATATATAAATTAATAAAGCGACAGGTTCCAAATCTTTTAGATACTAGTATTCTAATTACTAGAGATACGAATCGATCAATAAAAGATACTAAAAAGAAAAAAGCTATATAGAAAAAGAAGAGATTAAAAAAGTAATAGGAAAAGATGTACGGTAAAACTACGCCTACCCCCGCTTCTAAACGCTTAAAAAAAAAGACGTTAAAATCATCAAATTCAGCGCATTCGGAAGGTCAAGAAAATGAGCTTTATTATATTAATTTAGTGGGAGATAGATCATAATAAATTAAATTACTTCATTTCTTGCAAATCGCTGTGGCCTACCCACCGCCTTCGGCAGTGGGTAGGCGGAACGCTACAGATACGTCTTTTTTCTATAGCCAAGCTCCGTTAAGGCTGACGGAGGCTTAGTTTATCCGAATATCTATAGTAGTAATTACGGATAATTTATTCTACATATTCTAAGTATTCGGCTAGCTCCGCGATTAGATCTAAATATTCTATCTATTTTATAATATATATTAAACGGGAGCGACCACGCTTTTAATAATTTTAAAAAAAATTAAAAATATCTTCTATTTCTTATTTCTCGAGTTCTTTAACTTCTATATATAATAAGAAGGACTAGACTTAACTTAATAAAAAATCCTAACTAGCTGGTATAAGCAGGCTAATATTAAATATAAAGTAAATTTTTATACTAAATAATAGCTTTAGGCGGTAAACGTGTAAACTAATAATTTTTTTAATCTAGTATAGGCCTAAAGTATTTTAGTCGAGTTTTTTACTAAGATATAGGATCTTAATATATCGAGTATTTAATTATATTAATTAATTTTTTCTAAATTTTCTAGCAGGGCGGCGTCTTTAATTAGTTTATTTAATATATTAAATTTAGGCGGCCGCTATTTCCGCGTGAATAAATTTAGTAATAATTTATATTTTAATAATAAATTATTTAGTATCTCGAGTAGCGGGTTAGTTCTATATATAATAATCTTTTATAGGCGTTAGTTCGAAGCCTATACAAGGGTAAAAGCTATAATTTATAAAGAACGGAGTAGTCTTAATTATATCTAAATATATATTATTTAATACGAATTCCGCTAGGGGAAGCTAAGTATTTTAATTATTTTATAGATAGTTTATATAAATTTATAGATATTATTCTATTATAATATTTACGCGTTCAGTTTGGCCATCTATCTTAGGATAATATATAATTAATAATTTATTTATTATTTTAAAATATTTAGTTAGATATTTCCAGAATTTAGTAATAAACTAAGAGTCTCTATTTAATATAATAATTTAAAGTAGGCTATATAGCTTTCAGATCTATTAAATATACATAATAGTTATATCTTAGATGTTAGCCGTTACGTTATATAGAATCAGGTGTTTTATCTTAGTTAGCCGGTTTATAACTATAAGTATAGCGTTATAGCCCTGGCTTTTAAGTAGATAAATAATAAAATTTATAGATATATCTTACCACGCGTATTTAGATACTAATAGGAGCTTTAAAACGCTCTATCTTACTTCTTATAATAGAATAATATAGTAGTATATATAATAGTTCTGGACCTATTAGATTATATAATAATATATATTAAGCTAGTAGTATTCTTAAAATAATAATTTATAAATTTAACTTCTTCCGGGGTATTCAGAGGCGGGTTTATTATAAATTAATTAAATTAAATTAGTTTTTAACTAATTATTATCCAGAATCTATAAATAATTTTTATAAAATAAAAAACTATTTTATCTCTCGTAGGCGGCTAGAGTAATTTTTAAATAATAGTTTTTTTCTATAATTAAAGCCTTTTAAATTTCACATATTAAGTTATTTCTTTTATAAATATTTCTTAAGCTAGTCTAAATCTCAGATAATAATTACAGGTTTTATTTATTCTTAAAACTAACTCTTTAGCGGGGTCGGGTAACTAAGACTATTAAAATAAAAAGTCTTTTTAATAATTTTAATTAGGACTAATTGTCAGGACTCGGGTCCTACCAGTGCCGCTTCAGGTTCCGCCACCCTTTACCGCCCTAGATAATAGTATTTAATCCTGTCCCGTGTTACTCTGTTTATAGCTCTCCAAGCGACGTCTTAGTTAATATAGTATCCTATTCCTAAACCTAATCCTAAGCCGTAATATTACGTCACTTTTAAAAAAGACTTATAGTATATTACTCTAAGCTTCATACTATGAATCCCTTAGAAATACTAACTAATAATACTAATATCATTACGTAATTTACTATATTAGTAATAAGTTTAATAGCTACTATCTAAACTCAGACAGAGGTACAGTTAGCTTTTAATATATACCTAGTGCAGTTCTTTTAAACTTAAATAAATTTATTAGGCGCCGTAGAAGCTTAGAGTTCGACTATTAAAATATTCTTATTCTTTTAGCTAGCTATGAAGGACTCTAACTAAATAATAAATTTTATAATATCTATTAAAGCTTAAGAAACGCGTTTGTCGACTAAATATCCTAATTTAGAGATATTTACTAATAATAAAGATAAGTTTAATTTATTTTTTATATAGCTTAAGATTAAGCTCTTAATAAATCGAGATTGGTATTCTAGCGAATTTAAACGGGTTATCTATATTATTAATTAATTAGATAGGAACGCACTGAAATAAATAACCCTCTTTATTAGAGTAAATAGTTTAAATAGTTTGAAAGGATTATTTACGTTTATTACTATTATTAAGATACTTTAGCGAGTTTATAGGATTACTAATTATTATACTAAAGCTATTCGCAGGCTATAGATCTTGAAGTAAAAGAATTAAGAATTTATTATTTATTATACCGAGTTTAAACGCTATATAGCTGACTGTAATTATAGTAACTAAGAAAAGATTAATTATCTTTTAAAAGAACTTAGCGAAGAACTTCTTATATTATTAAAAAATTAATTAATTATTTTAAACAAATTTAGCGATTTTATATCTTTACTAATCTATTTTAATTTTACGTATTATTACTTCTTTAGATTATAATTTACTAATTAGGCCTCTCGATCTCATGTATAACCCGCTACTTTAAATCAAGTACTACGGATTTAGCCTAGTTATTCTATAAGTTCCGGGCTAAGGATATAATTACAAGCTTCTTTAACTAATCCTGCCGGCGCACCAGCAATTTTTATAAAAGATTTTATAGAATTTAATATTATTAAATAGGTAGAACGCGAACAGCGCCGTCTATTTAATCTTTATTTTTATTACGGGGATATAAATTATAAAATAAATAAATATCCGAAAAGAAATTCTAAATACACGCTTTTATATTAATATAATTATTAATTTAATCTCTATAAATGCCCCTGAGGCTCGTAAAAAAATTATAAAATTTTTTAAATTAAAAAACTAATATCTCCTAACTAAAGTTACTATTAGGGGGAATTAGGGAAAGAATTCCAGCTTTAAAAAGACTAACACGATAAGTTACTACTATAAAAAGGTAAAGTTAATTAATATTATCTTATCTTATCCTGCATATTAGATAAGACAGTTATTAGATTAATAATTAATTACAGAGCCACTGGTTATTCCTTTATTAATAAATTCTTTACGTAAAACCACTCTATAAAACTAATCCCGCTAAGCCGGCCTTAGAATATCCGAATATTTAATAACTTACCTTCTACTATTAAAGCTGTTACCTATATAGCCCGGGGCCGTCTATCTATAGGATTATATTTTAAAACTATTTTTTTTTTATTATTAAGCTTAACGGGCCCCCGGTGATCCTGGAAATCCTTTAATTTTAAAAATATAACCCGGCTATTAATTAGCCTTTAAACTATATTATCTTTAGTTCTAGTTATTATTATAGTTATTGCCTTTATTACTAATAACTATTTTTAATTTAAAGATTTATACCTGAAGACTCTAAAACTAATTCTAAACTTTTAATAATATTTTTTTATCTATAGTCACAGTCATAGTTATAATTATAGTTATAATTATAGTCTTATTTCTTATTCCCGACGCTGATATTAGGTTAGTCTAGTAGTTTAAATACTCTAAAGCCAGGTTAGTCTAATAGTCTATAGTTAAGTCTATAGTTAAGCCCATAGCTAAGTCTACAGTTAGATCTATAGTTAAATCTATAGTTAAGTCTATAGTTAAGTCCACAGTTAAATCTATAATTAAGTTTATAGTTAAGTCCATAGTCATGCTCGTAATTAAGCCTATAATACTTTATACCGCTCTAGATTAGTCTTATTAACGGAGTAGTTTTATCTTTTTATATAAAAAAAAATTATATTATTAGTAAATTTATCATAACAGACGTTAAAAAGATAATTATAAAATTCTAAAATAAATTAATTATAGATCTAGCTACTATTATCTCCTCTAAATATTATAAATATTTTAAAAGTTTTTAAGTAAAAGCTTACGGATAAGTTCCTTAATTATAGACTTTATAATTATTAAATAAAGTTACTTCTAGACGCTAAATCCCTGAATCACGGACTACGATCTATAAGTTATAAAGAATTAACAGTTCTAAGAGAATAATTAAACTAGAATTTAAAGAAAAGATTTATTTAGCCTAGCTTATTAGCAGCTGCTGCCCCTATTATATTTATATAAAAATTAAAGGGGGGCTACGCCTTTATATAGACTATTAAGGTCTTAATATTATTATTATTAAAAACCGCTACCTAATTCTATTTATTAAAAAAACACTCGCTTTAATCTCCTGTGCTAAGATATTTACTAAGTTTAATATTATTACTATTTTTAATAAACTACGGATTACTAAGGGCCATAAACCGCTAACTGTATTTAAAACCCGATAAAGCCTATTTAAATCTTTAATTATATCTTTTAAACTTATAAACGCACCCGCATCATGGTAAACGTTTATTAATAATATATTATAACCCTATTTTAATTAATTCTATACTATTTATATTTATAATATTCTAATCTACAGTGGATTTTTTAAAAAGTATTAAGAATATATTCGGAAAGTTCTTACTAAGTTAAAAGAATACGGAATTTAGATTAATATTAATAAATACGAGTTCTATATAATTAAAATAAAATATTTAGAATTAATTATCTCTGATAGTAGTATTAGAATAGATTTAGAAAAAATTATTACTATTTTATAGTAGGAAACTCTTCAGAATGTTAAAGATGTTTAAGGATTTTTACATTTTACTAATTTTTATTAATAATTTATTTTTAGATTCTTCTAATTTATTAGACCGCTTATCCAGCTTATAAAAAAGGATATAAAATTTAATTAGATACTAAATTATAAAAAAGCTTTTAATAATCTAAAAAAGGCTTTTACTACTACTCCGATACTAAAAGTATTTAAATAAAATAAGATTTATTATATTAAATATAATACCTCTGACTATGTTTTAGAGGAAGTTTTTTTATAATTAAATAATAAAAAAAAACTTTAACTAGTTATCTTTTTTTTAAAAACCTATAGCCCAGTCGAGTGCAATTATGAAATCTATAATAAGGAATTTATAATAATTATTAAAATATTTTAAAAATAGTAACCGGAACTTAAAACCTCTTTTTATCTAATTTAAATTATTATAAATTATTATAATTTTAAATATTTTATAACTACTAAATAATTTAACCGGCGGCAGGCCTACTAGGCTAAATTTTTATTTTATTTCTAGTTTAAATTTATATATTAATCTAGAAGGTTTAAGGAAAAGCTTAATATTTTAATTAAATATTTTTAAAATTATTTAAGTTTCTACGAAAATCCTCGTATATAATATTAAAAATAGACTATTATCTAATCTAAACACCTGGAGTAGCTATATATTAATACTAATTTAATTACTAAAAGAGGAAATAAGATAATAGAATTTAAGGGTAATAGCCTTAATAATATTTTTAATTATAATAAGATAGAATCCACGGATAAACCGGATCTTATAAATATAAATCTAGAGAACGAAATTAACTATATTAATTTAAAAGATTTATTTAAAAAAAATTATTAATATAATCCTTTTCCTGCGGAAGTCTTACGAATATTATATATTAAATAATAAAAAGACCGGCGAATATTATTAACTAATTATAAAAATAAAAAAAAAGTACTTTTTTATTAAAAAAGATAATATATATCTAATTATAAAAAACTATAAATAAAACTTCTACGCTATTATTATAATTCACTATTAGCGGGCTATCCAGGTTATAAGAAAATCTATTATCTTCTATCCCATAATTATTATTAGCCCCGGATAACTAGTACCGTTAAATATTATACACGAAATTATTATATCTATATATATATTAAGTACTCTTACTTTTCTTATTATAGTCTATTATTATTATTTTTTATTCTAAACCGTTCTTGGCGTTATATTACTATTAATTTTATTATAAAATTATCTCTAAGTAATAGGTTTAACTCTATTATAATAGTAGCGGATTAATTAACTAAATAATAATATTTTATTCTTTATAATAAAACTATTACTGTAAAGAAAGCTGCGGAACTATTTTTATATTATATTTAAAAATATTATAGTCTCCTAAACTAGGTAATTTCTAATTATAATAACTAATTTAATTTAGTATTTTAGAAAAGTTTTTATAAATTATTAAAAATTAAAGTTTATATATTAATATTATATTATCTGGAAACTAATAAGCAGATAAAAAGATTTAATAAAATTTTAAAGATATATTTTTAAGCTTACTATAATTATCTATAAAATAACTAAGAAGAATAGCTCTCTTTTACTAAATTTATTTATAATAATTAAGATTTAAAGATAACTGGAATATTCTTTTTCTTTATTAATTATAGTTTTTATTTCTAGATAAGCTTAGAGTTCTTTATTATATCTTTTATATTTAAACCTGCAGCTAATTTTATATAAAAATTATTTAAAATTTATAAACGGACTTAGGAAGAGATATCCTATATATAAATTAAATATAAAAAATCCGCTAATTATTAATAAATCCCGGCTCCCTGTTACTGCGTGAGAGATAGAATATAGTTAAATAATAAAAATATTATAATATATTAATTTATTAAGAAGCTCGACTTATTATAGTTTAGTTTTTATTTTATTATAAAAATATTTAATCTACTAATCTATGAGCTTAAGCTTTCTTTAATAATAAAAATATATCTTATTTTTTATATTAATCTTTTTTATTCTACTACCGATAATTTACTCCCAGATTAATAGTCTAAGAATCCCGGTTCTATTATAGTTAATAGTAAAGTTATTTACTAAGTTAATAAGATATTAGATTTAAGGAAGTATTACAGCTATATTTAATATTTAATTAAGTAAAACGGTTAGGATATTAATAATATAATATAGGAACCTGTTAAATATATTAATAGATTAGATATATAGAGAGAATTTTACGAACGTTATTCTAATAAGCTATAACTAGAACTAGTATTATATCACTTAGCTCGCAGGAGCTCGCAGCTTTAAAAGAAGAAGAGATAATATTAGGACTCAGGTTCTGGACCCTGCTACTACGTACCGGACCCTACCAGTACGGCTACTGGGCCCTGCCAGTACGGCTACCGGGCCCTGCTAGTACGGCTATCGGGTCCTACCAGTGCCGCTTTAGGTTCCGCCACCCTTCACCGCCCTAGATAGTAGTATTTAGTCCTACCCCACGTCGCTCTGTTTACAGCTCTCCAAGTGACGTCTTAGTTAATATAGTGTCCTGTTCCTGAACCCAGTCCCGAGCCGTGACACTAATCTTCTAGTATTAACTCCGATTAAAAAGACGGGCGGATTACTTTAAATAAATTAGATAGGTTAAGATTCTTACATTTTAAGATAGTCTAACCCTAGTATAATAAATACTTATTTCTCTCTTGAGAAAGATCTTCTAATCTTTTAATTAAGTTATTAAATTTTATCCTGTATTTCTTGAGCCTATAGATAATTTTAAAATTAAAGTAAAATAAAAACTCGGACTATTAAACTTAGCGGCGGTTTAAGAATTTAATAAATATAAAATATTCTAGATTTTAGTAAATAAAAATCTTTTAAATTCCGGGCGCCATTCTTTAAAGTAATAAATAATAGCGAGTAATTTCTTATTATAGATTTTATAGTTATATTCAGCGGGCGAATACTTTAGATATAGTAAACTATTATTACCGTACTAGAATAGTACTTCTATAAATATATAATCGGACGTATTTATTTCCAGAATTATAGATTAGATCTAGTTAAATAATTATAGTATTAAAGCGTTTATAAAAGCTTTTTTTAAACTATCTATAGCCGTCTAGTAGGCAGATATTTATCTTTATTATATATCCTTCCTAGTAAGAGTAATCAGCGGTGCGGTAATCTTAGAAAAACCTTAGATAAATTATTAGTAAAAATTACTAAATTTTAAAAAAGCCTGTACATCGGTCATACAGGCTAGTATAAACTAATTTATTACAGTTTTTATCTTATTATAATCTATTTAAATATTATCACGGCTAATAATAAGACCTAGGAATTTTATCTTTAATACTATAAACTCGTATTTTAATAATTTATTATAAAGGCCCGTATCTCGTAATTTCGCAAGAACGTGGCGGACATGTTTAGTATACTTAAAATAGATATAATTATAAATTAGAATATTATTAAGATAAATAATATAGAAAATATTAAGATAATTATATAAAATATTATTAATATAATATTAAAAGGTCCCGGAGGCTCCTATTAGACTAAATAATATTATTAAAGATTTATAAAGCCCTATACACATATAAAAGACTATTAATTATTTTTATTCTTTCTTTACGCGGAGATTATTAAATATATTAATAATATTAATTTTAGTAAAGTAGTATATTTCTTTTAAGTTATTTAGAGTCTCTTTTATAAATAGAAATAGATAGTAGTTCTTAATAATAATTACGTTTAAAACACGGTAATTCACATAGAAACGTAGGCCTTTATCTAACTTTTTAATAAATAGAACAGGAGATGCGGTAGATAAAAAATTAAAATAGATAAAGCTCTTTCGCAGATTCTCTAATAGCTACTCTTAAAGGACTATTAACTTCTCTTTTAATATACTATAGAGCGAGCTGAACGAGAATTTTCTTTTTAATTCTAAAATAATAATATAATTATAATTTTAATATAGTAGTAGCTTCTCCGCTTTCTTAAAAAAAAATATCTATAAAATCCCTAAATTCTTCGGGTAATTTAAATTTAGATTTATTTAGAATATCTCTAATAACGAGATTAATCTATTTTATAATTAAAATATAGATCTGATCTCCTCAACGGGTATATATAGCGTAGGTGTTAAGTAAGACTTAGTAGATATCTTTATAATATAAGAAAATAAAGATCTTTAAATTCTCGGGTTAGACGCAGGCTAGAATATTATATAGAGTTTATATCTTTTTAAAATATTTTAAAATATTATAATATTTTTAGTAATACAGGCTAATAAATTAAAAAATATATTCGGCGAAGTTCACCCGTAAATTATATAGTTTAAACTATAGTAGGCTAATTACTATTAGGAAGTAGGCGAGTTATATAATTAGAAATAGGATATTTTTTTTAATATAGTCGTATATTTTTAGAATTATATAAATATAATAGATAATTTTACCGATCTTATTTTCTATACTATTAAAATCTATTAGCAGCTTGGGTTTCTTTAGGGGATATAAAATAAAATAATAAATTTTAGTCTAACTATTATCTATTACGCGGGATATAAAACAGCCGGTATTTAACAGAGTATAGCTAGTAATTTTATTTTTATCTAGATTTAATATTATAATAATAACTAGTAAGTTATTCTTTCGGAGTTCCTCTTTAATCGAAATTCCTTTAGCAGCGGTTTTAAATATTTAATAGAATTATATAGATTCGTCCGTTTAATCGCGGTTTAAATTAAATAGACTTTTTTTAACTATTTACTCGGATTAGGGGAGTATAAATATTTAAACTAGAATCCTACCTAGAACTAAAAAGCGTATAATAAAGATAATTAAAACGGATTCTCGGATATAAGATATAAGAGAAGTACTAGAAGAAATAATTTTTTAAAAAAAGATATAATTCGCGGAGTATTATAGTAGTTAGTATAATTAATTTAATAGATACGATTATTAGATTTAGAATAGTTCTTAATTAGATATTTATTTAAATTATATCGGAAGTATTTCCCGTAATTATAACGGATTAAATTATACGGATTAAATAGTTAATAATAAAATAATAATAAATCTATAGACTCGGGGTTAGGAAAGACTAATTAATTTTATAAAATATCCGGGAAGACTTTTTATAATAGACTTTTAAAAAAATTAATAAATAATTAATTTTCCGGATTTCTAGTCGGTATAAATCTTTAAAATTAAATACGGATATATTAAGTCCGGCGATTCTCTAATTTCTATAAAAAAATAGTAAGATCGATATAAGAGCTAGTAGAGGATTTATAATAAAATAGTATATCTTTTAGTTCTTAATTAACTATATATTTTAATAATATTACGAGGCCGTTCTCGGCTATCTTACCTTCTATAACTAAGCGTTAGAACTTAGTAAAAAAGATAGAAAACTCTTAATTTCTTTATCTTAGGACGAAAAGGGCGTTACGAGTATTATAAATATAATTAAAATAATTATTTATTCCGGAATAAATTAAATAGATAATAAGATTTTTATTAGAGACCCGCTGGTTAATTATCTCTAATTCTATTTTTAATTAACTAATATCTATTAGCTAATTAGCTAAGACTAATTCGATCCGCCCCATATAATATATTAGTATTAATAATAATCGGGTTTGACAGGATTCCTAATATAGAAAAGCCTAGTATAGATCTAGAAAATATTATTAAGCTTTATAATAAATCTATTAATATAGATAATCCTAGTAATTATACAGGCGAAGTTATTATTAATTAAATTTTATTTATCTGCGGAGTTACTAGCGGAGTTAAAATAAATAATAATTATTTTAGCTCGCAGAAGAATCCTTTCTTATCTAGTATAATATCTATAGTAGTCCCTCGTATTAAAGTAGATAGATTTTAATAAATTTTCTTTTTATAAAGTTAAATAATCCTAGTAAAGTCGCCAGCGATAAAATATTTAATATAATAATATCCTGGCTCCTACTTTTCAAATTTTTTTAAAATAATAATATTAATAATAATCTTCATTTCCGTCTATATAACTCCTCTATTTATAATATTACGAATTTCCTTCGCTATAAAGAGATTTAAAATCTATTAAAAGACCGCTTTAATATTTTTAATATCTTATCGAATATTTACAGTCTTCTTTATTCTATCTATCTTCTAATTACGCTTTTTAACTATTCTAGAGATCTTTTTTATTTCGTCCCATTTCCTATTAAAATTAATTTTTATTATATAAATAGTACGGAACTCTTCGGAGTCTATAATATATTTATATAAAATAGCTATATTTCCTTTTATAGCTTCTTTATACGATAGAAGTAAGTATAATACCTAAGTTTAATACTTATACTATTACTAAGATAGGGCAGTTCGAATCGTTTGTATTATTTTATTAATATTTTAATACTAATAGCTATTCTAGATAATTATTAGCTAATTAGTATTATTACTTATTATAACAGCGGGCCGTTAGCTCTCTATTATTAAAATAAGTATATATTAGATGTTCTAGGTAAGTTTTAGTATTTTTAAAAATTAAAAATCGATAAAATAACGATTTAATAAATAAAAAATTAATAAAGGATCGCGTTAATATGAAAATACGTTTTAAAGTAAATTTTTAAAGCGTGTATTTAGTCCGGAAAAAGAAATTAAAATATTTAACTAAAAAAGAAAATTAGTATACTAAAGACTTTCTTATTTCTCGTTTTAATATATAAAGGCTAGTTTATAACTATAGCGAAATTCTATTCTAATAAAATCTAGTTAGTATTATTCTTTTTATCTTCTTCTTTATTTATTCTACCTAGATCCTTTTTTATAGTATTTATTTCTACTAGAGGTTCCTCGAGTGCGATAAATTAATAAAAAGATTTTAAATAATTTCTATTAATAATTCTTTAAAACGGGATTCTATTAAGCTCTTTAATCTTATATAAGCCGGTATTATGGCGGTATTCTCGGATTTTATATAATTCTAATTATTAAAAGCTTATCTTATTCTCCGTTATCATATTATACTAACGTTTTATATTATATAATAGAACTATCTATCCTACTTTTAACTTCTTTTTATAAAAATTTATTCTATTATTAAAATACTTCTTCTATTATTCGCGCATCCTGCGGATCCGTAGTAGTACTTTTTCTATATTATTATCTCTACGCTCTATTTATTTAGTCTATATAGCTAATAGTTTTTTTATAGTTCTAACCTTACGCCAGAATAAAATCTATTAAGTAGAAATTTTTATTTTAATAAGTAGAACGATTTCTTATCCTATAAAAAAGCGATATAATATTATTCTAGTTAACTATTTTATAGTGGTATAGATTATAAATAATATAGCCTACTAATAGTTTATCTAACCGCGACTAGTTCTATCGGTTATTTTAGATAAGATATTTTTTACTATATAATTATTATATTTAGCTACTCCATTAGTCTTAGAATAATAAGGTAAAATATATATTTTCTAAATTCTATATTTCGAGATTAAAATATAAATTATAATCTAATTTTTAAATTTTTTATTTATTATAAAACCTTCTAACACTTTATAACGGTATATAATATCTTTATAAATAAATTAGATAATAACTATAGTAATAAGCCTTTTTAAAGAATAGCCTTCTACCTATCTGCTCGTATCTTATATTACTAATATTACTCTAATATATTCTTTTTTAGTAGATATATAAATTATATTAATTCTAATTTTCTCCTATAACGCTAATTATCACGTCGGGTATAGTACTTCTTTAATACGATTAAAGTCCTAAAATTAATAAATTCTACATATCTTTACTACTTAAGATACCTGCTCGTAGCAGTTAGGCTATTAGTATTAAGTAGAAACTTAATAGTAGGTTAATTCTTATCTTTTATATCTAAATATTTTATATATTTTTTTAATGATTTTTTTCGCTTCTTTAGTAGTAGATATTACTCTATATAGTAGGACGTTAATTATTTCTTAATAAAATAATAAATTATTTTCTATAATAAACTTCAGTACTTTCTTTTTCAGTTTTTAAAATTCTAATTTAGATATAGCTAGTAACTTTTACAGAGTAACTAGATATTAAGTAATCTTTTAGTATTTATTATTATATTTAGATAGTAGGATTTAATATAGTTATTCCTCTCCAGACGTTATATTAATCGGTATAATTCTAGTATTTAGTATTAATATTTATATTTAAATCTAGTCGTTGATATTATATTTATAAAAAGATTCTTTCTTAAATACTTAGAATCTTTTAGATAATATGTCTGCGATTCCATGCTGTTTCCTAGGAATATATTTAACTATAAAATTAAATAGTTAGATTTATATAATTTAATTTATAATAAAAACTCCTGGCAGATTAGTCGCCGAATAATTAAATTAAGCTATTAGTATCTAAATATCTATTTCTAGCACGAAATAGATGTTATATAGTTAGTATTTAAACTTTTTTAATATTTTTAATATTATACGGCATTCTTACTTTTCTATATTATATTTTATCTCTATTTTATTCTAAACATCTAATTTAAAGCGTATAGCCCGGCGAATAGCGTCTTTTTTTATATTATAGCTCTCTTATAGTCTTTTTTACTAGTATTAACTAAAATAATAATAATCAGTAGTTATATGGTATAGTTAATTAGTATAATATATAGATATATTATAATAATAGTCTTTATTCTTTATAATATATTTTTATATTTTTTTATTTATTTAAATATTCTTTCTTTTCTGAGCAGCCCAGTTAATAGTTTTATAATTATATTATAGTTTTTAATATATATTTTAAATTTTATAATAAGACTATTAAATTCCCTCATAGCTTTAACAGTAATAGGGGTAAACTATAAAATAATTTTATTAACTTTTACTAATTCAGGATATCTTTTATTATAGTTATATACTTATCCTATAATCTTTAATCTAAATATAGTAAACTAAGACTTCTTTATAATAATTATATAACTAGCAAACTCAACTAGATAGAGATAATAATCTAAATTTATTAAATACTTAAACACGAAACAGCGGATTTCTAAAAGAATATATTTATTATTATATTAAGATTTTAGACCTTTAACTCCGTAATTATTAAGAAATATATAAATTTTTTCTAATAATATATCTTTAAAAATCCTGCTAGCGATTCTTATAAATTATATTATTAAATTTATTTTATTTTATATAATTATTATTATCCTTACTAGTCTTAGCGGTATTTAAATCGTTATTATATTCCTATTTTCTTTAGCTAATCTAATTTAATTATAGCCAGAGAAGAAATTAATTAAGAATATTATTATTATATTTATAAATTTTTTAATAAATTTATTACTATTTAGTAGCATATTCGCATCTCGGTATATTACTTTATTAATATATTAAATATTATTAATTAATCGATAACCCCTATTCTTCTTTTTAACTAAAAACCAGAAATTACGGTAAGATTCTTAACTTCTTTTTAATACTCTCCTCTTTAATCGTGTTCTAATTATATTATAGACTTCTTAATATAGTATTTATAGTACTTTAATTACTAATATTTACTATATTTTATATAATATAATTCTAATCCGCTACAATGAAGCTACTTTAGATCTAATTCTATTAATATTTTTAAAGTTTTATTTAAGCGCTCCTTCTCTCTTATATAGGATTTTAAGAAATAACTTCTTTTTTTCTTTTAATAAATAATTCCTGATAAGTATTCGTTCTATTTATTTAAATATTAATCTTTTTTCTTTAGTAAATTCCGTAATCCTAGAATATAAATATTAATTAAATTTTATTTTCTTATCTGGCGCTCGTCGCTTATAATACTAATTTAAATATATTTTTTTTAGTTATTTAATTCCTCTAATTTCTATCTTTTATTTATAATCTTATTAATTAATTAGCTATACTTTCTGTGCCTTCCGTTTATATATAATATATACTTTAGCTAGCGTTCTTTTTTCTATTTTATTTTATAGCTTAGTAATACTCTTACTAGATATTTACGCCGTTAACTCTTCTAAAGTAATATCTTCTTCTTTAAAAACGTATAAAAACGTATTTTTAGTTTTCATAGACGCGTTTTCCGATATATTAATTAATTAATAAATATTATTAAATCCTTCGAACGAAAGTTCTTCTATTATTTAAATAAATATTAATTATATCTAATTTTTATTTTCTTTAATATTTTTCTTCTTTATTCTAGATATTCTTTTATTTTTTATAGCGGATAACTACCCAGAGGGAAATCCGCTATAATTTTTAAATCCCGGATTACTATTAATAGCTAGAAATCGCTTTTAAAATAAGCGCTATTATCAGGATTAATAATTTTAATAGTGATTTTCCTATTACTATCTTTAGAATAAAAGATATAAAGTATTTTTCTATCTCTTTTAACTTTTATAGTATACTCTACCTATACCTAGAATAGTCAGTCTAGTATTAGCTATTACTTACTCTGCTGTATAACGAAAACAGGGATTCGAATAATAATATCTTCTATTTATATAAATAAATCGGCGACGTATTCTAAATATAGAATTTTTTTTTATTAGTTATAATAATAGTAATACGTAATCCAGTCCTTATAGTTAATTTTAATTAATTTATTAAATCTAAGTTTATAATATTTAGTTCTAACTTTATATTTAATAAGATAAAAATCTTTAAATTATCGATCATGACTTCCGTCTGTAGTATCTTTATTATATATAGTAATAATAATTATTTAATTAGAATATTTTTTAGATTTTTAATATACTATATAGTAATTTAAGTAATATTTTTTAGTAAAGGTATATTTTTCCCAGCTAATTTATATATTTAAAAGAATATTTTATATAATCTTAGAGTAAGACTAATTAGCTTTTTAATAATAATATTTTTTATCTTCTAATCTAGCAGTCTATCTTGTATAACTCTTTTATAAGTTAAATTCTTAATATCCTTTACTAACTTCTTTAATAATTCTTTATATAGATTTTAATTATTATTCTTCCGCTTATCTAGTACTAAATTAATATAAGATATTTTAATTATAATAATATTATTTAGATTATCTCCGGAGATTGTAGATAGAAATATATTTATTATATCTTAGAATTCTAATTATAGGAAACTTATTCTCGGTGATATATTTTTTATTTATTTATTATTAAACTACTAATATATTAATACTATATTTTTTATATTCTTTATCTATATTATCTGTTACACGGTTATCTTCCTACCTTAATTCTAGATCTTTATTTATTATTTTAACTAAGATAAAGTTTACTCTAGCTATAAATATAATATCTTTTAATTAATTTAAATTATCTAATAGCGCTTTTCTCTTCTAATAAGTATTACAAACTACCGCTATTAATAACTTCTCCCTTCTTTTAGTTATATAAGAACCTTTCTCTTCTTCTCTTTCTACTATAATCACACTTCCTCCTAATAGTCCGTGTTAACGATGATATAGTCTATTATTAATATTATTTTTAAGTATTAGATAATTATTAATCTAATAATTTATTATACTATTATAGAAATACTTATTAGCCGTAGTTAAATTATTTTTATTTTTTATTTTCTTCTTTATATCTATTATATTAATTATTTCCCGCTGGCGATAATTATTCTAATTAATTATTATTATAATTAGTAAAGCTATTACTCTAAATATTTTAGTTAATTTTTTTTATATTATTTTATATTTTATCTATACTAGTATTATTACTTATTTATAACCTCGAATACTTATCTAGTCTGGCTATTATTTTTTTATAATATTCTAAATCTCTATATTTTTATACCATGTTATTAAATCTTAGAAGTTTCTAATTAAGATTTTATAACTATTATAATTATTTTTTTATTTTAATTAACTTTTTCGCTTCTTCCACATACTTGCTAAATTTAATTAATTCTGGCTTATTTAAATTAATATATACTTTTTTATAGACTTTCTCTCTAAGTATTTTTAGTAAGCTATCTAGAAACTAAACTACCTATATAAAATCGTCCAGCTAGTTCTTCTTCTTAACTTATATTAATATAGTAGTATATTCTCTAATATCCCGGCGGATTTAATTATTCTACTATTATTCTATATTTTTATAATTTTTAAGAAAATATTTAGTATATATCTATTACTCTATATCTTTATTTTTAAATTCTTTTTTAATTTTCTTATAGAAGGCCTTCCAATCGCTTTATAAGTATAAATCTAAAGTTTTTATCTATTTATCTATTTATATATTATAATACTTTATTATTCTCTCCATGATCTCTTCCGTTTTAGTAATATTATAATTTTTATATAATTAGTTAAACTGTTAAAGGAATCGGGTTATATTCTTACTATTAAATACTAGTATATTAATTATATTAAATATTAGTATTAATATTATAAACGCTCTAGATATTATAATTACTATAATTTCACGAGATTAATTTAATATATTTTTTATAAATATTTGCTCTTCCTCTATTCGCTTATTCTACTTTTTATTTATAAAAGATTATATATATCTCTATTTTCTTAAATTCCTCTTTTCTAGTCCGTCGGTCTTATTAACGCGATATAATATATTAGATTCTCGGGTTCTTATAATCTTATAACTACCGCCTCCTTTTCTATTAAACTAAGGTAATTTCTTTTTTTAGTTAAAATATATACTTAATTATTACCCTCTACGTCGGTTACTAAGATATAAAAGGAGTCTACAGCTATAATCCTATAATAAGAGATAATCCGGTAATACGAGATATAGTAGGCCACGTAATTAACTATATAATAACACGCTAAATAACAGGATCTCGGCAGATCCTGACTACTAGTATAATTAATAGATAAGATCTTAGTAGATCTTAATAGGTAGATTACCGGTATAATACCTAAATAATAGGATTCTAACGGATCCTAACTGTCAGCACAGTTAATAGGTAAAATCTTGGTAGATCTTAATAGGTGGATTACCGGTGCAATATCTGAATGATAGGATCCCGGCGGATCCTGGCTGCTAAAATAGGAAAAATAAGAAGAAAAAAACTTAATTAATTATTTATCTACACTGCCGTGAGAGGCGCTTAATATATACGAGCCGGTATAGCTGCGCAGGGTGAAAAGGGATGTCAGGCAAATGCCTGACCCCTTTTACAATAGGCTCGTTATATAAAAAATTCTTTTTATTATTTTTAAGCTCTGTAGTGAACTAATCTAGTATTATATTATATAAATACGCTTAGATATTAGTTTTAACCATTAGTTCTCTCTTATATAATATAATATTGGTAATACGGTCCGTAGAAACGTTAATATCCTTATAGAATATCGACGTATTACTAGATCTAATAAAATAATTATCGCGGAGATTAGACTAAAAGAAATCTATTTTTTTAGTCTTCTATAATCCGCTATTATTATTATCATAACCGTTTTATTTATCTTAATTATTAATACTAGATTTACTCTAATTATCTTTCTTATTATATTTATTTAAAGGATCTCTCTTAGATTAATAGTTCTTAAAGAAAGTCAGTTTATTCGCCTGTAAAGCTTACTATTATTAATTTTTAATAGATTTAATAGTAAGCTAATTATAATAGTCTTATATTAACTTCTAACCTTTAAGAAAGTAATTTAATATAATTTTTATATTATCCATTTCAGATATAGTATATAAAAACAAGAATAATATTTTAATAGTTATACGCTTACTCTTTTTAGGAGTAGTATTATATAGAGAATTATATTATCTATTTTTAGCAGTCTCTAGTTCGCTGCTAGACGGTCCAGATAATAATAATATCTTAATTAACGGTATTACCTAATCTAGATTAACAGGCCTTAGGTATTAATAGAGATATAGGAGAAAGTACTAATATATTTAAAAAGATATTACGCGTAGATATTTATTATCTAATAGTCTAAGTATCCGTATATAATTCAGCACTTAATATTCTTTATATATATATATAAATATACGAGGTAACTGTCTTAGGAAAGGTACCTGGAATATTTATAGAATTAATAAAATTCGGGAAGTCCGACTATATAAATATAGATCTTAATATAATTTAAGAAAATAATCTTAATAATATTATTAAATATATAGAATTAGGATAATTAAGAAAATATTCCTGGAGTTAACGCTAGAATAATATATTTATATTAAAATAATATAATAAATATATAAACTCTTAAACAGCTCTTTATAAAGAAGGACGGTATATAGGCTAATCTAGAGGAAATATAAACTATCTTATAGATAATAGCACCGTGGTAATAGTTATTAAGTACTTAGCTCTCTAGATAATAAAAGTATTTATATTATTTATAATTATACTATCTAATATCTAATAAAACGCTTCTAATTAGTATACAAGCTCTGCAGTTCTTATAGATATTTAAACACTCTAAGAAATGATTAAACTACGTGAGGCGGGAGATAGGGCGTTATATAAAGTAGGAAAACGCGCGATCTTAATAGAATATAAAGTATTAGGGGTGTAAAGATGAAATAAGATATAGTTATAATAAAAAATGATAGAAATAACTAGCTTAATAATTTTCTTAATATATATAGAGACAGATCGACGTTAGCTAAAAAAAAAAAAGGAAAACGCGAATATTATTAAATAATTAATACATAATAATCATGAATTATTAAAACGATGATCGTTTTTAACGCGGAATTACAGTAACGCAGAAGGGGACTAGAAATCAGGACATGCTACTATGTTAAAATAGATCGTAATGAAGAGGCTTAAAGATTATAAATTAATTACTATCTCTTATTATTTAAGGAGATTCCATTCCTAGCAAAGCGGGATGTACAGGAGAACATAACTACCATAGACGCAGAAACCGGTAATACAGTGCAACAATCTATCTTAACATAGTAGTATATCCTAATTTTTAGTCCCTTTCTACGTTGCTGTAATTCCGCGTTAAAAACGATTATTATTTTAATAATTCGTGGTTGTTATATATTAATTACTTAATAATATTCGCATTTCCCCTCTTTTGTTAACTGACGTCGACCTGTCTTTATATATATTAAGATAATTATTAAGATAGTTATTTTTATCATTTTTTTATCATAACTATATCTTATTTTATCTTTATATTCCTAATACTTTGCGTTTTATTAAAATCGCGTGTTTTCCTATATTACACGACGCTCTACTCTCCTTTATATAATTTTATTATTTTCTAATATGTTTAAATATCTGCAAGGACTATAGAGCTTATATACTAGTTAGAAGCGTTTTATCAGGTGTTAGATAGTGTAATTGTGGATGATATAGATATTTTTATTATCTAGAAAGTTAAATACTTAATAACTACTATCACGGCGCTATTATTTATAAGATAGTTTATATTTTTTCTAGATTAACTTATATACTATCTTTCTCTGTGAAGAGCTGTTCAAGAGTTTATATATTTATTATATTATTTTAATATAAACGTGTTATTATAGTATTAGCTTTAGGAATATCTTCTCAATTATTCTAATTCTATATATTTAATAATATTATTAAGATTATTCTTTTAAATTATCTTAAGATTTATATCTTTACTACTAGATAACTTAGATTTTATTAATTTTATAAGTACTCCAGGTATCTCTCCTGAGATAGTTACCTCGCGTATTTATATATATATATAAAGAATATTAAATATAGAATTGCGTACGGATACTTAGAGTGTTAAATAATAAATATCTATATATAATATCTTTTTAGATATATTAATATTCTTTTCTACACCTCCGTCGGTGCCTGTGTTGCACTGTATTTCCGTTTCTGCGTTTATGGTAGTTGTGTTCTCCTGTACATCCCGCTTTGCTGGGAATGGAATTCCTTAGATAGTAAGAGATAATAACTACTTTATAATCTTCAAGTTTCTTTATTACAATCTATTATGATATGGTAGCATGTCCTAATTTTTAGTTCCCTTCTATATTGCTGTAATTCCGCGTTAAAAACGATTATTATTTTGATGATTCGTGGTTGCTGTGTATTAATTACTTAATAATATTTATATTTCCCCTCTTTCTCTTAGCTAACGTCGATCTATTTTTATATTTATCGAGATAATCGCTTAATTAGTCGTTTTTATTATTCTTTAGTATAATCATATCTTATTTTATTATTACATTTTTAATACTTAGTGTTCCTCTTAAGAACGCGCGTTTTCCTCCTATATATAACGCTCTATCTCTTCCTATACGTAATTTTATCGTTCTTTAGTATATTTAGATGTCTGCGAGGACTGTAGAGCTTATATATTAGTTAAAAGTATTTTATCGGGTGTTAGATAGTATAATTATAGATAATATAAATATTTTCATTATTTAGAGAGCTAAGTACTTAATAACTATTACCGCGGCGCTATTATCTACTAAGTAGTTTATATTTCTTTTAGACTAGTCTATATACTGTCCTTCTCTGCGAAGAGCTATTTAAGAGTTTATATATTTATTATATTATCTTAATATAGATATATTATTCTAGTATTAACTTTAGAAATATCCTCTCGATCGTTCTAATTTTATATATTTAATAATATTATTAAGATTATTCTCTCGAATTATATTAAGGTCTGTGTTTATACAGCCGGACTTTTTAGATTCTATTAATTTTATAAGTACTTCGGGTACTTTTTCTAAAATAGTTATCCCGTATATTTATACGTATATATAAAGAATATTAAGTGCTGAATCGCGTATGGATATTTAGATTATTAGATAATAAGTATCTGCGTGTAATATTCTTTTAGATATATTAGTACTTTCTTCTATATCTCTATTAATACCTGAGGTCGCTTCACCTGTTAATTTAGATTAGGTAATACTCTTAATTAAGATACTATTATTATCCGGATTGTCTAGCAGCGAACCGGAGGTTGTTAGGGATAGATAATATAATTCTCTATATAATATTATTCCTAAAAAGAGTAAGCGTATAACTATTAAAATATTATTCTTATCTTCACATACCATGTCTAAAATAGATAATATAAAAACTATATTAAATCGCCTTCTTGAAGGTTAGAAGTTAATATAAGATTATTATAACTAGCTTATTATTAAGCTCGCTGAAAGTTAATAATAGTAAGTTTTATAGGCGAATAAGCTAACTTTTTTTAAGAACTGTTAATCTAAGAGAAGTCCTTTAGATAAGCGCGGTAAGAAAGATAATCAGGATAAATTTAGTATTAATAGTTAAAACGGATAAAACGGTTATAGTAATGATAATAGCGGATTATGGAAGATTAAAGAAATAGATTTCTTTTAATCCGATTTTTGTAATAATTATCTTATCAGATCTAGTAATATATTAATATTTTATAAGAATATTAACGTTTTTACGGACCGTATTACTAATATTATATTATATAAGAGAGAACTAATGGTTAAGATTAATATCTAAGTATATTTATATAATATAGCGCTAAATTAGTTTATAACGGAGCTTAAAGATAATAAAAAGGATTTTTTATATAACGAGTCTATATAGTAGGGATGATTTGTTACTTTAAAGAAGCGTTTTAGTATTAATCTAGTTTAAGTCTAATAATAATTATATATAATGCACTACACCTTTGCAGATATTATTAAGGGTAAGTTCTCTTAAGTTTTTACTAAAGAAGTAATTTAACACGCCTGAAATACACGCTTGACGGACTTATTTAATTAATTCTTATTTATATAGAATATATTAGATCTATTTTTATAGCGAGATATATGTTAATTTTAATTAAATACTATAAAGACTGAGTTCATGATAGAGCTTAAAGAAAAATAGTATTTATAGTAAAATCTTACTAGTAAATAAGATAATCGCATGTAATTACGCCAGGTAAATAGTAATAATAAAAATTAGCGGCCATCCAGGACCTAGAATAATAATTATTAGAATTTAAAGATTAATAATTAAATTAGAAAACCGTATTAACCTCCGTATAATTCTAAATATCTATAATAGCGATACCTTTAGATCTTATATTAAACGATCCCGTATTTCTTCCCGCAAGTCTAATTTAACCCGTATAGCCAGTAACAGCCGTACTATTAGTAAAATTAGAACTGTTAAGGTTAGTAAGATTAATTATAATATCTATAATAGTAAATCCCTCCGTCAAGACCCTTATTAGCTATAGATAATAAATCTTATAATATTAGTTATACTAATAACAAGAACCGTCAGCGTAATAATTAGGGCTAATTTAAAGGAAATTATTAAGCCTGGAATCATCTTAATAAGTCACCGTTCGGACGAGCGTATGGCGTTAAGATAACTAGAGAATCTAATAATAAAGAGTAACTACTATTAGCTTTAGAGGTAAACGCTAACGTTACTCTAGCTGCAAATCCGCCGCTAGTAGTATACTACGCTAAGTAACCAGACGTCTTTCCTCTTCCTAATTACGGTAATGACGCATACGCTGGTTAAATTAATTATTTTAATAATAGCTATGAGAATTATGACGATAATAAAGATTATAATAATTATTATAAAGATAATAATAATATATATACCGTTAAGTAGTTAAACGTTAAATTAGACGATAAAAGCGAATTTAATAACCTATATAATAATAATTTTAAGTCATTATCTACCTGTTTAAACTATTAAGCTAGATTTAAATTAAATAATTTACTTTATAATCATCTGAGGGATTATATTATTATTATAAGAATTATTAAATACCCGAATAACTATAATACCGAGATAGCTACTGCTAATATTATTAAATTATCGGTATTTAAATAAGAATTATAGTCCGAAGTTCCCCCTATTCACTCGTGGTGGCGTACTATTACTATAAAAGTTAGTTTAAACGATATTATAACACTATAAAATATATATATTAATTCCGGATATTTATATACTATTATAGACTGTAAGCTAGCGTATTTTATTAAAAATATTATTATAGATGACTAAGCTCCGGAGATTACTATAACTAGTATAAGATCTTATTATTTTTTAATAATAATAATAACTTTCGCTGTGTATTTCCCGAGTAATAAGTCTAAGGGATTAAGATTTATAAAAATTATTATTAAGATATACGTTATCCCTGAAGTGCGAGTAAAAATATTATTAAAAATAGATATTATTATTCTTAAAGAGATTACGCTTAATTTCGTAAAATAATAAGGTTCTATACATACCTGTAATAATTTTATTTTTATATTTATCTACTAGCTCCGCAAAGTTAAACAAGCAGCTATATAAGTAGTGTCTAGATAAGTCATTCTTTTTAAAATATATATAGTAATATTAGTCAGAACCAAGCTCGATCTATAAAAAGATAGGAATTATAATTTTAAATTATATAAAACTGCCTTAATCGGCTATAAGTATTATTTAATTAATTTAAATTTCTCTTTTCTTATACTTGATAATATGACTAATCATATTATTACTATTCTATAGTATTACCGTCTAAGAATTCTATATAATATAGATAATCTCTCTACTACCTTCTAGATAAAGGATCCTAAGAATGACGAGAAACCTGTTAATAAAATATCTACTTTTTAGAAGATGCCTAAACCGCCTTCTAACTATTAAGAACGAAGACTCGTTAATTAATATAAGTATAAAGCTTCTAAAATACAGCGTCGTGCAGCTATCCTAAATAGATAATCTTATATAAAAAGAAGACGATACGAGTAGGAATACGCTCGATTCTTCTAAATAGATAAGTTAGATAAAGTATATAATTCCGATCCTTTAATCGAGGAGAAGGATCTTCTAACTACTATCTTAAAGAACGGCGTAACGCTATATACTATAGATACTAAAGTAGTTATAAAACTTAAATTCTTAATTAAATTTAGCGATATATGGGCTTTACCTGATAGATTAAATATAAGTATTACTAAGATACCGGAAGCTAAATGAATAACAATATCTATAAAGCTAGGTTAATAATCCCGTATTCCCTGAGTAAAAGTATACCGCTTATTACCACGAGATCGCGAGGTTATTAATAATATATTAAATTCTCTAAAATATTAAGGTAAATTCTGTTAAGTCGTCGGCTATACGCCTACCGGGTATCCAATATTCGTTATATAGCGTCTAGTATGGAATAATAAAGAAGAAAAATTTGTACTGAAAAGATGTGTTATTATTAATTTATACGGTATAAATAAAAAAACTAAACCTAATTAGTATCCTCTATCTTTATAGGACGATATTATACAGCTTATATAAGGCTATTAATATATTACTATTGTTAATACCGCGCGTTTCTTCTACTAATAGCCCGTTAAGAAGGATCATCGAGGCCGTCTAGTAATAATTAGCTATTATAGTTAGGAAGTATTCGGCGTTACTATAATAGGTTTTATTAACAGCGTGCCATATATTTAAAGATAAATAAACTATTTATTCGAATATCTACCTTTCTATAAAATATATATAGATAACATCGTCGTCGCGTCTATTACGCTGGAAAATTATTTTCAGCACCTAAAACAGGTCTTTATAAAATTAGCTAAAATTAATCTAAAGCTTAAACTAATAAAGACGTATATTAGTTTCTTTTTAATATAGCTGCTCGGCTAACGCGTAAATGTATTTAGTATATTAACTCTAGCTAAGAAAATTAAGGCTATACTAGACCTGTAATTCCTAAAGATGTTAATAGATCTAGAGTATTACGTCGGCGTGACTAGATAATTTTATTATTATATTAATAAATATATAATAGTATCTAAACCCTTATAAGACCGTAAGATCGTATTATTAAAAAAAGCTCTAAAGAAGGACCCCACTATTAGAAAGAAATAGACTATCTCTAAATTCATTACTTCGTAATCAGAGCAAATGGCGTTTAATATTTTATAAAATTAATTTAAGGACCTTTTATTTTTAGTATATTTTTAGCGAGATAAGTAACTCTATATTAACCTAGACGCTTTGTATAAGGGATATAGTATAGTTGTTTATTATCTAGATAATAGTTATATATATATTAATATTACGAAGCCACTACCCCGTATAATTATAAGACTAGTTATATTTTTATTATAAGTGCTATCCTCCGCAGAAGAATAATATTAGCTTATAAAGTTTAAGATATTATATTTAATATAGATATTATGAAAGTGCTATTATATAGTCGAGGCAGCTTCCTTACTAGTAATTATTTATACGGATTATACGTCCACCTGCGGGATTATAACTTAGGTATTAATATCTTCGTAGGTCCTAAAAAAAATAAATCTATGTCTTATTAGAGTATTAGTATATATTTAGTAATTTAACCTCTATATTTACTACTAGCTTAGTAAGAAGAACATTCTTACAGATACCCTAAGCCGTTTATTTACTAGACGCGTGTAATATCTTGATAACAACCTAGATATCTTTAAAAAACGAGAAGTATATAATAGTAAGGAAGCGACTATTAGATCCATAGTATATCTTAGTAATAATTTTAAGCGTAAGGTGCGAACTAAATACTATAAAGATATTAGAGTTTCCGTAATTATTAAAGTACTATAGGATAGAAATAATATTATTTCTTATTTTATAAAAAATAATCTGCTCTATATAAAAATAATAGATAGTCCCTGGCTATACGTCCCGTGTGGAATAGTTAAGTAGCTATTTAAAATAATTTATCATAGTAATAATTATTCCGGATTTAACCGTTGCATCTATAAGCTAACCGATCTAATAATCTATAAAGGCCGTCGTCTTTTAAAGTAGTATATTACTAGTTATTCTCGTTATAATAAAAATAATTCTTAGTAATATCTTCCGTACGGTAATTTATATCCGATTATGTCTAACGCCCTGTTTTACTATATTACCGTTAATTTTATTACTAATTTGCCGGAAGATCTTAATACTAATATAATTATAATTATTATTAATAAGTTTATTAAGCGGATCGGTCTAATTCTAGGACGCAAAAATTGGACTGTTGAACGCTGGGGATAAGAGATAACGCTATATATATAATTCTATAATTAAGATATGCCGTGTGTTATTATCAGTGATCGAGATTCTAGATTTATAAGCAGCGTATAAAAAGAAATGTTTAAAGCTTTAAAAGTTAAATAACTATATTTTTCTATTTATTATCTGTAGATAGATAGTATAATAAAACGTATTATTTAGATAATTAAAATTATAATACGTCATCAAATGGCCGTTACTAACTGTAAAGAATAATATCTATTATTATTATCTATTATTTCTACTATTAATGTAGCACCTAATCGAGCCACTATATTAAGTCTATATTAATTTATATTTAGTATTCGTTTCTATACACCCTGGGATGTTCTAAAAGGATAATTTAGTATAAAATAAGACTTTATCTATAAAATTAATACTTAAGAAACGCTATCTTTCGCTACTATATAGATAAAATAGTTATATAATTCTAAGCATGCTCCGCCGCCTGAATATAAACCTAGCGATTTATATTTTTTATATTTATATTATAATTATACTATACTATCTGCAAAAGAGCTAGGGAAATACGTACTATATTATACTAGATTTTTTAAGATCCTGAAGGTTTCTGACCGGATAATCTACTAGCTTAAATTTCCGTATAG
Organism: Aspergillus persii; assembly: GCA_002215965.1. Classification (NCBI taxonomy): domain Eukaryota; kingdom Fungi; phylum Ascomycota; class Eurotiomycetes; order Eurotiales; family Aspergillaceae; genus Aspergillus; species Aspergillus persii. The sequence continues at coordinate 2,597,994 of NGZO01000008.1, read as the reverse complement.
CTAGAAAATCTATTCTATTATCTTAGTAGCGTAACTAGAGCCTGCTAAATATAATAATTTTAGTTATTAGTACTCAGAACCTTTCGTAATCTTTAATAATAATAAAGATAAATATAAAATTAAGCGAATTTTAGATAAATATATTATTCAGCGCGGTTGTTTAAGAATAGAATATACTAAGTATTTTATCCGCTGGAAGGAATACGGCACTTAATATAATTAATAAATATAAGCTAATAATATTAATTCTTCTAATCTTATTAAAGAATTCGAAGAGTCTTTACAGAACTAAACGAGCGGTTATTATATAAAATATTTACTTATTTAATATATAACTCCTCATACTATATTTCCCTACTCTATACCTACTATAATCTTTCTATATTATATTCTTATCTTCCTTTTTATATTTCGCTAATAATTAATAGTCCTCTGCCTTCCTAACAGTCTATTATATTATTTATTTTATTAATATTTTTTATCTCGTTTTATCTCTTGCTTTATTTAACCTTTTACTTTACCTTATTTTATATTTTTTTTTTACTATTTTCTCCTTCCTATATTTTCTCTATCTTCTATTATATATCTTAACTATATTAATATACTAATTCTACACGACTTTGCACGCCGCTAGTTACTATTATTCTTTATTATATCTAGCTTCACCCCTGTTAATCGCCGGATAAGCGAAGTATTCTTAAATATAAATAAAATAGAAATAATAGCTAAATTAGGATTAAAACAGACTTTCGAGCCGTTCGGAACGGAAAAATAATATTAGATAATATAGAAGAATATTATTACCTATTATTAAGAAATATTATATTTAATTAACCGTCCGGCGTGGATCCTAGAAAATAAGCTATTATCTAATCCCGCGTGGCATATTAAAGATTAAGATACTTAGCCAGATTCCCGCGGTTAAGTTAACAGCGACGGTTATCCGCTAAAATATATTTACTTAATAGACCTATAGGTGGCCTAAATTATTATAGGAATTACGCTGTTATCCTGTTGAAAGCGAGGAACGTTCTACGGCTATAACTTTATAAATAATAGTAATATTAAGCGTCGGCGGATATTTAACGGAAAGCCTATCGTTACGTACGGTCCTAATAACGTTTATATCTAAGTTATTTATTTTAATTATATTTTTTACGGGCGAGAATACGCTCTGCGAGAACCGTGGTTAATTAATAATACCGTTACTAGAAACGCGTTATTTAACCTATATTTATAGAATAACCTGGTTCTTTACTACGGAGAAGGGATATCTGATGATAACTAGGATCGTATTAATAAAAAATATATATATTATTACGCCTGGGGAGGCTAGGTACATTATAAATTAAAATTAGACGAAGATAATAATTATTATTATAATATAAAGTATATAATTATTAATATAAATAACCTGCCTTCCGCAGTAACGATTATAGCTATTAATAAGAATAGTAACTTTACACTCGAAGACCCTAAAGTAACGTATAAAGGTAAAAAGATTACTATATTTATATCTACGCCTATTATTATATTAATATTCACACCTTCCGCTATCACAGCCGATATCCTTATCCTAGTAATACGGAAACGTGCGTTATAAAGACTATAAAACTAACTTTTTAAAAAGTAAAAAGTTAAAATAGTAGTTATAAATACTACTAGTACTACTGATAGTAGTACTGCTGAAATTACCGAACCTACTTTTACTACTAAATATAATAATAATATAGCCGTTACTACCGAACTTAATAATAATATCGTTAAATTTATTATCCTAATTACTACTACTAAACCCGTTATCGCAGAGCTTATAGAACCTATTATCTTAATTATTATAATATCCGTTTATATTCTAATTTTTATAGTTACGGTTTCTTTTAGAAGAAATACTACCGCTAGAAGTACTATAGAAAATAATAATATTATATTATCTTCTATATCCGAGATTATTATATCTATTATATCTGCTACTATATTTATTACTATATAGATTCCCCCCGATAATATATAGTCTGTTTCTATAGTTAATAATATCTTGAATAATCTTTTTAAAATTATAGATATAATTAAGAATTACTCTATAAAGTTAATAATCTTATCGCTACGTGATATTCCCATAGTTATTTAAGATATTTATCTTTTTATAATAACGTTTAAGAATAATCTCGACAGTCTTCGGACTATTATTATATTAAATAAATATACTAATAAGAATAAAGCTAACTTTTAAAAAGGGCTAGACACCCTTAAAGTAATTTATAAGAGATAGTTCTTACGAATTTCTTTTATTTTATTTTTGCACTGTAATATTTTCATAGAATTTTATTTATTATCCTTACTACTCGCCTGTATTATTTTATGGCCCCGTTTCGAATAGAGGTTATCTTTTACTATATATATTTTTTATTTTTATCTTTATAGATTAGACTAGGAGGTCTATAAAAAAAATATAAGGATATTATACTATATTTCCGTTTCTGCGTTTATGGTAGTTATATTCTCCTGTACATCCTGCTTTACTGGGAATAGAATTCCTTAGGTAGTAAGAGATAATAATTACTTCATAATCTTCAAGTTTCTTCATTACGATCCATCATGACAGCCTGAAGCCGTTTTACCGGTTAATTTAAATTAGATAATACCGTTAATTAAGGCACTATTATTATCCGGACCGTCTAGCAGCGAATTAGAGGCTACTAGGGATAGATAATATAATTCTTTATATAATACTACTCCTAAAAAGAATAAGCGTATAGTTATTAAAATATTATTCTTATCTTTACATACCATGTCTAAAATAGATAATATAAAAACTATATTAAATCGCCTTCTTAAAAGTTAAAAGTTAATATAAGACCATTATAATTAGCTTATTACTAAGCTCGCTGAAAGTTAATAATAATAAGTTTTATAGGTAAATAAACTAACTTTCCTTAAGAACTGTTAATCTAAGAGAAATCTTCTAGGTAAACGCGGCGAGAAAGGTGATTAGAGTAAATTTAGTATTAATAGTTAAAATAGATAAAACAGTTATAATAATAGCGGATTATAAAAGATTAAAGAAATAGGTTTTTTCTAGCCCGATTTCCGCGATAATTATTTTATTAGATCTAATAATATATTAATATTTTATAAGGATATTGATGTCTTTACAAATCGTATTACTAATCTTATATTATATAAAAGAGAATTAATGGTCAAGACTAATATTTAAGCGTGTTTACGTGGTATAGCGCTAGATTGGTTTATAATAGAGCTTGAAAACAATGAAAAGGACTTTCTATATAATAAATCTATATAATAGAGATGGCTCGCTGTATTAAAGAAGCGTTTTAGTATTAATCTAGTTTAAGTATAATAGCAGTTATATATAATATATTACACCTTTACTAATATTATCAAGGGTAAGTCCTTTTAAGCTTTTACTAAGGAAATAATTCGACACGTCTGAAATACGCGCTTAACGGACCTATTTAATCAACTCTTATCTATATAGAACGCGTTAGACCCGTCTTTATAGTAAGATATATATTAATTTTAATTAAATACTATAAAAATAGAGTTCATCATGGAGCTTAAAGAAAAATAGTATTTATAATAAAATCTTACTAGTAAATAAGATAATCGCATGTAATTATACTAGGTAAATAGTAATAGTAGAAACTAATAACTATCCAGGATCTAGAATGACTACTATTAAGAATAAAAAACTAATAATTAAATTAGAAGATCTTATTAGTTTCTATATAATTCTAGATATTAATAATAGTAATACTCTTAGATCCTATATTAAACGGTCCTGTATTTCTTCCTGTAAATTTAATTTAATCCGTATAACCAGTAATAGCCGTACTATTAGTAGAATTAGAACTATTAAAGTTAATAAGGCTAATCGTAGTATTTATAATAGTAAACTCCCCCGTTAAAACCTCTATTAGCTATAGATAATAAACCTTATAACGCTAGCTATACTAATAATAAGAACTATTAGCGTGATAATTAGGGCTGATTTAAAAAAAATTATTAGATCTAGAATTATTCTAGTAAGCCACCATTCAGACGAGTGTATGGCGCTAAGATAACTAAAGAATTTAATAATAAGAAATAATAGCTATTAATTCTAGAGTTAAACTCTAATTCCGATGTAAATTTTACTATAAATCTGCTGCTAGTTACATACTACGCTAAGTAGCTATATATTTTTTCTTTCTCTAACTACAGTACTAACGCCTACGCCGGCTAAGCTAATTATCTTAATAATAACTATAATAATTATAACGATGATAAGGACTATAATAACTACTATAGTAATAATAATAATAATATATATACCGCTAAACAGTCAAGCGTTAAGTTAGATAATAAAAGCGAATTTAATAATCTATATAATAATAATTTTAAGCCACTATCTATTTATTTAAATTATTAAACTAGATTTAAATTAAATAACCTGCTCTATAATTATCTGAAGGATTACACCGCTATTATAAAAATTATTAAGTATCTAGATAATTATAATACCGAGGTAGCTGCTGCTAATATTATTAAATTATTAGTATTTAAGTAAGAATTATAGTCCGAAGTTCCCCCTATCCGCTTATAATAGCGAACTACTACTATAAAAGTTAGTCTAAATAATACTATAACGCTGTAGGATATATATATTAATTCTAGATATTCACGTACTATTATAAATAATAAGTTAGTATATCTTATTAAAAATATTATTATAGATGACTAAGCTCCGGAGATTACTATAACTAGTATAGAATTTTATTATTTTTTAGTAATAATAATAATTTTCGCTATATATTTCCCGAGTAATAAATCTAAGGGATTAAAATTTATAAAAATTATTATTAAGATATATATTATCCCTAAAGTGCGAGTAAAAATATTATTAAAAATAGATATTATTACTTTTAAAGGGATTATACTTAATTTTATAAAGTAATAAGATTCTATATATATTTAATAATTTTATTTTTATATTTATCTACTAGCCCTGCAAGATTAAATAAGTATTAGTACAGGTAGTATCTAGATAGGTTATTTTCTTTAAAATATATGTAGTAATCCCAGTCAGAATTAAACTCGATTTATAAAAAAATAAGAATTACGATTTTAGATTATGTAAAACCGCACTAATTAGTTATAAACGTTATTTAGTTAATTTAAATTTTTCTTTTCTCGTAGTTAATAATATAACTAATCGTGTAATTACTATTTTATAGTATTATTATCTAGGAACGCTGTATGACGTAGAGGATCTCTCTATTATTTTCTAAATAGAGGACTCTAAGAATAATAAGGAATTTATTAACGAGATATTTACTCTTTAGAAGATGTTTAAACCGCCTTCTAACCGTTAAAAGTAAAGAGTTATTAATTAATATAAATATAAAACTTCTGAAATACAGTATCACGCAATTATCCTAAATAGATAATTTTATATAAAAAGGAAATAATACGAGCGGGAATACACTCGATTCTTCTAAATAGATAAGTTAGACGAAATATATAACTTTAATTTTTAGATTAAGAAGAAGAACCTTCCGACTACTGTCTTAAGGAATAGTATAATATTATATATTATAGATAATAAAGCTATTATAAAGCTTAGATTCCTAGTTAAATTTAGCGATATATAAGCTTTACTTAATAGATTAAATATAGGTATTACTAAGATACTAGAAGCTGAATAGAGAATAATATTTATAAAGCTAGATTAGTAATCCTATATTTCCCGAGTAAAGGTGTACTACTTATTACCACGAGATTACGAAATTATTAATAATACGCTAAATTCTCTAAGATATTAAGATAAACTCTGTTAGGCTATTAGCTATACGTCTATCAGATATCCAATATTCGTTATATAGCGTCTAGTGTGGAATAATAAAAAAGAGAAATTTATATTAAAAAAACGCGTTATTATTAATTTACGAGATATAAATAAGAAAATTAAATTTAATTAGTATCCTCCATCCTCGCAGGATGATATTATACAGCTTATATAATATTATTAATATATTATTATTATTAATACTGCGCGTTTCTTCTATTAATAGCCTGTTAAGAAGGAGTATTAAGATTATCTAATAATAGTTAGCTATTAAGGTCAGGAAGTATTCGGTATTACTATAATAGATTTTATTAATAACGTGCTATACGTCTAAAGATAAATAGACCGTTTATTTAAATATCTACCTTTCTATAAAGTGTACGTAGATAATATTATTATTATATCTATTACGCTAGAGGATTATCTTCAGTATCTAGAATAACAGATTTTTATAAAGCTAGCTGAAATTAATCTAAAGCTTAAACTAATAAAAATATATATTAGTTTTCTTTTAGTATAGCTACTTAATTAGCGCGTAAATATATTCGGTATATTAATCTTCGCTAAAAAAAATTAAAGCTATCCTAGATCTATAATTCTTAAAAATATTAGCAGATCTGGAGTATTATATTAGCGTAACTAGATAATTTTATTATTATATTAATAAATACATAATAGTATCTAAACCTTTATAAGATCGCAAGACTATATTACTAAAAGATGCTTTAAAGAAGAACTCTATTACTAGAAAATAATAGACTACCTCTAAATTTATTACCTCGCAGCTAGAGTGATTAGTATTTAATATTTTATAAAATTAGTTTAAGAATTTTTTATTCTTAATATATTTTCGGCGAGATAAGTAATTCTATATTAATCTAGACACTTTATATAAAAGATATAATATAGTTATTTATTATCTAAATAACGGCTTTATATATAAAGATATTATAAAGCCGCTATCCCGTATAATAATAAAACTAGTTATATTTCTCTCCCGCGTGTTATCCTCCGCGGAAGAACGATATTAGCTAACTAAACTTAAAATATTATATTTAGTATAGATATTACGGAAATACCGCTATATAGTTAAAATAACTTTTTTACTAATAATCGTCTATATAGATCACGCGTCTACTTCCAGAATTATAATTTAAATATTAATATCTTCATAGGCCCCGGAAAAAATAAATCTATATCTTATTAAAGCATTAATATATTTAATAATTTAATTTCCGTATTTACCATTAGTTTAATAAAGAGAACGTCCTTATAAACGCTCTAAGCTGTCTACCTGCTAGATATATATAATATTTTAATAACGACCTAGATACCTTTAAAAAATAAGAAATATATAACAGCGAGGAAGCGACTATCAGATCTATAATATATCTTAATAATAATTTTAAATATAAGATATAAACTAAATACTATAAAGATATCAGAGTTTCCGTAATTATTAAAATACTATAATAAAGAAATAATATTATTCCTTATCTTCTAAAAGAAGATCTATTTTATATAAAAATAGTAAATAACCCCTGATTATACGTTCCGCGCGGAATAATTAAATAGTTATTTAAAATAATTTATGACAGCGATAATTATTCCGGATTTAAATACTATATCTATAAATTTACCGGCCTAATAATCTATAAAGGCCGTCGTCTTTTAAAGTAATATATTACTAGTTATCCCCAGTATAATAAGAATAATCCCCGGCGATATCTTCCGTACGATAATTTATATCTAATTATATCTAACGCTCCGTTCTATTATATTACTATTAATTTTATTACCGATCTGCCAGAGGATCTTTATACTAATATAATTATAATTATTATTAATAAATTTATAAAACGTATTAGTCTAATTCCGGGACGTAAAGACTAGACTACTAAATACTAGGGATAAAAGCTAACGTAATATATATAATCCCATAACTAAGATATATTATACGTTATTATCAGCGATCGAGATTCTAGGTTTATAAATAGCGTATAAAAAGAAATATTTAAGGCTCTAAAAATTAAATGACTATATTTTTCTATCTATTATATATAGATAAATAGTATAATAGAACGCATTATTTAGGTAGTTAAAATCATAATATATTATTAAATAGCCGCTATTAACTATAAAGAATAGCGTCTATTACTACCGTTTATTATCTCTATTATTAATGTAGCATCTAATTAAGCTATTATATTAAATCTATATTAATTTATATTTAATATTCGTCTCCGTACACCCTGGGATGTTTTAAAAGGATAATTTAATATAAAGTAAGATTTTATCTATAGAATTAATACTTAGGAAGCGCTGTCTTTTACTATTATATAGATACAGTAGCTATATAACTCCAAGCATGCTCTATTACCTAAATATAAATCTAGCGATTTCTGCTTCCTACGTCTCCATTATAGTTATACTATACTATCTATAAAGAAGCTAGGGAAATACGCACCGCGGTATATTAGACTCTTTAAAATCTTGGAGATTCCTAATAAAATAATCTACTAGCTTAAGATTTTATATAACTAGTAAATCTACTCTATTATCTCTATAGTGCAGCTAGAGCTTACTAAGTATAATAAATTTAGTCATTAGTATATAGAACCTCCCGTAATTTTTAATAGTAATAAAAATAAATATTTAAAAAAAGTTATTAAATTTAGAATTATTCTAGTAAGCTACCGTTCGGACGAGCGTATAGCGCTAAGATAATTAAAGAATCTAATAGTAAGAAGTAACTATCGTTAGCTTTAAAGCTAGATATTAATACTATTTTAGTTACAAATCCGCCGCTAGCAGTATACTACGCTAGATAACTAGATATCTTTTTTCTTTCTAATTATAATAATAACGCCTACGCCGGCCAAGCCGATCATTTTAACGATAACTATAATAATTATAACGATAATAAGAACTATAATAATAACTATAAAGATAATAATAGTATATATACCGCCGAGCAATTAAATATTAAATTAGATAATAAAAGCGAATTTAATAATCTGTATAATACTAATTTTAAATCACTATCTACCTATTTAAACTATTAAACTAAATTTAAATTAAATAACCAGCTCTATAATCATCTAAAGGATTATACCGCTACTATAAGAAGCACCGAGCATCTGGATAACTATAATATTAAGATAACTATTACTAATATTATTAATATTAAAACAACTACCGCTAATATTATTAAATCGTTAGTTAATATTTAAGTAAAGATTATAGTCCGAAGTTCCCCCTATTTATTTATAATAGCGTACTACTACTATAAAAGTCAGTCTAAATAATACTATAACGCTATAAAATATATATATAAACTCCGGATATTCGCGTACTATTATAAATAGCAAGTTAGCGTATTCCATTAAAGACATTATTATAGATAATCAGACTCTAGAGATTACTATAGCTAATATAGGATCCTATTATCTTTTAATAATAATAGTAGCTTTCGCTGTGTATTTTCTAAGTAATAAGCTAAAGAGACTAAGATTTGCGAAAATCACTATTAAAATATATATTATTCCTAAAGTACGAGTAAAAATACTGTTAGGAATAGATATTATTACTTTTAAAAGAATTACGCTTGATTTCGCGAAGTAATAAAATTCTATATATATCTATAATAATCTTATTTTTATATTTATTTACTAGCCCTGTAAAGTTAAACAAGCAGTTATATAGATAATATTTAGATAAATTATTTCTTTTAAAATATATATAGTAATACTAGTCAGAACTAAGCTCGATCTATAAAAAAATAGGGATTATAATTTTAAGCTATGTAAAACTGCTCTAATTAGTTATAAGTATTATTTAGTTAATTCGAACTTCTCCTTCCTTATAATTAATAATACGACTAATTATACTGTTACTATTCCGTGGTATTACCGTCTAGGAATTCTATATAATATAAATAATCTTTCTACTACCTTTCAGATAGAGGACTCTAAGAATAATAAGAAATCTATTAGTAAGATATCTACTTTTTAAAAAATATCTAAACCGCCTTCTAATTATCGAGAACGAAGACTTATTAATTAATATAAATATAAAACTTCTGAAATACAGCGTCGCGTAACTATCTTAAATAAATAGTCTTATATAAAGAGAAGATATTATAAGTAGGAATACGCTCGATTCTTTTAAATAAATAAGTTAGATAAAATATATAATTCTAATTTTTTAATCGAGAAGAAGGACCTTCCGACTATTATTTTAAAAAATAATATAATATTATATATTACAGATATTAAAGTAGTTATAAAACTTAAATCCCTAGTTAAATCTAGTAATATATAGGCTCTACTTAACGAATTAAATATAGGTATTATTAAGATACCGGAAACTAAATAGATAATAATATCTATAAAGCTAGGCTAATAATTCTATATTTCTTAAATAAAAATATACCGCCTATTACCGCGAGATCGCGAGGTTATTAATAATATATTAAATTCTTTAAAATATTAAGATAAACTCTGTTAAGTCATCGGCTATATACCTACCGGGTATCTAATATTTATTATATAGCGTCTAGTATAGAATAATAAAAAAGAGAAATTTATACTGAAAGGACGCGTTATTATTAATTTATATAGTATAAATAAAAAGGCTAAATCTAATTAGTATTTTCTATTCTTATAGAATAATATTATATAGCTTATATAAAGCTATTAATACATTACTATTATTAATACTGCGCGTTTCTTCTATTAATAGCCCGTTAAAAAGGATTATTAAGACCGCTTAGTAATAGTTAGTTATTATGGTTAGGAAGTATTCGGCGTTACTATAATAGATTTTATTAACAGCGTGCTATACGTCTAAAAATAAATAAACTATTTATTCGAATACCTGCCTTTCTATAAAATATATATAGATAATATCGTCGTCGCGTTTATCACGCTGGAGAATTATCTTTAATATCTAAAATAGATTTTTATAAAGCTAGCTAAAATTAACCTGAAGCTTAAACCGACGAAGATCTATATTAGTTTTCTTTTAGTATAGCTGCTCGGTTAACGTGTAAATATATTTAATATATTAATATTTAAAAAGATTAAAGTCATCCTGGATCTATAATTTCTGAAAATATTAGTAGATCTAGAATATTATATTAATATGACTGGATAGATTTATTATTATATTAATAAATATATAATAATATCTAAATCTTTACAAGACCGTAAGACAGTATTACTAAAAGGTACTTTAAAAAAAGACTCTATTACTAAAAAATAATAAACTATCTCTAAATTCATTACTTCGCAGTCAGAATAAATAGCGTTTAACGTACTATAAAATTAATTTAGAGACCCTTTATTCCTAGCGTATTTTTAGCGAGATAAATAACTTTATATTAATCTAAACGCTTCGTATAAAGGACATGGTATAGTCATTTACTATCTAAATAATAGCTATATATATATAAATATCACGAAGCCACCGCCCTGTATAGTTATAAAACTAGTTATATTCTTATTACGAGTATTATCATCTATAGAGAAAAGATATTAGCTAATAAAACTTAAGATATTATATTTAATATAAATATTACGGAAGTACTATTATATAATTAAAATAACTTCCTTACCGGTAATTATTTATATAAACTATATATCTATTTATAGAATTATAACTTAGGTATTAATATCTTCACAGGCCCCGGAAAAAATAAATCTACGTCTTATTAGAGCGTTAATATATATTTAGTAATTTAACCTCTGTATTTACTACCGGTCTAATAAGGAGAACGTTCTTATAAACACCTTAAGCCGTCTATCTATTAGACGCGTGTAATATCTTAATAATAATCTAGATACTTTTAAAGAATAAGAAATATATAATAGTAAAAAAATAGCTATCAGGTCTATAATACACCTTAGCGATAATTTTAAGAATAAGATATAAATAGAATATTATAATAATATTAGAACCTCCGCGATTATTAAAATACTATAGAATAGGAATAATATTATTTCTTATTTTATAAGAGATAATCTGCTCTATATAAAGATAATAATAGATAATACCTAGCTATATATCCCGCGTGGAATGGTTAAGCAGCTATTTAAAATAATTTATAATAATAATAATCACTCCGGATTTAACCGCTGTGTTTATAAGTTAGCCGGCTTAATAATCTATAAAAACCGTTATCTTTTAAAGTAATATATTACTAGTTATTTCTATTATAATAAAGATAACCCTCGGCGATATCTTTCATATAGTAATTTATATCTAATTATATCTAATATCCTATTCTATTATATTATTATTAATTTTATTACCGACCTGCCAGAGGATCTTAATACTAATATAATTATTATTATTATTAATAAATTTATAAAACGGATCGGTCTAATTCCAGGACGTAAGAACTAGACTATTAAATACTAAAAATAAAAGATGACGCAGTATATATAATCCTATAATTAGGATATATTATATATTATTATTAATAATCGAGACCCTAGGTTTATAAACGGTATATAAAAAGAAATATTTAAAACTCTAAAAGTCGAATAGCTATATTCTTCTATCTATTATTTATAGATAGATAGCATGATAGAACGTATTATTTAAATAGTTAAAATTATAATACGTTATTAGATAGCTATTAATAACTATAAAGAATAACGTCTATTATTACTGTCTATTATCTCTACTATTAATATAGTATCTAATCGAGCTATTATATTAAGTTTATATTAATTTATATTTAGTATTCGTCTTTACACATCATGGGATATCCTAAAAGGATGATTTAATATAAAGTAAGACTTTATTTATAGAATTAATACTAGAAAAGCGCTGTCTTTTACTACTATATAAATAAAGTAGCTATACGATTCTAAGCATGCTCCGCCGTCTAAATATAAATCTAGCGATTTCTATTTTCTTATATTTATATTATAGTTATACTATACCGTCTGTAAAGGATTTAGAGAAATATACGCTGCGCTATACTAGATTTTTTAAGATTCTAGAGATTCCTAATAGAATAATCTACTAACTTAAGCTTCCGCGCAGCTAGAGAATCTACTCTATTATTATAATAGCGTAACTAGAGCCTGCTAAATATAATAATTTTAATTATTAGTATCTAGAACCTCCCGCAATCTCTAACGATAATAAAGATAAATATAAAATTAAATAAATCTTAGATAAACGTGTTATTCAGCGCGGCTATTTAAAAGATAGAATATACCGAGTATCTTATCCGCTGAAAGGGATACGACGTTTAATATAATTAATAAATACGAGCTAACGATATTAATTCTCTTAATTTTATTAAAGAATTCGAAGAGTCTTTATAGAACTAAATAAATAATTATTATATAAAATATTTACTTACTTAATATATAATTCTTCTTACTACATTTTCTTACTCTACATCTATTATAATCTTTCTTCTACTATATTTTTATTTTCCTTTTTATACTCCGTTAGTAGTTAACAGTCCTCTGCCTTACTAATAGTCTATTATATTATTTACCTTATTAATTTTTTACCTTGTCTTACCTCTCGCTTTATTTAATCTTTTATTTTACCCTACTCTATATCTTCTTTCTACTATTTTCTCTTTTTTATATTTTCTCTATCTTCTGCTATATATCTTAATTATATTAATATATTAATTCTACACGACTTTACACACTGCTAGCTATTATTATTTTTTATTATATCCGGCTTTATCCCTATTAATCGCCGGATAAGCGAAGCATCTTTAAATATAAATAAAATAGAAGTAATAGCTAAGCCAGAATTAAAATAGACTTTTAAGCCGTTTAGAATAGAAGAATAGTATTAAATAATATAGAAGAATATTATTATTTATTATTAGGAAATATTATATTTAATTAACCGTCCGGCGTGGATCCTAGAAAGTAAGCTATTATCTAACTCCATGTAATATATTAAAGATTAAGATATTTAGCTAAATTCCCGCGGTTAAGTCGACAGCGACGATTATCCGCTAAAGTATATCTATTTAATAGATCTATAGGTAGCCTAAATTATTATAGAAATTACGCTGTTATTCTGTTAAAAGCGAGGAACATTTTATAACTATAATTTTATAAATAATAGTAATATTAAACATCGGCGGATACCTAATAGAAAGCCTATCATTACGTACGATTATAATAATATTTATATCTAAATTATTTATTTTAATTATACTCTTTACAGGCGAGAATACGCTCTATTAAGACTATAATTAATTAATAAAGCTGTTATAAGAAATATATTATTTAACCTATATTTATAGAATAACCTGGTTCTTTATTATGAAGAAGGAATGTCTAATAATAACTAGGATCGTATTAATAAAAAGTATATATATTATTACGCCTAAGGAGGCTAGGTGCGTTACGAATTAGAATTAAATAAGAATAATAACTATCGCTATAATATAAAATATATAATTATTAATACGAATAACCTGCCTTCCGTAGTAATAATTATAACTATTAATAAAAATAATAACTTTACACTCGAAGGCCCCAGAGTGATATATAAAAATAAAAAAACTATTATATTTATATCTATATCTATTATTATATTAATATCTATACCTTCTACTACCGCAGCCGATATTTCTATTTTAGTAATACAGAAACGTGTGCCGTAAAAACTATAAGACTAATCTTTTAAAAAGTAAAGAGTTAAAATAGTAGTTATAAATACTATTAATACTACTAAAATTACCGAACCTACCGTTACTGCCAAATATAATAATAATACTGTTAAATCTAGTATCTTAATTACTATAGAACCTATTATCGCAGAGCCTACAGAACCCGTTATTTTAGTTATTATAATATCCGTTTATATCTTAGTTATTGTAGTTACGGCTTCTCTTAGCTAGTTAAGGATTAATTCTATATCTATTACCGCTAGGAGTATTATAATTACTATATCGCCTTTTATATCCGAGATTATTGCATCCGCTGCGCTTACTATTATATTTATTATTATATAGGCTCCTCCTGATATCCCTATAGTTAATAATATCTTAAATAATCTTTTTAAAATTATAGATATAATTAAGGATTACTTCACGGAGTTAATAATCCTACCGCTGTGTAATATTCCTATAGCTATTTAAAATATTTATCTTCTTATAATAATATTTAAAAATAATCTAGATAGCTTCCGGACTATTATTATATTAAATAGGTATACTAATAAGGAGAAGACTAACTTTTAAAAAACGCTAGACATCCTTAAAGCGATTTATAAAAGATAGTCTTTATAATTTTTTATTTTATCTTTATACTGTAATATTTTTATAGAATTTTATCTATTATTCTTATATTTCTTATTTTTATTTTTACAGATTATCTTAGACCAGGAGATCTATTAAAAAAATATAAAAATATTATACTTTATTTCTTATTTTTATATTTATAGTAGTTATATTTTCCTGTATATCCTGCTTTACTAAAAATAAAATCTCCTTAGATAGTAAAGGATAATAACTACTTCATGATCTTCAAGCTTCTTCATTATAATCTATCTTAATAGCGATCGTGCTATCGTGTAATTATACTACTAATTTAATTATATATAACGTGTGTAGAAATTCAAGTCTATATAGATATATATATACCGTGATTTCTAGCGTTCGTACCGTTCTTAGTTTAGTACTTAGGGCGTGTTTACTAAGTACTAGAATAAGTAATAGGTATCTCTTTATTACAGGACTTGGTTAGTTATCGTTTATCTGATATTCTGTCTAGCGTAGCCGCCCTTACTTAGGTAACTAGTATTAATGTCGTAACACTACCCCTATATACGCAATTTTATTATTTTCTAGTATATTTAGATATCTATAAGGACTATAGAGCTTATATACTAGTTAGAATATTTTACCGGATATCAGATAGTGTAATCGTGGATAATATAAATACTTTTATTATTTAAAGAATTAAATACTTAATAATTATCACCGCAGCGCTATTATTTATAAGATAGTTTATATTTTCTCTAGATTAGCCCATACACCGTCCTTCTTTATAAAGAGCTATTTAAGAGTTTATATATTTATTATATTATCTTAATATAAATATATTATTTTAATATTAGCTCTAGGAATATCCTCTTAATCATCCTAATCCTATATATTTAATAATATTATTAAAAGTATTCTCTTAAATTTCTTTAAAATCTGCGTCTTTACTACCAGACACCCCGGACCCTATTAATTCTATAAATATTCTAGATACCTTTCCTAAGACAGTCACACCGTATACCTATATACATACACAAAAAACGTTAAATATAAAATCGCGTACGGACACTTAAACTATTAGACAATAAATATCTGCATATAATATCCCTTTAAATATATTAATATTCTCTCCTATATCTCTGTCGGTGTCTGAAGCCGTTTTACTAATTAATCTAGATTAGATAATACCATTAATTAAGATACTATTATTATCCGGAACCGTCTAGCAGCGAATTAAAGACTACTAGAGATAGTTAATATAATTCTCTATATAATATTATTTTTAAAAAAAGTAAACGTACGGCTGTCGAGTAAGTATTATTCTTATCTTTATATATTATATCTAAAATAAATAATATAAAGATAATACTAGCCCGCCTTCTTAAAAATTAGAAGTTAATATAAAATTATTATAACTAACTTACCGCTGAGCTCGCTGAAAGTTAATAATAATAAATATTATAAATAAATAAGCTTACCTTCCTTAAGAACCGTTAACCTGAGAGAGGTCCTCTAGGTAAATATAATTAAAAAAAATAATTAAGGTAAATCTAATATTAATAATTAAGACGGATAAAACAATCATAATAATAGCGGATTATAGAAAATAAAAGAAATAGGTTTCTTCTAGTCTAATTTCCGCGATAACTATTTTATTAGATCTAGTAATATATTAATATTTTATAAAAACGTTAACGTCTTTACAGACTATATTACCGATATTATATTATATAAGAAAGAACTAATAATTAAGACTAATATCTAAGCGTGTTTACGTGATATAATACTAGATTAGTTTACTACAGAGCTTAAAGATAACGAAAAAAAATTTTTATATAATAAGTCTATATAGTAGGAATAACTCGCTGTATTAAAGAAGCGTTTTAATATTAATTTAGTTTAAGCCTAATAATAATTATATATAATATATTATATCTTTATAAATATTATTAAAGATAAGTCTCCTTAGGCTTTTACTAAGGAAGTAATAAGACACGCTAGAAATACGCGTTTAACTAACCTATTTAATCAACTCCTATCTATATAGAATACGTTAGACCTGTCTTTATAATGAGATATATATTAATCCTAATTAAATATTATAAAGATAGAGTTTATAATAGAGCTTAAAAAAATAATATTTATAGTAAAATCTTACTAGTAAATAAGATAATCGCATGTAATTACACTAGATAAATAGTAATAATAAAAATTAGCGGTTATTTAAAATCTAAAATAAATAATTATCAGGATCTAAAGACTAATAATTAAATTAAAACACTATATCGGCCTTTATATAATTCTAGATATTAATAATAGCGATATCCTTAGATCCTATATTAAATAGCCCCGTATTTCTTCCCGCAAGTCTAATTTAATCCGTACAACTAGTAGCAGTTATACTATTAGTAAAATTAGAATTATTAAGATTAATAAGATTAATTATAACGTTTACAGCAAGTCTCTCTATTAAGACTTTTATTAACTATAGATAATAAATCTTATATTACTAGCTACGCTAATAATAAGAACTATTAGCGTGATAATTAGGACTAATTTAAAAAAATTATTAAGTCTAGAATCGTCCCAGTAATCTACTATTCGGATAAATATATAGCGCTGAGATAACTAGAAAACTTAATAATAAAAAGTAACTACTATTAGCTTTAGAGCTAGATACTAATATTATTTTAACTATAAATCCACCGCTAACGGTATACTACTATCAAGATACAGGCTGGCAGGGATAGTAGAACTAGTAATAGATAAGCAAACAGGCAAACTTCTGGGTAACTGGTACTAAATTACTATAGGGTTAAGCTATATATAAATAAATAGATAAGATATAGCTCGAAAAGCTATAACAGGATTTTAAAATAGTAAAAAGATAGGAAATTATATAATTATATAATCTACTAGTAATTTTAACCGAAGCTGGTCTTTTTAGATTTATATTATAATAATATATTTCTTTTTTATAGCCGAGCTCTGTTAAGGCTAATAGGGGCCTAGCTTATCTAAATATCTACGGTAATAGTTACGGATAATCTATTCTATATATTTTAAATATTTAGCTAGTTCTATAGTTAAGTTTAGATATTCTATTTATTTTATAATATATATTAAATAAAAATGACCACGCCCCCGGCGGTTTTAAAAAGAATTAAAAATATTTTTTATTTTTTATTTTTTAAGTTCTTTAACTTTTATATATAATAAAAAAAGCTAGATTTAATCTGATAAAAAGTCCTAACTAACTAGTATAAATAAGTTAATATTAAATCTAAGATAAATTTTTATACTAGATAATAGCTTTAGGCGGTAGGCGTGCGGACTAATAATTTTTTTAATCTAATATAAATTTAAGATATTCTAGTCGAGCTTTTTACTAGGGCGTAAAATCTTAATATATTAAATATTTAATTATATTAGTTAATCTTTTCTAAATTTCCTAATAGAGCGGCGTCTTTAATTAATTTATTTAATATATTAAATTTAGGCGGCCGCTATTTTCGCGTAAATAAATTCGGTAATAGCTTATATTTTAATAGTAAATTATTTAGTATTTTAAACAACGGGTTAATTTTATATATAGTAATCTTCTATAGGCGTTAATTCGAAGCTTATACGGAGATAAAAATTATAATTTATAAAAAATAGAGTAATTTTAATTATATTTAAATATATATTATTTAATACGAACTCCGCTAGAGAGAACTAAGTATTTTAATTATTTTATAATTAATTTATATAAATTTATAAATATTATTCTATTATAGCGTTCACGTGTTTAATTTAATTATTTATCTTAATATAGTTAATAACTTACTTATTATTTTAAGATATTTAGTCAGGTATTTCTAGAATTCGGTAATAAATTAGGAGTTTTTATCTAATATAATAATTTAAGATAGGCTATATAGCTTTCAGATCTGTTAAATATATATAGTAGCTATATTTTAGGCGTTAGTCGTTACGTCGTATAGGATTAGATGCTTTATTTTAATTAATTAGTTTATAATTATAAATATAGCGTCGTAGTCCTAGCTTTTAAATAAGTAAATAATAAAATCCTTAAAATACGTCTTACCACACGTGTTTAGATACTAATAAGGACTTTAAAATATTCTGTCTCGCTTTTTATAACAGAATAATATAATAATATATATAATAATTCTAGATTTATTAAATTATATAATAATATATATCAGGCTAGTAGTATTCTTAGGATAATAATTTATAGATTTAATTTCTTCCGAAATATCTAGAGGCGGGCTTATTATAAATTAACTAAATTAGATTAGCTTTTAACTAATCGTTATCCGGAATCTATAGATAATTTTTATAAAATAAAAAATTATCTTATCTCTCGCAGGCGGTTAGGGTAATTTTTAAATAATAATTTTTTCTTATAGCTAGAGCTTTCTAGATTTTATAAATTAAGTTATTCTTTTTATAGATGTTTTTTAAGCTAGTTTAAATCTTAGGTAATAATTATAGATTTTATTTCTTCTTAAAACTAACTCTTCAGCGGGGTCGGGTAACTAGAATTATTAGAATAGAAGGTCTTTCTAATAATTTTAACTAGGATTAATCTTCTAGTATTAACTCCGGTTAAAAAAACGGGCGGGTTAATTTAGGCGAATTAGGTAGATTAAAATTCTTATATTTTAAGATAATCTAGTTCTAGTATGATGTGATTGCAGGACCTACTACAAGGTGGCTACCTACTGTAGCCCGACGCTACAAGTTGTAGCACCGCTACTATATTGCCGGACCACCTATCCCAGGTACCTACAGAATATATAAGGGCCAGGACACCGCGTACGCTGCCCTGATGAGCCCTACCTAGCTTAATAGAGATAGCCCTAGGGCTATTACTTATATTTAACGAATACTACTTATAGATAAAAGAGGACAGTACGTCCTATTTCCGAACGGACGGACTCCTATCTTCTAATAATAGAATACCTACTTTCTGCTATAACATCTAGTAGCATATCCAAAACGTGGTAGCTTTCTATAGCTATCGGAAGACCTTTTATATACTAATATTAATTAGACTTATAATATAAAAGTCTTTATATAACTAGTCTCTTCCTCAAACGAGGGCTGGCTAATTTAAATAACCCAGTCTAATAAATAGAGATAGGGATTCTACTGGTAAAATCCTTTTTCTAAGACGTGTTATCTCGCTTAACCCTAATAAATAATCTTTTATTTTTATTTATCATTTATATTATTAGAAACTCTAATATTAGGTTAAATAAACTAATTATAATAATAATAATACCTAATATCCGGCGCGTAATTTTAAGAATTTACTATTTTTTATTTATAATTTTTATAAATAATATCTCGAACTCCCCGGATTTTTTATTTATATATTTTTTTAACTCACGGTTATTAAGAATAATAAATTTCTATTAAATTATTCTAATAATAATCGAGTATCACGGTAAAGTTCTAGATAAGAAGAATTTTAATTAAAGCCGGATTTCTTATTTAGCTTTAATTAAAGAGACCTATTTTTTACTATTTTTATTACGTCTGTTAGTCCGCACTTTGATATAGACTAGTTAAGGGTAACTATATTTTTAAAAGAGGGAGTAATATAATAATCTAAGTATCTAAATCCTAATCTAAGTAATATAAATCCTGTAAGGATTATTAAGATAATATAAACTAGATATTAAGATTTTATATTAAGATTACAGGAGAATTAGAATAACTATAATATTTAGTTTATTTATATTTCTCTTCTACTATTTATTTTCCCTAATTTACAGCGTTCTATCGTTTTTCTTCCTTTCTCTTCTTCAGCTTAGTGTCTTTGTATCTAACCTACAATAAGATTCATTTCTTTATTCTGAGGCTGTAACAGTTATTATTAGATTAAGTATCTTCTAGTTAAGAAGATATTTATTAAAATATATTAGGGATCGTTGTAGCTAGAAATAAGATATATTAATAAGATTAAGCTATTTCTTATAAATAAGAATATACCGCTTCTTATAATATCTAATTTATTTTTTTCCTAGCTACTTTTTATACCCGATAACCTTTTTTAGTAAAATAATATTAAAGAGAGGATATTCTAGCACACTTTACAGCTAAATATATAAGTATTACTTTATACTTCTTATATATAACCTTTGGTTACCTACTTTATTTATATATTATTTATTTAAATCCTTACTAGACTATTACTTTCTTTTTACTATTCTAATATATGTTTACCTGTCCTTTATATTATTTATTATATTTAGATATATATTATATAAAATCCACACTTATTAAAATAATAATTTAATATATATTAGATCTTTCAGGGCGCAGGCTAGTAGAGATAAGCGTAATAGAAAAGAAAGAAAATTTAGATTTATTTTATAAAAATTTAATTAGCTATTTAAGAGCTCTAGGACTTCTGGAAGAGAATTTAATAAAATATTCTTAGCTTTAAAAAGTAAGTTAGAGTAGAAGGAGATATATAATTAAAATATTATAAAATATTGTTACCGCAGAAGGTAGGTATCCTATTGCTGGGGGACGGGAGTCTGTCTGTTCTAGAGCAGGACGTACTATCCCCTTTTTATCTATAAATGGTATTCGCTAAATATAAGTAGTAGTTCTAGGACTGCCTCTACCGAGCTGGATAGAGCTTATTAAAATAATATATATAGTATCCTGGCCCTTATATATTCTGTAGATATCTAGGATAGATAGTTCGGCAGCGTAATAGCAGTATTATAACTTATAGCGTCGAGCTATAATAAATAGCCACTTTATAGATCCTATAATTATATCCTTTCCTATCTAGTAAAGAATATATCTAGATTCTTAAATATAAATTACTTATAGATAGTATAGATTATTTACTAAGCTCTAATTAGCTCCTATCTGGTTAATATATTAAATATTTTTAATTCGGTTCGTCGCTTGAGCACTTAATAACGCGTTATTAATATATAATAAATTATTATTATTATTAACTTTTTTTCTTTTATAATCTCTCTATTTTATTACTTCTTTTTTCTTTTCTAATTATTAAAATTATTCTTTTTCTCTCTATTATTTTTATTATTATTTATTTATTATTTAAACTATTAGTTTTATTCTTCTCTTTATTATTTTTATTATATTACTTATTCCGGAGGGTAAGATATCTCGTATTAATATAAATTATTACTAGATCTTAGTTATTATCTCTACTAGTACGTTCCTCTATTAACAGCTCTAATGATCCGTACTAATCCTTCTCTACTAGAGACTTATAATAAATTAAATAAAAGATATTAATAAGTCGTTAAGTAGCTAGATATCCGGAATAATATTATATAGTAGTTTAATTTTTTTAATTAATTAAAGATATAAACTCTGAGTTCTCGTTAGAATAATAAAGGATATATTATATAGTACTAAAAATTTTAATTTTTATTAAATTAATATATAACTCCTGTGTTAGTAGTAATAGCTTTTTTATAAATTATATTATATACTTAGTCTACGATAGCGAGACTCTATAAGAAATAGCTTATAATAACTGCTTATAGATAGATTAAAATAATAAATATAGTATCCGGACCCGTTTCGAGTCGGCTAATAATATTTAATAGTCTAATAAAATATATATATAAGTATTATTCTTTAGCCGTGGGAGTCCTCGGCTGACTATATATAATTAAATTATAATAGATAATAGTCTATTATATATTTTATCTTATAATTTGTTTAAGGCGTTCGAGCTTTATATAAATTACACTGATTTCTTTTCCGAAAACGTGTTTAAAGCTAAGAGTAAAATATCTGATATTAATAATTTATTTAATAGAGAGAACGACAGAGTATTAATTAATAATATATTAATTATTATTATAAAGAAATTTATTATAAAAACGGCTGTAAGACCTTCTGATAAGAAAAGCGATATTTTTATAAAAAATAAATTAACTATAAAGACTAATAAAAGTAAATAGGTTATTCGTTTAATTAAATTATCTATTATTAAAAAAGTAACGACACCTACGCGACAGGTATCTATATAAAATATAAAAATAATTTATTACTTTTATTATCTATCTGTTATTCCTATTAATATAGTTATTTTTTTCTATTATTATTTAATAAGAGAAACTCCTTGCGCGATTAATCACGGTAATAATTTATCTAGTCTTCTCTATCGTGTCTTAACTACTGACGGTCTTTCTTTTTATAATATATTAATACTTAGCTAGTAATATTATTTATTTATTTTTTATCTATTTCGAGCGCACCCTTAAGCGCTCTTACTAATCTTATTTAGTCTTTATTATTATAAATAATTTACTATAGATAGATAGTAGTAATTCTAGTTTATTTAGAATCTATCTAATTTTTATAAGTTTTAAAATAGCCATTCCTGCCTTCTTAAAACGTTAATCTAATAATTATAATAACTATAATCTATCTAAATTCTTAATATTAGTAATAATTAGTTATTAACTATTAATAAGATTTCGCACTATCCGTCCGCCGGATTTTTATAATATATATATTCTTAATAAATAGCTCTTAAGTATTTTATAAGATCTAAACTAATAGGCTTTAAACTTCTGAGGTATTTTATTTTTTATTAAAATTTTATTATTCTTTTTAAAAGCTATAATATTTAATAGCCTCGTCCTATATACACTGCTTTTTAATTACGTGATTAAGTAATTATTTATTAACTAAAATTCTAATATTTATTATATATAATAGTCTGTCCTCTAATTATATATTAATATGTTATGTATTTTTTAGTAATCTCAGCTAAACTCCGTATAGCAGATAGAATGGGCTAACTCCGGAGATAGCATGCTACTAAATATAAGCAGTAAATATAGTCTATAATAGATATAAATTCTATAGTCTAGTTAGTTTCCTTAGGAGTATCTTAGTTAATATTTTACTAACTATTTTATTTAGATTTTTAATCTTACTATTTATTCTGGGATGGTGTAGACTTATTATATAATATTTTACTTATGGAATCTATATATAGTAATATATTATTATTTCTAAAAAGTTTAGGCTATTATCTGATAAAAGTTTCTTTATAGTTTTATAATTTATAAAAATCTCTTTATAAAAAAATTAGATAATTTCCTCCTCTGTCACCTCTGCGACTACTTTTATAATAATCTATTTAATAATATAATTAATTACTATAATAATCTATTAATTTCCGTTTGGTATTGTTGATAAACGGCTAATTAAGTCGATTCCCTATTTATTAAATAGTTATACTTTAGTATTAATCTAATATCTAATTACTTTTTATTTTAGTAAACGTCTTAACCCTTATAAGACTTAGTAATTAGGGTAATAATATGCTGCTGATTCGATATTAATATATATTCCTAGCTATTATATATAGATACTAATTATTTCTAATAATTTAGAGTACTTTAAATAACCGAACTAGTCGTGTATTTTCTTTATAAAAGTCGTGGGAGTCGGAGAATAAAGATATAATATATTATCTAGCTCGGATTAATAGAGTAAGTACTTTTCTTTCTTTTTAAAATCTTATATCTCTTACCCGTCGCGTAGGGCGAAGTTATTTTTAGTCTATTAAATACTCCGCCGCATATTCTATTTACTAGATAAAATATCTATTTTTAAATAGTTAATAATGGTCTTATACTATTTATTTTTATTTATCTCTTATAAATAGACCGTCCGACGGTTAGTAATAGTATTTAAGTATAACTCTAAATATTTTACTAGATTAGTAGTACCCTTCTTTATAAAGTTAGATCGCTAATTAATTATATTAGAAATAACTACCTTACTTTCTTTATAATACCGAATATCTAAGTTTATAGAATTAGAATTTATTAATCTAGCGGGCGAATCGCTTAGTGTATATCTTTATAGTTTATATATATTTTAAGCTATTATAGTCCGTTAGAATTATAATTATTATCTTATTTTTAATATACGGGTCCCAGAAACGAAGTATCTCTTTAATTATAAGTAATTTTTTTTTCTATATAAAATAGTTCCGCTTAACCGGTATAAATTTACGTCTATTAAAAGTTACAGGGTATAGCTTATTATTCTCGTTTTCCTATAATAAGATTAGACTAATTACCCACTCCGAGGTGTCTATTTTAATGCGGAATAGTTTATAGCGATCTATTAATAATAATATAGAATATGATATTAATACGGCTTTAAATTATTTAAAAATTAGTTTATATTTTATATTTTATATAATTAATTAAAAATAATTCTACCTCCGCTTTTTATTAGACTTCTTTAATAATTTATAGAATAGAATAATAATATATATAAAGTCGCGTATATACCGTTAGTAGTACGTTACTAGTTCTAGGAACTAATGAATATTATATATATTTTTTAGATATGTTAATGTAATAATAGGCGTAAATATAGATATAGTAGTTTCTTTATTTTTATACGTTACTCTGGGGCCTTCGAGTGTAAAGTTATTATTTTTATTAATAACTATAATTATTACTACGGAAGGCAGGTTATTCGTGTTAATAATTATATATTTTATATTATAGTAATAATTATTATCTTCGTCTAATTCTAATTCGTAACGTATTTAGCCTTCCTAGGCGTAGTAGTATATATATTTTTTATTAATACGATTTTAGTCGTTATTAGATATCTTTTCTCTATAGTAAAGAATTAGGTTATTCTATAAATATAGATTAAATAACGTGTTTCTAATAATAGTATTATTAATTAACTATAGTTCTTACAGAGCGTATTCTCGCCTATAAAAAGTATAGTTAAAATAAATAATTTAGATATAAATATTATTAGGACCGTACGCGATAACAGACTTTCTATTAAATACCCGCCGACGCTTAATATCGCTATTATTTATAAAGTTATAGCTGTAGAATATTCCTTACTTTTAATAGAATAATAGCGTAATTTCTATAATAATTTAAGCCACCTGCAGGTCTATTAAATAGATATATTTTAATAGATAATCGTTATTATTAACTTAACCGTGGGAGTCTAGCTAGATATTTTAATCTTTAATATACCACGCGGAATTAGATAATAGTTTACTTCCCGGGGTCCACGCCGGACGGTTAATTAAATATAATATTTCCTAATAATAGATAATAATATTCTTTTATATTATTTAATATTATTTTTCCGTTCCGAACAGCTTGAAAGTCTATTTTAATTCTAGTTTAGTTATTATTTTTATTTTATTTATATTTAGAGGTACTTTACTTATCCAGTAATAAATAAGGGTGAAGCCGGACATAATAAAGAATAATAATAGCTAGCGGTATGTAAAGTCATATAGAATTAATATATTAATATAGTCGAGGCGTATAGCAGAAGATAGAGAAAATATAAGAGGGAGAAAATAGTAGAAAGAAAATATAGAGTAGGGTAAAGTAAAAGATTAAATAAAGCGAGAGGTAAGACGAGGTAAAAGATATTAATAAGATAAATAACGTGATAGACTGTTAGTAAGGTAGAGAGTATAAAGAGAAAGATAAGAATATAATATAGAAAGATTATAGTAGATGTAGAGTAGGGAAATGTAGTAAGAGAAATTATATATTAAGTAAGTAAATATTTTATATAACGATTACTTATTTAGTTCTATAAAGACTCTTCGAATTCTTTAATAAAATTAGAAGAATTAATATCGTTAACTTACATCTATTAATCGTGTTAAGTGCTGTATTTTTTCTAATAGATAAGATATTCGGTATATTCTATTCTTAAATAATCGCGCTGAACGACACGTTTATCTAAAATTTATTTAATTTTATATTTATCTTTATCGCCGTTAAAGATTACGGGAGATTCTAGATACTAATAACTAAAATTATTATACTTAGCGGGCTCTAGTTACGCTACTAAAATAATAGGATAGATTCTTTAATTATATAGAAGTTTAAACCGGCAGGTTATTTTATTAGAAATCTCCAGGATCTTAAAGAGTCTAATATAGCGCGATATATATTTTCCTAGCTTCTTTATAGATAGTATAGTATAACTATAATATAAATATAAAAAATATAGATCGCTAGATTTATATTTAGACGGCGAAGCATGCTTGGAATCGTATAACTACTTTATTTATATAATAGCGAAAGATAGCGCTTCTTAAGCATTAATTCTATAGATAAAGTCTTACTTTATACTAAACTATTCTTTTAGGATATCTTAGAGTGTATAAAGACGAATACTAAATATAAATTAATATAAATTTAATATAGTAGCTTAATTAGATACTATATTAATAGTAGAGATAATAGATAGTAGTAACGGATACTATTCTTTACAGTTAGTAGCGGCTATTTAATAATATATTATAATTTTAATTATCTAAATAATACGTTCTATTATATTATCTATCTATAAATAATAAATAAAAGAATATAGCTATTTAACTTTCAGAGCTTTAAATATTCCTTTTTATATATTACTTATAAATCTAGGATCTTAATTACTAATAATAATATATAGTATACCCTAATTATAGGATTATATATATAGCGTCATCTCTTATCCCTAGCGTTTAGTAGTCTAATCTTTATATCCTAAAATCAGATTAATTCGCTTAGTAAACTTATTAATAATAACTATAATTATATTAGTATTAAGATCCTCCGGCAAATTAGTAATAAAATTAATAATAATATAGTAAAACGGGGTATTAGATATAATCTGATATAAATTACCGTACGGAAGATATTACCGAAGATTATCTTTATTATAATAGAGATAACTAGTAATATACTACTTTAAAAAGCGACGGCTTTTATAGATTGTTAGATTAATTAGTTTATAGATATAATAATTAAATCTAGAATAATTATCACTATTATAAATTATTTTAAATAGCTACTTAATTATTCTACGCGAGACGTATAGCCAGGGACTATCTACTATTATTATATAAAGTAGATTATTTTTTATAAAATAAGAAATAATATTATTCCTATCCTATAGTATTTTAATAATTACGGAAACTCTAATATCTTTATAGTATTTAATTTATATCTTACGCTTAAAACCATCGCTAAAATATATTATAAATCTAACAGTCGCTTCTTTATTATTATACACTCCTCTTTCTTTAAAGATATCTAGATTATTATTGAGATACTATACACGTCTAATAAATAAATAGTTTAGGATATCTATAAGGACGTTCTCCTTACTAGGCTGGTAGTAAATACGGAGATTAAATTACTAAATATATACTAATACTCTAATAAGATATAGATTTATTTTTTCCGGGACCTGCGAAAATATTAATATCTAAATTATAATCCCGCAGGTAGACGTATAATCCGTATAAATAATTACTAATAAAGAAACTATCTTGACTATATAATAGCACTTTTATAATATCTATATTAAATATAATACCTTAAGCTCTATAAACTAATATTATTCTTTTACGGAGGATAGCACTCGTGATAAGAATATAACTAGTCTTATAACCGTATAGGACGGTAGCTTATGTCATGATGGATCGTAATGAAGAAGCTTGAAGATTATGAAGTAGTTGTTATCTCTTACTACCTGAGGAATTCTATTCCTAGTAAAGCGGGATGTACAGGAGAACACAACTACTATAAACGCAGAAACTGGAAATACAGTATAACTGGAAATACAGTATAATATTCTTATATTTTTTTTATGGACCTCCTGGTTTAAGAGAATCTGTAAAAATAAAAATAAGAAATATATATAATAAAAGATAACTTCTGTTCGAAACGGGGCTATAAAATAATATAGGTAAGTAATAAGAATAATAGATAAAATCCCATGAAAATATTACAGTGTAAAGATAAAATAAAAGAAATTTATAAGGACTATCTCTTATAAATCGCTTTAAGGATGTCTAGCCTTTTTTAAAAATTAGCTTTATCCTTATTAGTATATTTATTCGATATAATGATAGTCCGAAGGCTATTAAGATTATTTTTAAATATTATTATAAGAAGATAAATATTTTAAATAGCTGTGGGAATATCACGTAGCGATAAGATTATTAATTCCGTAGAATAATTCTTAATTATATTTATAATTTTAAAAAGGTCGTTTAAAACGTTATTAATTATAGGGATAGGTTACGTATTATTGGGGGGAGCCTGTACAGTAATAAACGTAGTAGTGGGTATAGCGGATATAATAATCTCGGATATAGAAAATAATATAGTATTATTATTTTCTATAGTACTTCCAGCGGTAGTATTTCTTCTAAGAGGAGCTGTAATTATAAAAATTAGGATATAGACAGACGTTATAATAACTAGGATAATAGATTCTGTAGGCTCTACGATAACAGATTTAGCAGTAATAATCGGGATAATAGATTTAACGGTATTATTATTATATTTAGCAGTAAAGGTAGATTCAGTAGTTTTAGCAGTGCTAGTATTAGTAGTACTAATAGTATTTATAACTATTACTTTAATGCTTTACCTTTTAAAGAGTCGGCCTCGTGGTCTTTACAGCGCACGTTTCCGTATTATTAGAATAGAGATATCGGCTGCGGTAGCGGAAAATATAGATATTAATATAATAATAAATATAGATATAGATATAGTAGTTTCTTTATTTTTACACGTCACTCTGGGGCCTTCGAGTATTATTTTTATTAATAGCTATAATTATTACTACGGAAGGCAGGTTATTCGTGTTAATAGTTATATACTTTATATTATAATAATAGTTATTATCTTCGTTTAATCTTAATTTATAACGCACCTGGCCTCCTTAAACGTAGTAATATATATATTTTTTATTAATACGATTTTAGTTATTATTAGATATCTCTTCTCCGTAGTAAAGAACCAGGTTGTTCTATAAATACAGGTTAAATAACGCGTTTCTAGTAATAGTATTATTAATTAACCACGGTTCTCGCAGAGTGTATTCTCGCCTGTAAAAAGTATAATTAAAATAGATAACTTAAATATAAATATTATTAGGACCGTACGCGATGATAGGCTTTCCGTTAAGCACCCGTTAACGCTTAATATCGTTATTATTTGTGAAGTTATAGTCGTAGAACATTTCTTATTTTTAATAGAATAACGGCGTAATTCCTATAATAATTTGGGCTACTTATAGGTCTATTAAATAAATATATTTTAGTAGATAACTGTCGCTGTTAATTTAACTATAGAAGTTTAATTAAATATCTTAATCTTTAATACGCCACGCGAAGTTAGATAATAGCTTATTTCCTAGGATCCACGCCGGATGATTAATTAAATATAATATTTCCTAATAACAGGTAATGACATTTTTTTATATTATCTAATACTATTCTTCCGTTCCGAACGGCTTGAAAGTTTATTTTAATCCTGATTTAGCTATTATTTCTATTTTATTTATATTTAGAGATACTTTACTTATCCGGCGATTAACAGGGGTGAAGCCGGATATAATAAAAGATAATAGTAGCTAACAGCGTGCAAAGTTATGTAGAATTAATATATTAATATAATCGAGACGTATAGTAGAAGATAGAGAAAATATAGGAAGAAGAAAATAGTAAAAAGAAAATATAGAGTAAAGTAAAATAAAAAGTTAAATAAAGTATTAAATAAAACGAGAGGTAAGACGAGATAAAAGATATTAGTAAAATAAATAATATAGTAGACTGTTAGGAAGGCAGAGGACTATTAACTACTAGCGGAGTATAAAAAGGAAGATAAGAATATAATATAAAAAGATTATAGTAGGTGTAGAGTAGGGAAATATAATACGAGGAGTTATATATTAAATAAATAAATATTTTATATAACGACCGCTGGCTTAATTTTATAAAGACTTTTCGAATTCTTTAATAAAATTAGGAGAATTAATATCGTTAGTTTATATCTATTAATTATATTAAGCGCCGTATTCTTTCTAGTAGATAAGATATTTAATATATTCTATTCTTAAACGGCCGCGCTGAATAATATATTTATCTAGAATTTATTTAATTTTATATTTATTTTTATCGCCGTTAGAGATTACGGGAGGTTCTAGATATTAATAACTAAAATCGTTATATTTAGTAAACTTTAATTACGCTATTAAGATAACAGGGTAGATTCTCTAGTTACGCGAAAGTTTAAACCGGTAGGTTATTCTATTAGGAATTTCTAGAATTTTAAAGAATCTAATATAGTATAATATATATTTCTCTAGCTCCTTTGCAGATAGTATAGTATAACTATAATATAAATATAGGAAATATAGATCGCTAAATTTATATTTAGACGGCGGAGTATGCTTGGAATTATATAGCTATTTTATTTATATAGTAGTAAAAGACAGCGTTTCTTAAGTATTAATTCTATAAATAAAATCTTATTTTATACTAAACTATTCTTTCAGGATATTCCAGGGTGTATAGAAACGAATATTAAATATAAGCTAATATAGACTTAATATAGTAACTTAATTGGGTACTACATTAATAGTAGAGATAATAGACAGTAATAACGGACGCTATTTTTTATAGTTAGTAACGGCTATTTAATAATATATTATAATTTTAATTACCTGAATAATGCGTTTTATTATATTATCTATCTATAAATAATAGATAGAAGAATATAGCTATTTAATTTTTAGAGCTTTAAATATTTCTTTTTATATATTACTCGTGAATCTAGAATCTCGATTACTAATAATAATATATAATATATCCTAATCGTAAGATTATATATATAATATTATTTTTTATCCTCAGCGTTTAATAATCTAATCTTTATATCCTAGAATCAGACCGATCCGCTTAGTAAACTTATTAATAATAACTATAATTATATCAGTATTAAGATCCTTCGGTAAATTAGTAATAAAGTTAATAGTAATACAGTAGAACGGGGCGTTAGGTATAATTAAATATAAATTATTATATAGAAGATATCGCCAAGAGTTATTCTTATTATAACGGGAATAACTAGTAATATACTACTTTAAAAGGCGACGGCCTTTATAGATTATTAAGCTGGTTAGCTTATAGACGTAGCGGTTAAATCCAGAATAATTATTATTATTATAAATTATTTTAAATAGCTACTTAACCATTCCACGCGGGATGTATAGCTAGGAATTATTTACTATTTTTATATAGAGTAGATTATCTTTTATAAGATAAGAAATAATATTATTCCTATTCTGTAGTACTTTAATAATTACGGAAACTCTAATATCTTTATAGTATTTAATTTATATCTTACGCTTAAAATCGTTACTAAGATATATTATAGATCTAATAGTTACTTTCTTACTATTATATACTCCTTGTTTTTTAAAGATATCTAAGTTATTATTAAAATATTATATATATTTAGTAGATAGACGGCTCAGGGCGTCTATAAGAATGTTCTTTTTACTAGACCGGTAGTAAATACGGAGGTTAAATTATTAAATATATATTAATACTCTAATAAGACGTAAATTTATTTTTTCCAGGGTCTGCGAAGACATTAATACCTAAATTATAATTTTATAAATAAATATATAATCCGTATAGATAATTATTAATAAAAAAGCTATTTTAATTATATAATAGCACTTCCGTAATATTTATACTAAATATAATATCTTAAACTTTATAAGCTAATATTATTTTTCTGCGGAGGATAGCACTCGCGATAAGAATATAACTAGTCTTATAGCCGTACGAGGCGGTGGCTTTATAATATCTATGTACGTATAGCCGTCGTTTAGATAGTAAACGACTATACTATATTCCTTATATAAAGTATCTAGGTTAATATAGAGTTGCTTATCTTACTAAAAATATGCTAGAAATAAAAGGTTCTTAAATTAATTTTATAGAGTATTAAATACTATTTACTCTAATTATAAAATAATAAATTTAGAGACGGTTTATTACTTTTTAATAGTAGAATCCTTTTTTAGAATTTCTTTCAGTAATACGGTCTTACGGTCTTATAAGGGTTTAGATACTATTATGTATTTATTAATATAATAACGAAACTATCTAGTCACGCTGATGTAATACTTTAGATCTACTAACGTCTTTAGGAATTATAGGTCTAGTATAGCCTTGATTTTCTTAGCTAGAGTTAATATACTAAATATATTTACGCGTTAACTAAGTAGCTATATTAAAAAAAAACTAATATATATTTTCGTCAGTTTAAGCTTCAGATTAATTTTAGCTAACTTTATAAAGACCTATTCTAGATATTAAAGATAATTCTTTAGCGTGATAAACGCGACGACGATATTATTTATATATATTTTATAAAAAGATAGGTATTTAAATAAACGGTCTATTTATCTTTAGACGTATAGTATGTTATTAATAAAATCTATTATAATAATACCGAATACTTCCTGACCATGATAGCTAACTATTACTAGATAGTTTTAATAATTTTTTTTAACGGGCTATTAGTAGAAGAAATGCGCGGTATTAATAATAGTAATATATTAATAGTTTTATATAAGCTGTATAATATTGTCTTGTAAAGATAGAGAATATTAATTAAATTTAGCTTTCTTATTTATATCGCGCAGATTAATAATAACACGTTTTTTTAGTATAAATTTTTTTTCTTTATTATTCCATACTAAATATTATATAATAAATATTAAATACCCGATAGGCGTATGGCCGATAACTTAATAAAGTTTATCTTAATATTTTAAAGAATTTAGTATATTATTAATAATCTCGCGATCTCGTGATAATAAGCGGTATACTTTTACTTAGGGAATACGGGATTACTAGTCTAGTTTTATAGATATCGTTATCTATTTAGCTTCTAGTATCTTAGTAACACCTATATTTAATTTATTAGATAAAACCTATATATCGCTAGATTTAACTAGGGATCTAAGTTTTGTAACTACTTTAGTATCTATAATATATAGCGTTATATTATTCTTTAAGATAGTAGTCGGAAGATCCTTCTCCTCGATTAAAGGATCGGAATTATATATTTTATCTAACTTATTTATTTAAAGGAATCGAGTATATTTCCGCTCGTACTATTTTTTTTTTATATAAGATTATTTATTCAGGATAGCTACACGATACTATATTTTAGAAATTTTATATTTATATTAATTAACAAGTCTTCGTTCTCAGCGGTTAGGAGGCGGTTTAGATATTTTTTAGTAAGTAGATATCTTATTAATAGATTTCTTATTATTTTTAGGGTCCTTTATCTAGAAGATAATAAAGAGATTATCTATATTATATAAAATTCCTAGACGGTAATACCGCGGAATAATAATAGTATAATTAGTTATATTATTAAATATAAGAAAGAAAAAGTTTAAATTAACTAAATAATACTTATAGCTAATTAGAATAGTTTTATATAATTTAAAATTATAATTCCTATTTCTCTACAGATCGAGCTTAGTTCTAACTAGTATTATTATATATATTCTAGAAGGAATAACCTATTTAGATACTGCCTATATAGCTATTTATTTAATTTTACGGGGCTGGCAGGTAAATATAAAAATAAGATTATTATAAATATATATAGAATCTTATTACTTCGCGAAATTAAGCGTAATCCTTTTAAAAGTAATAATATTTATTTTTAATAATATTTTTACTCGTACTTTAGGGATAATATATATCTTAATAATAATCTTTATAAATTTTAGTCCTTTAGGTTTATTACTCGGAAAATATACAGCGAAAGTTATTATTATTATTAAAAAATAATAAAATTTTATACCAGCTATAATAATCTCTGGAGCTTAGTTATCTATAATAATATTTTTAATAAAATATACTAGCTTATAATCTATAATAATATATAAATATCCGGAGTTAATATATATATCCTATAGTATTATAGTATTATTTAGACTAATTTTTATAATAGTAGTACATCACTACGAGCGGATAGGGGGAATTTCGGACTATAATCTTTACTTAGATACTAATAATTTAATAATATTAGTAATAATTATTTTAATATTATAATTATCCGGATACTCGGTGGTCCTCATAATAATAGTATAATTTTTTAGATAATTATAAAGTAAATTATTTAACTTAAATCTAGCTTAATAGTTTAAACAGGTAGATATTAGCTTAAAATTATTATTATATAGATTATAGGCGTTGCTACCTTCTTAATAATAAATAATTTAACTAAATAAATAGTCTATTTATTTTTATTAATTTTTATAGCCGATTTACTTTTTATAAAAATATTATCTTTCTTACCGGAAGATCCTATAATTATCTTTATAATAGACTTCTTTATAATAATAATTAATATATTATTATTAATTAACGCTCTATTATTCTCTCTATTAAATAGATTATTAATATTAAATATTTTATTTTTTTTAGCCTCAGACACGTCTTCGGAAAAGAAATTAGCCTAATTTATAAAAAGTTTAAACGCCTTAAATAAATCACGAAATAAAACGTATAATAGACTATTATTTATTATAATCTAACTATATATAATTAGCTAAAGATTTTTATAACTAGAGAATAATACTCACGTATATATTTTATTAGATTACTAGATATTATTAGCCGACTCGAAACGAGTCCGGATATTATATTTATTATCTTAATTTATCTATAAATAGTTATTATAAACTATTCTTTATAGAGCCTCGCTATTATACGCTAAATATATAATATAATCTATAAAAAGACTATTATTACTAATATATAATCTACATACTGATTTAATAAAAACTAAAAGATTCTAATATTATATAATATATCTTCTATTATTCTAACGAGAACTCGGAGTCTATATTTTTAATTAATTAAAAGAATTAAATCGCTATATAATATTATTCCGGATATCTAATTACTTAATAACTTACTAATATCTTTTACTTAACTTATTATAAGTCTCTAGTAGAGAAAGATTAATATAAATTATTAAAGTTATTAATAGAGAAATATACCAGCAGAGATAGTAGCTAAAGTTTAATAATAATTTATATTAATATAAGATATCTTACTCTTTAGAATAAGTAATATAGTAAAAATAATAAATAGAAAAATAAAACTAACGGTTTAAGTAATAATAAATAATAATAAAAATAATAGAAAGAAAAGGAATAATCTTAATAATTAGAAAAAAAAATATAATAAAATAGAGAGATTATAAAGAAAAAAAGAAGTTAATAATAATAATAATTTATTATATATTAATAACGTGTTGTTAAGTACCCAAGCAATAAACTAAATTAAAAGTACTTAATATATTAACTAGACAGGAGCTAATTAAAGCTTAATAAATAACCTATACTATCTACGAGTAGTCTATATTTAAGAATCTAGATATATTCTCCGTTAAATAGAGGAGGATATAATTACAGGACCTGCTATAAGATAGCTATCTACTATAACTTAACGCTATAAGTTATAACGCTGCTACTACGCTGCCGGACTATCTATTCTAAATATTTATAGAATATATAAGGGTCAGGATACCGCGTACGCTGTTTTAATAAGTCTTACCTAGCTCGGTAGAGGCAGCCCTAGGGCTATTATTTATATTTAGCGAATACCACTTGTAGATAAAAGGGGATAGTACGTCCTGCTCCAGAGCGGACGGACTCCCGTCCCCCAGCAATAGGATACCTACCTTCTGCAGTAACATACTTCTATATAATATCTGATAATTTAAGATATAATCTTATCCTAGGTAAGAGTTAGTTAACCCGCTATAATAGGATCCTAGAATCTAGGCGGGAACAGTTATTCCTTTATATAATCGGAGTAAGGCTAAAGAATTTTTTATATTTAAAACATACGGAGCTAGATATCTAACTAATATTTAAATTTAAATTTAAAAAATATTTATAAAAAAAGAAAAAAAAAGTATAAAAATCTTTATAATTTTATTAATAAATATTTATAAGATCTTATAAGTTAAAAAAGCTATAAATCCTTATATACTACTTTTTAATAATTATAAGGACTTTTTATTATTATTCTAGCCGGAAAATGAAGAGAAGCTCCTACTATATAAAGAAAAAGAAATTAATTATAAGATTAAGCTCGTATAATAAAAAAAAAGAAATCTAAAGTTTTATAAGATTTTTTATATAATATATTATAAAAAACTTACCGTTCTACGCTCAGAACTTACTAGGCTATTAAAAAAAAACTTTATTTAAGTAAACTACTTCTTTATAATAGCTTTTATACTTTTTATATAAAAGCCAGGAGGCGGACTTTAGTTTTATATAAATTATAGAACTTTTAACACGATTATTAAAAAAGACCGCTATCTCCTACTCCTAATCTACGAAACGT
The DNA here is from genome assembly GCA_002215965.1 of Aspergillus persii. Taxonomy (NCBI): domain Eukaryota; kingdom Fungi; phylum Ascomycota; class Eurotiomycetes; order Eurotiales; family Aspergillaceae; genus Aspergillus; species Aspergillus persii. The sequence continues at coordinate 2,560,593 of NGZO01000008.1, read as the reverse complement.
TATACCAGATTAGAAAAATAAAATAATTTATTAAATTAGATATCTCTTTAATTTTCTATAAGATCCGTATTACAAAGGGCTAAGAATTTTTTATATAAGATATAGATTATATAAATAATTAGTAACTCTTTTTAAATTAGTAAACGCGCCTTCAACCTTTTAAAAATATATTAATTAGATATTACGTAAATACCTCGATAAATTCTATTTAGTATATATTTGTTGCACTGTATTGCCTGTTTCTGTGTCTATGGTAGGTATATTCTCCTGTACATCCCGCTTTGTTGGGAATAGAATCTCCTTAGATAGTAAAAAATAATAATTATTTTATGATCTTCAATCTTCTTCATTACGATTTATCTTAATATAATAGTATGTTCTAATTTCTAGTCCCCTTCTACGTTGCTGTAATTCCGCGTTGAAAACGATTATTATTTTAATGCTTTGTGATTATTATGTATTAATTATTTAATAATATTCGTGTTTCTCCTCTTTTCTTAGTTAACGTCGATCTATCTCTATATATATTAAGATAATTATTAAGCCAGTCATTTTTATTATTTTTTATTATAACTATATCTTATTTTATCTTTGCATCTCTAATACTTTGTGTTTCGTTAAGATCGCGTGTTTTCTTTTATACGTAATGCTCTATCCCTTTTATACGTAATTTTATTATTTTCTAGTATGTTTAAATGTCTGCAAGGACTGCAGAGCTTATATATTAGTTAGAAGTGTTTTATCGGGTGTTAGATAATATAATCGTAGATAATATAAATACTTTTATTATTTAGAGAGCTAAGTATTTAATAATTATTATCGCGGTGTTATCGTCTGTAAGATAGTTTATATTTTTTTTCTAATTAGCTTATATACCGTCCTTTTCTGCGAAGAGCTATTTAAGAGTTTATATATTTATTATGTTATCTTAATATAGACGTATTATTCTAATATTAGCTTTAAGAATATCCTCTCGATCGTCCTGATTCTATATATTTAATAATATTATTAAGATTATTCTCTTAAATTACGTCGAGGTCCGTGTTTATATAGTTAGACTCCTTAGACTTTATTAATTCTATAAGTGCTTTAGGCACCTTTTCTAAGACAGTTATCCCGTATATCTATATATATATATATATATAAAGAATGTTAAGTACTAAATCGCGTACAGATACTTAGACTGTTGGATAATAAATATTTACGTGTAATACTTCTTTAGATATATTAGTACTTTTTTCTATATCTTCGTTAATACCTGAGGTCGCTTCACCTGTTAATTTAGATTAAATAATACTATTAATTAAGGTACTATTATTATCCGGACTATCTCGCAGCGAATTAGAGGCTGCTAGGGATAGATAATATAATTTCTTATACGATATTACTTCTAAAAAGAGTAAGCGTATAACTATTAAGATATTATCCTCGTCTTTATATACTATATCTAAAATAGATAATATAAAAACTATATTAAATCGCCTCCTTAAAGGTCAGAAGTTAATATAAAATTATTATAATTAGCTTACTATTAAGCTCGCTGAAAGTTAATAATAATAAGTTTTATAAGTAAATAAGCTAATTTTTCTTAAGAACCGTCTATCTGAGAGAGGTCCTCTAGATAAATATAATAAAAAAGATAATTAGGATGAATGTAATATTAATAATTAAGATAGATAAAACGGTCATAGTAATGGTAATAGCGGATTATAGAAGATTAAAAAAATAGGTTTTTTCTAGCCTAATCTCCGCGATAATTATCTTATTAGATCTAGTAATATATTAATATTTTATAAGAACATTAATGTCTTTACAGACTGTATTATTAATATTATATTATATAAAAGAGAACTAATAGTTAAAGCTAACATTTAAGCGTGTTTACACGGTGTAACGCTAGATTAGTTTACTACAGAGTTTGAAGATAACGAGAAGAATCTTTTATATAATAAGCCTATATAGTAGAGATAACTCGCTATATTAAAGAAGCGCTTTAGCATTAATCTAGTTTAAATATAATAGTAGCTATATATAATATACTACACCTTTACAGACGTTATTAAGAGTAAGTTCTCTTAAGCTTTTACTAAGAAAGTAATTCGATATACCTGAAATACGCGCTTAACAGATCTATTTAATTAATTTTTATCTATATAAAACGTGTTAGATCTGTCTTTACAGTGAGATATACGTTAATTCTAATTAAATATTATAAAGATAGAGTTTATGATAGAGCTTAAAGAAAAATAATATTTATAGTAAAATCTTATTAGTAAATAAAATAATTGCATGTAATTACGCCAGATAAATAATAATAATAAAATTTAACGGCTATCTAGGACCTATAATAATAATTATTAAGACCTAAAGGCTAATAATTAAATTAGAAAACCGTATTAACTTTTATATAATTCTAGATATTTTTAAATCCTATATTAAGCGGCCCCGTATTTCTTCCTGTAAGTCTAATTCAATCTATATAACTAGTAATAGCCGTATTATTAGTAAAATTAGAACCGTTAAGATTAGTAAGACTAATTATAATATTTATAATAGTAAGTCCCTCCGTCAAGACCCCTATTAGCTATAGATAATAAATCTTATAACGCTAGCTACGCTAATAATAAGAACCGTCAGCGTGATGATTAGAGCCGATTTAAAAAAAAATTATTAGATTTAGAATTATTCTAATAAGCTACCGTTCGGACGAGCATATAACGCTAAGATAGCTAGAAAATCTAATAGTAAAAAATAACTACCGTCAGCTTCAGAGCTAGATATTAACGCCGCTTTAACTATAAATCCGCTATTAATAACGTACTACGCTAAATAATCAGATATCTTTCCTCTTCCTAATTATAATAATAACGCCTACGCCGGCTAAGCCGATTATTTCGATAATAACTATAACAAGTATAATGATAATAAGGACTATAATAACGGCTATAAAAATAATAATAGTATATATACCGCCGAACAGTTAAACGTTAAATTAGATAATAAAAGCGAATTTAATAACCTATATAATAATAATTTTAAACTACTATCTATCTATTTAAATTATTAAGCTAGATTTAAGTTAAATAATTAGCTCTATAATTATCTAAAGGATTATACTACTACTATAAAAACCACCGAGTACCCGGATAACTATAATACTAAAATAACTATTACTAATATTATTAAATTATTAGTATCTAAATAAGAATTATAATCCGAAGTTCCCTCTATTCGCTTATAATAGCGTACTATTACTATAAAAATCAGTTTAAACGATATTATAATATTATAGGATATATATATTAATTCTGGATATTCGCGTACTATTATAGATAGTAAGTTAGCGTATTCTATTAAGAATATTATTATAGATAACCAGACTCCGGAGATTACTATAGCTGGTATAAAATTTTATTATTTTTTAGTAATAATAGTAGTTTTTACTATATATTTCCCGAATAATAAGCTAAAAGGATTAAAATTTACGAAAATTACTATTAAAGTATATATTATTTCTGAAGTGCGAGTAAAAATATTATTAGAAATAAATATTATTACTTTTAAAAAGATTATATTTAATTTCGCGAAGTAATAAAATTCTATATATATCTATAATAATCTTATTTTTATATTTACCTACCAGTCCTGTAAAGTTAAATAAATAATTATATAAATAGTATCTAGATAGGTCATTCCTTCTAAAATATATATAGTAATACTAGTCAGAACTAAGCTCGATCTATAAAAAAATAGAGATTATAATTTTAAGTTATATAAAACTACCCTAATCAGCTATGAATATTATTTAATTAATTTGAACTTCTTTTTTCTTACAGTTAATAATACGACTGATCATACTATTATTATTCTATAATATTACTATCTAGGAATCCTGCATGACGCAGATGTTCTTTTTATTATTTTTTAAATAGAGGACTCTAAGGATAACGAGAAATCTATTAATAAGATATCTATTTTTTAAAAGATATCTAAATCGCCTTCTAATCGTTAAGAACGAAGACTTATTAATTAATATAAATGTAAAATTTCTGAAATGCAGCGTCGTGTAGCTATTCTAAATAGATAATTTTATATAAAAAGAAAATAATATAAATAAGAATACGCTCGATTCCTCTAAATAAATAAGTTAGATAAAGTATATAATTCTAATTTTTTAATTAAGGAGAAGGACCTTCCGACCACTGTTTTAAAAAACGGTATAATATTATATATTATAAATAATAATATAATCGTGAAGCTTAGATCCCTAGTTAAATTTAGTAATATATAGGCTTTATTTAATAAATTAAATATAGGTGTTACCAAGATACCGGAAGCTGAATAGATAATAATATCTATAAAATTAGATTAATAATCCCGTATTTCTTAAATAAAAGTATACCACTCATTACCGCGAGATCGCGAAGTTATTAATAATATATTAAATTTTCTAAAATATTAAGATAAACTCTATTAAGCTATCGGCTATATATTTACTAGATATCTAATATTTATTATATAGCGTCTAGTGTGGAATAATAAAGAAGAGAAATTTATACTGAAAGAACACGTTATTATTAATTTACGCGGCGTAATAAAGAAACTAAGCTTAATTAGTATTCTCTATCTTTATAAGATAATATTATATAGCTCGTACAAGGCTGTTAATACACTACCGTTATTAATACTGCGCGTTTCTTCTACTAATAGCCCGTTAAAAAGGATTATTAAGGCTGTCTAATAATAATTAGCTATCGTGGTTAGGAAGTATTCAGTGTTATTATAATAGATTTTATTAATAGCGTGCTATATATCTAAAGATAAATAGACTATTTATTTAAATATCTATCTTTCTATAAAGTATATGTAAACGATATTGTTATTACGTCTATTATATTAAAGAATTATCTTTAGCATCTGGAATAGGTCTTTATAAAGCTAGCTAAGATTAACCTAAAGCTTAAATTAATAAAAATATATATTAGTTTGTCTTTAATATAGTTACTTGGCTAACGCGTAAATATATTTAATATATTAACCCCCGCTAAAAAGATTAAAGCTATTCTAGATCTATAATTCCTAAAAATATTAGCAGATCTGGAGTATTACGTCGGCGTAATTAGATAGTTTTATTATTATATTAATAAGTATATAATAGTATTTAAACCTTTATAAGATCGTAAGACTGTATTACTGAAAGAAGCTCTAAAGAAGAATCCTACTATTAGGAAGTAATAGACCGTCTTTAAATTTATTACTTCGTATTTAGAGTAAATAGCGTTTAACACACTGTAAAATTAATTTAAGAATTTCTTATTCCTAGCGTATTTTTAGCGAGATAAGTAACTTTATATTAATCTAGACACTTCGTATAAGAAATATAATATAGTTATTTACTATCTAGATAATAGTTATACGTATATAAATATTACGAAGCCACTATTTTATACGGTTATAAGACTAGTCATATTCTTATCGCGAGTGTTATTATCTGCGAAGAAAAGATATTAGTTAATAGAACTTAAGATATTATATTTAGTATAGATATTGCGGAAGTATTATTATATAGTTAAAATAGCTTCCTTACTAGTAATTATTTATACGGATTATACATCCACCTGCGGAATTATAATCTAGATATTAATATCTTTATAGGCCCTAGAAAAAATAAATCTATATCTTATTAGAGCGTTAGTATATATTTAATAATTTAATTTCTATATTTACCACCGATCTAGCAAAGAGAACGTTCTTATAAACGTCTTAAGTTATTTATTTACTAAACGCGTATAGCATCTCGACGACGATCTAGACACTTTTAAAGAATAAGAAATATATAATAACGAGAAAGCGACTATCAGATTTATAATATATCTTAGCGATAATTTTAAGCGTAAAGTGCGAACTAAATATTATAAAGATATTAGAGCTTCTATAATTATTAAAATATTATAGTAAAGGAATAATATTATTTCTTATTTTATAAAAAAAGATCTGCTCTATATAAAAATAGTAGATAGTCCTTGGCTATACGTCCCGCGCGGAATAGTTAAACAGCTATTTAAAATAATTTATAATAGTGATAATCATTCCGGATTTAATTACTATATTTATAAGCTAACCGGTCTAATAATCTATAAAAGCCGTCGTCTTTTAAAACAGTATATCGCTAGTTATTTCTATTATAATAAGAATAACCTATAGCGATATCTTCCATATAATAATTTATATCTAATTATATCTAATACTTTATTTTATTATATTATTATTAACTTTATCACTGATCTGCCGGAGGATCTTAATATTAATATAATTATAATTATTATTAATAAGTTTACTAAGCGGATTAGTCTAATTTTAGGACGTAAAGATTAGACTACTAAACACTAGGAATAAAAGATAATATTATATATATAATCCTATAACTAGAATATATTATATATTATTATTAGTAATCGAGATCCTAGATTCATAAGTGGTATATAGAGAGAATTATTTAAAGCTTTAAAAGTTAAATAATTATATTTCTTTATTTATTATCCGTAGATAAATAGTATGATAGAACGTATCATTCAGGTAGTTAAAATTATAATATATTATTAAATAGCCGTTACTAATTATAAAGAATAACGTCCGTTACTGCCGTCTATTATCTCTACTATTAATATAATACCTAATTAAGCTACTATATTAAATCTATATTAGTTTATATTTAATGTTCGTCTCCGTACACCCTAAGATATTTTAAAAAAAATAGTTTAATATAAAGTAAGACTTTATTTATAGAATTAATACTTAAGAAGCTGTTAGACCGAGGTCTGGGATAGTGTGGGCAACGTGTTAGGTACGTAATGCGGGACCGTATTAATAGGGGTGTCGTAGCTATAGAACTAATTACTGGTCTTCAGAACCCGTGGTTCTAAAGCCCCTTTTCCCTACGGGCGGATTATATAACCTAGATTGGCCTTACTAAGCGAGCCCTACCCGCACTGCGCCCCTTTAAGCCGCAGTACAGTAGATAGTTATAATAACTGCCCCCTTCCTTCTCAAAACCATAGCCCCGTGGCTTAGATGCCTGGAGCATTAAATTTAAATATCTAGGGCACCTGCGGCCGTGTATATATAAGCCTCGGTTTAACTTTTCCTCGGGTTAACCCCCTGCGGCTCGTTAAAACGTGATAAGTATTATATTATAACTTAAGTCGGCTAGCTTAGTATTTATCCGTTCCGGTATATCTAATTAGTTAGTGTTTTAAGGTTATATATTACCTAATACGGTAGTATATAATAGTATTATTAATAAATAGTTAATTATTTAGTAATAAATATAGATAACTCTTCTTTAATTCCCTTCGTAGTATAATTTTTCTTTCTCTTCTTCTTTTTTTCTAATATCTTCTTTTCGTAGCGCTGTATATAATCCTTTTTTTTATTTCCTTTTTATTTTAGTTTTATTTATCTCTAAACTTGTAATACGGGTTTATTATATCTATTTATATCCTCTATCCTATTTTTAGCTTTAAATTCTATTATCTATAGCCTCTATATATCTTAGAAATTATTATTATAGATTAAAATTATCCGCTCTATCGCGCGGTCGTGGTTATATTATATCTTTAAGATATATTTCTCTCTTATTTTTTAGTTAATTCTTTTTATTCTTTTCTTATTATAATTAGTATTCTATTTTATATTAATTTCTGCTTTTTTCTTTTCCCTAGACTAATATATTATTATGTGTTACGCTGTCGTAGATATTAGAATATAGACTATATCTTTTGCCTCGTTATATTATTAGTAATTAGTATCTACTACTTTAATCTATACCGGTGGCTATATATATTCTATTATATTAGTCTTAGCCGGCGTCTATATATTTATTACACGTTTTTTCTTTTTAAATACTTAATATCTTTTCCTGCCTCTATATTCCGCTTTTATATTTAGAACCGTAATACTAATTAATATTATAAAAAATAAGATATTATTTTTCTTCTTACGCGCTTCGTGCCGCCGCGCTACGCCTACCGCCTACTAGCTAGCTTATCTTACTACCGCTGTTATTACCGCTACCCCTACCATCGTTATTAAGTCTCTCGCTATTAAATACTTCGCTCGTTTGCCGGCCCTTTTTATAGTATATACTATTTAGTATACCCTATCGCCCAAGACCCTCGCTATCTAGTTAGATGAGGTAAATACCGCTATCACTAAAGGTCAGGCGGTATAGATAGGGTTTAATACCAAATAGTACTAGCGCTATTTATATTATCTAACCTAGGCCCCTGCCGTGCACTGTGTGATTAATAAAAATAAATTATTCTACTATTATTATATCTCGCAGAACCGTGACTAGGATTCTTATAACCGCCCTACATACCGTCCGGTAAATCACCCGGTATATTAATATCTAAACTTTACTAATATATAATAATAAGTCCTCGCCTATACCGCCGAAACGGCTTATTATACGGTTTTTTATACTAATTAGTATATTAAAATAGGCTCTACCGCGACCGCCGCTATCTTATAATCCATAATATATGCCGTTAATCTCGTCATATACGAGCTATATACCGCGATACCTGCTCCGATTTCGCCGGGTGTACCGGATAATAATAAAGAGTTTTATATCTCTTCGCCGCCTCTAGTCCCTAAATTATTCTTATTATTTATTATATATTAGTTCTTAAATTTCTTTAATTAGTAAATTATTATATAGGGGGGGGGGTAGGTGGTTTTTTTTTTTATTTTTATATTTTAAATTTCCGCGGTGTAATATACCTTAAATAATTTAAGATTATTTCTTTTTTAGCTGTTTTTTTCTTACGGATTTTCCCAGTACGTAATATTAGTCTATTATATAAATTTTAAAGACTTTTATATCCTCGACGTTCTTTTTTAACTTTTATATAATATTTTTTATAAGCTAGTATTTTTATTAGACTAAGTACTCGTTCACATTACGGATTTTTCTATACTTGATAATTTTCTTAATTAGCTATTTCTTATCTTTATTAGTTAGGATACTACCCCTTTCTAGGTTAATATCAACTGGCTTGTTTTCTGGCTCTAATAATAAGACGTAGAATATTAAATAAAATTATCTAAATCTTAAAAAAAAGTAAAGTGTATACGTCTGTTTATTTATAGTTACGATAATTTAGAAAGATCTAATCTATTTATTATTAAACTTCTTAGCTAGTCGTCCCGTTTAGATATTTTTTATATAAAATAGGACCTAGTCTCCGATTTTAAAGATTTTTATAATACAATTCTTATTCGCGGTTTAAGCTATTATATTCTTACTTTATTTAAGTTTTTCTTTTAAGAATTTATATATTTTATATAGTTCTCCGGCTCTTTTCTTTATTAAAGTATTTATTATAATATTAATTTTTATTTTAATATTAACTCGAATATCGCCCTGGAAGCTTATAAGTATAATATTTAGAAATATATCTATAGTAGTATGCGTTATATTATTATATATAAACTAGGCTAATAGTAGCTATCTAATCTAATTATCTTATTATTAATATATATACACACGGAAGAAGTATTCTAGTATTTAATTTTACTACTTAATCTATTTATTAGTTTAGAAATAATAGATAGTTAAAAGCTGTCGCCGTATTGCGAGAAGATAATATAATATTAATTAATATTTACTTATAAAAAGGGATCTCTTATCGCTAATAATATTCTTTAAAATATCTACTAAAGTAAAGATATAATTATATAATATTTTTACAAGACCCTCTGCGGTTAATTCCTTTTACGTAGATATATATTATACATATTTTAAAAAGAGGTTTATTATAACTAGTATAGAGTCATATATATTTCTATTTTACTTTAAGAGTAGAAGCCCAGTAATAAAATTTATATTAATTTATTTTATAGATATTACGGGTACTAGTAAGGGCTCTAATAGTCTATATAGTTTATATCGGTATATAGTAATCTATTTATATTTTACGTAGTATTATATATATTCCTTAATTTCCCGGCGTATATTATACTAATAATATTACTACTAAATACTTTCTAAGGTATGTCTTTTCTTTAAATACTTTTTTTACGAGTTATTATAATTAATTCTTATAATCTTTTACCGCACTGCGGCGGATTTTAGAATAAAGATATAATTTTTAAATCTAATTAATTTATCCTTTAATATATACCAGGGCGGTTTATTTAGTATATTTAAATTATTTTAATAAATACGGTCCCGTATCCTCCTGGGAAAGCTATCCTTTATTTATATTTTTTATAATAGATTAGATATTAATTCCGTAATATTTCCTAAGTATGCTGTCTCGGTCTATATAATTATATATATTATAAACTATAGTATTAGGATATCCGGAATTCCTATATTATTATTAATATAAATTTTATCTACGATTATTTTCTAAAGATAGATATAGTTAATATCAGGGTTGGTTTTCCTATGCGCGAGTAAGCTAATTATAGTTAATATAAAGATTTTCTTTATTAAACTAGCTCGTAGTTTCTTCTAAAGTATTAGTAGTATAGAATTTTTAAAATATTCTTCTTCCTTAAATTTATAGTCTGGACGACGGCTTGGTATATTTATAAGATTTTATATTTTTAGGCGGTATTTAATATTAAAATTAAATATAGCTAGCCTCTTTATCTATCTTATTTAACGTCTAGTCAGTTTCTTCATTATTATAAAATACTATAGATTAGCATGGTCAGATAATATTATAATAAGATATCTATTATCTTCTAGATAATACCTCTAATACTTAAAATATTTAATAATTACGAGCAGTTCTTTATTATAAATCTTATAATATATCTCTATACCCTATAATTTACGGGATAAGAAGATAATAAAATTCTAAATTCCTTCCCTCTAGAGCTGCGTGTAGATATTTATAATTATAAATCTTAAAATATCTAGTTTAATACGGATTTTCTACTCCGGGTTAAAGTACTATAGTAATAATATTTTTATAAACTTATTTTTTAGTTTTTCGAAGCTTTCCTTTGCCTTTAGAATTAACTAGATAGTTTTTTTTTTAATTTTTTAAGTTTTATATATTTTTTATTATTTCGTTTAGAGCTGTAACGATTTTTAAATATCTTTTAATAAATCTGCGGTAGAAGTTTATAAATTTTAAAAATATTTAGATCTTACATACTAACGTGAATATTAGCTATTTTATAATAGTTTTTACTTTATCTTTCTCTATTAAGACTTCCTTAGGGCTGATAATAAACCCTAGAAACTTAATAATATTAGTATAGAATATATATTTACTTAACTTAATATAAAGCTTATAGATGCGGAGTCTTTCTAATACTATTTTAATATAATACATGTGGTCTCTTTTATTCTATAAATAAATAAAAATATTATCTAGGTAGACTACTATATAAATGTTTAGTAGATTGCTTATTATGTGATTAATGTATGACTAGAATATTATAGATATATTAGCTAAACTAAATAATATTATCTAATATTCGAAATAGCCGTAATAGATATAGAACGCTGTTAACTACTTATTTTTTTTTCTAATCCGCAGCCGATGGTATATATCGCGTAAATCTAGTTATATAAAGATCTTAGCCCTTTTAAAGCGGTCTATAATCTCTCTAATTAATAATAAGAGATAGCGATTTTTAATTATAATAGTATTAAGCCTCCTATAATCGATATATAATTATAAATTATTATTCTTTTTTAATATAAATAAAATCGGGGCACCCGTAGGGCTCTTTAATAATTTAATTTATTTTTTCTATAATATAGTTTTAATATATTTCTATAATACCTGCAGTTCCTTTTTAGATAACGGATAAATCAGCCTATACGAGAATTAAGTCCCTAGTTAGATCTTAATTATATAATTATAGTTTTTATAAAATATAAAAATATTCGCTTTCTTCTCTAAGAAGACGTCACTAAAGTTATTAAACTTCTTAGATATCCCGTTTAAAAAAGCCGTATTAAACTTCGTGGGGACTATATCCACGATCTTTTTTAAGATTAGAATATATATTAGCACGCCGTTAAGAATAGCTATTATATAAGCTTATAATAATAAGATCTTAATCCGATCTAAATTACTCTCCGTATTACGGTAGAATTATTTAAGCTTTATTTATTATATATCTAGATTTACAGCTTTTAACTATAGCATTTCTAGAATTATATTATATTTTTTTATATTTATTACTTTAAAACTTTTTCTTTAATCACGTAATTCGCCTGTATTATTTATAACGGCGATTTTAAGTTTATAACTCCCGTAGTTATTTACTACGGTATTATTAATTACTTTAATTAGCCGCACTGGGTCTTCTATATCTAGTAAGTATAACTTAATTTATATTTAATTAATAAAACTAGCTTTTACTCCGCAGTCTAGTAAATAATATACCTTAATAAGGTAGTCCGCAGTGTTAATAATAATATTTAGTACTATTCTTAAGTTATTAGTTTTTTTATTTAGATCCAACGCTGCCACAGCGGTTAACGCTAACCTAACTATTTTTTTACTAGATATTTATTTCTATTTACCTAGGATGATGCACCGCTGGGTTACAGCGTCCTATATTTAGTAGTATAATAGCTTACTTAATTATATTTTATATAGATTTCTTATAGCCTATTATAGGAATTATTTAAATATTTCTATTTAGTTAAGGACTCTGGCGTATTACTAAAACTTTATTTTATACTTTTTATATTTAATTTAGTATTCCTAGTTCTCTTTTTTTTAAGATTTTTTAATTACTCTCTCCGCTCTGGCATATTATTTTTAAGTATTTAAATATAAGTTATATAGTTATTATATTTTTCTAGTTCTTTTCTTATGCGGAGATATTCTTGCTATAATATAAAAAGTATTTTTATATAAAGATAGATTTTTCTATATTTTTTAATATATAATAGTATTATACGTTCTTTAAAGGATTAGAGATAGTTTATAAAATTTATTATTATTTTATATTCCCTTTAATAGGTTTTTTTATATTATAATATGTATTAGCGTTCAAGGGTACGAGGATTACTAATATATTTTTAATAAAAATTTTTAAATTCGGCCTAGGTATAGTCTTTTATAAAAATATATATTTCTCTAGATTAAATATCTAGGCGTTTTAGATCTAGATAGTCTATTATACAGGAGATTTTATAATAGTTATTAATAAATTATTCCCTGTATTCGGAGAAGTAGGCTTTTAATTAATTAATAAAATATTAATATTAGAATAGATCCTTTGCCGAGAATTATGCTAAATTAAATAATAATATAAAAATTTTTTATATTATAAATTATATTATAGATATAGTTAGTAACTCTAAGAGTATTAATTTCTATATTAAGATCGCGGGTTTAAAGAATATAGATATAAATCTTAAAGATCTTTCTAGAAATTTAATAGATTCTTTTTCGTTCTACCCTAAATAGTAGTCTCTTATAATATTATTATAAATTTATTAATATATACGGGACCTCCTTTCCACCATATAATATTATAGAATATAGAGTTCTTTTTATTTTATTAGTCTTTTTTCTTCTCTCCGGGTCTCCTTTAGTATTATGTTAATTTTCTCCGTAGTATATTCTTTTTCGGCGTGTTAAATAATATCTTATATCTCGTCTAGCGTAGTTACATATAATATAGATAATTTTAGAGGTCCTTCGTCCCTTAAAAAAGAAATTATTTTATTTTAAGGTTTATTAAAGGATCCCTGTTAGGTATTTTATAGAATATTTTTAGTTACTATTTCGTCGGTCCGCCGTAACACGTACTCTTAACGGGCCGTCCACGTAATTAGAGTAATTAAAACTATTAGACCGAGATCTGGGATAATGTAAGCAACGTATTAGGTACGTAATACGGGATTATATTAGTAGAGGTATCGTAGCTATAGAACTAATTACTAATCTTTAGAACCCGTGGTTCTGAAGCCCCTTTTCCCTACGGGCGGATCATGTGACCCGGATCGGCCCTACTAAGCGAGCCTTACCCGCACTGCGCCCCTCTGAGCCGCAGTGCGGTAGGTGGTCGTAACAGAAGCGCTGTCTTTCGCTATTATATAAATAAAGTAGCTATATAATTCTAAGTATATTCCGCCGCCTAAATATAAATCTAGTAATCTCTATTTCCTGCGTTTATATTATAGTTATACTATACCGTCTGTAGAGGATTTAAAAAAATATATACCGCGCTATACTAGATCCTTCAAGATCCTGAAGATTCCTAATAAAATAATCTACTAGCTTAAGCTTTTATATAATTAATAAATCTACCTTATTATCTTTATAGCGCAGCTGGAGCCTACTAAATATAATAATTTTAATTATTAGTATATAGAACCTCCCGTAATTTCTAATAATAATAAAAATAAATATAAAGTTAAGTAAATCTTAGATAAATGTGTTATTCAGCGCGGCTATTTAAGAATAGAATATATTAAGTATCTTATCCGCTAGAAAGGATACGGCGCTTAATATAATTAATAAATATAAACCGACGATATAAATTCTCCTAATCTTATTAAAGAATTCGAAGAGTTTTTATAGAACTAAATAAATAATTACTAAATTAATATAAAATATTCACTCGTTTAACACACAACTCTTCCTACTATATCTTCTATCTATACTTACTATATCTTTTTATTCTATATCTCCCTCTATATATTTTCCTCTTTATATTATATTTTTCTATATTACCTCCTTTTCTTCCTCTTTACACTCTTTTAACGAGTTATCTGCTTAATAGTTTATAATATTATCTATTTTACCAATTTATATATCTCTCACCTTATCTCTTATTTTATTTAATCTTCTATCTTACTTTACTCTATATTTTTTTTCTACTATTTTTTCTCCTGTATTTTCTCTATCCTTTATTATATATCTTAGCTATATCGATACACGATTCTACGCGACTTTATATACCGCTATTTATTATTATTCTTTATTATATCTAGCTTTACCCCTGTCAATCGCCGGATAAGTAAAATATCTCTAAATATAAATAAAATAGAAATAATAGCTAAGCCAGAATTAAAATAGACTTTCGAGCCGTTCGGGATAAAAGAATAGTATTAAATAATATAGAAGAATGTTATTATCTACCGTTAAGAAATATTACACTTAATTAACTATTCAGCGTAGATCTTAAGTGAGTCATTATCTAACTCCGCGTAATATATTAAAGATTAAAATATCTAGCTAGATTCCCACGGTTAAGTTAATAACAATGGTTATTTATTAAAATATACCTACTTAATAAATCTATAGATGGTCTAAATTATTATAGAAATTACGCTATTATCCTATTAAAAGCGAGGAACGTTCTACAGTTATAATTTTATAAATAATAGCGATATTAAACGTCGGCGGGTACTTAACAGAAAGCTTGTTATTATATGTAGTTCTAATAATATTTATATTTAAGTTATCTATTTTAATTATATTCTTTACGAGCAAGAATACGCTCTGCGAGGATTATAGTTAATTAATAATACTATTATTAGAAACGCGTTATTTAACCTATATTTATAGAATAATCTGGTTCTTTACTATGGAGAAGGAATATCTGATAATAACTAGAATCGTGTTAATAAAAAATATATATACTATTACGCCTAGGGAGGCTAGGTGCGTTATAAATTAAAATTAGATAAAGATAATAATTATTACTATAATATAAAATATATAACTATTAATATAAATAACCTGCCTTCCGCAGTAATAATTATAGCTATTAATAAAAATAATAATTTTACACTCGAAGGCCCCAGAGTAACGTATAAAAATAAAAAAGCTATTATATTTATATTTACACCTATTATTATATTAATATTTATATCTTCTACTACCATAGCTAATATCTCTATTCTAATAACACGGAAATGTGCGCTGTAAAGACTATAAGGCCGACCTTCTAAAAAGTAAAGAATTAAAATAGTAGTTATAAATACTATTAATACTGCTAAAACTACCGAATCTACCCTTACTACTAAATACGATGATAATATAGCTGTTATTACCGAATATAACAATAATATTATTAAATCTATTATTCTAATTACTACTACAGAACCCGTTATCACAGAGTCTGTAAAACCTGTTATTTTAATTATTATAATATCTATCTATATCTTAATTATTATAGTTACGGCTCCTCTTAGCCAGTTAAGAATTAACTCTACGTCTACTACCGCTAGAAGTACTATAACTATTATATCACCTTCTATATCTAAGATTATTATATCCGCTACGCCTACTATTATATCTATTACTATACAGGCTCCTCCCGATATTCCTATAATTAATAACGTTTTAAATAACCTTTTTAAAATTATAGACATAATTAAGGATCACTCCACGAAGTTAATAACCCTACCACTGTGTAATATTTCTATAGCTATTCAAGATATTTATCTTCTTATAATAACGCTTAAAAATAATCTAAATAGCCTTCGGACCATCATTATATCGAATAGATATACTAATAAGAAGAAGGCTAATTTTTAAAAGGCGCTGGACATCCTTAAAGCGATTTATAAGAGATAGTCTTTATAGTTCTACTATTTCTTTTATTTTATTTTTATACTGTAATATTTTTATAAGATTTTATTATTATCCTTACTACTCGCCTGCTTATAGTTATTTTATAATCCTGTTTTAACCCGAAGTTTTACAGATTATCTTGGACTAGGAGGTCTATTAAAAAAATATAAGGATATTATACTGTATTACCTGTTTCTGCGTCTATGGTAGGTATGTTCTTCTATATATCCCGCTTTACTAGGAATGGAATCTCCTTAGATAGTGAAAAATAATAACTACTTCATGATCTTCAATCTTCTTCATTACGATCCATCTTGACAATATTAACGATATATTAGTATATATAGATAGAGATATTAAGTAATATTATAAATATATATAAAAAATATTACAGAAATGAAAGAACGCAGAACTATTTCTAAATATTAAAAAATATAAATTCGAACGGAAAGAGACGTTTTATTTAGAATTTATTATATAAGAAAGGATATTAAAATAGATTTTAAGAAAGTCGAGGTAATTACTTTATAGAAAAGTTCTAAATTAGTTAAAAATATATAGGACTTTTTAGGATTCGCGAATTTTTATTAATAATTTATTCTAAAATTCTTAGAAATCGTATATTCTCTTATAAATCTAATTAAAAAGAATTAATTATTCTTCTAGATTTTAGAGTGCGAAATAAACTTTTAATTTTTAAAAAAGAAATTTATAACCGAATTAGTACTCTCTCTTTTTAACTTAGAATATATAATAATAATAAAACCGACTCCTCCGGTTATAATATAGGGGGTATATTATCTTAGATAGATAAGAATAATAATTTATATTTTTATATATACTTCTCTAAGCGAAACGCTCCAGTAGAATATAACTATAAAATTTATAATAAGAAACTTTTAGCGGTCGTACACTACTTTAAAGTATAAAACGCCGAGTTATATTCTATATTAGAGTTTAAAATAATAATAGATTATAAGAACTTATAATACTTCTTCGAGCTATGTAAGCTAATTAAAAGATATATATAATAAAACTTATTTCTAAGCAGATTTAACTTCGAATTAATTTACTAAAAAAATATTAAAAAATTAAAAAATAAATATCCTCTTCTAACGCGAATAGGATATATTAGATAATAATAATTCCCGGGTTTCCTCTTATACGATATAGATCTTTTATAAGATACTAGATAAAAAGAAGAAATTTAAAATAAACACGTTTAAAGTAGCACTAGTATAGATTCTATCTAAGCTAGACTCCCGAACTTTAGTAGATTAAGAATTAATAAATTATCTAGTCGATAACTGGGTATAGGCCTTTACTATAGATTTAGATTACTAAATATTAAAAAACCTCGTATGATAAGGTAGCCGGAAATTCTTTTTATAACTAGATCTAAAAGTATCTTCCAGCGAATGCGTGATAGATAAAAAATATATATAATTCTAGAAATATTATTAAATATTTTAATACGAATCTCTTTATATATAGCTAATCTAGATAAATTATAATTTATTAATTATAGAATATCCCGGTTATAAATAGACCTATCTAAATTTTAGTAAATAATACTATTAGCCGAACATATCTCGCGATATTAAATAGTATATACGGAACTATAATATTTATAATTATACGAAACCGTGGCGCGACTAGAAATATAGACTATTAAGATTACTTCCTACGCTAGATTAACTATAGTAGGATATAATTATAGATTTTATTACGGACCTATTAAAAAGTAGATTTTATATAAATCTTCTAATAATTATTAATTAACTTACGAAGGGAATTATACTATATATAATAAAAAAAATTATATTTAAAGTAATAGTAAAGGCGCTAATAAAGATAATTATTAGATAATATAGTCTCTTAAAAACTATTACTTTAGATTATAACGCGCAGTTTACTAGTTATATATAGAAAAGGGTGTACAACCTATTAAAGATAGTTAGAAAACTATTAACTATTTATTATTTTTAAACGGATAGGGCTACCGAACGAGCGAATAGTAATATTAAAATTTATTTATAGATATATATTAATTACGATTAAAGAAATTAGATAGAACTATTATTTATAATAGAGCTAGCTATTAATAGTTATATAAACGCGACTATCGGATTTTTATTTTTCTTTTTAGACCACGGCTATAAATTAAATTTAATACGCATGCAACCCGCTAGGAGTTTAGATTCTAATATTATAGTATTTAGCCTAGTTAGATAAGAAGATATTATTATATAGATTTAGAATGTACTAAACGGAGTTTAGATAGCTATTATTTATATTTAGTAAAATATAGAAAAATAAACGAATAAATCTTACTAAGTAGCCCTAATATATAAAATAAATAATAAAATTTAATTAAATTTAAAGAATATTCGTATAGAACGCTCTAGCAAGAAACTAGACTAAAAAAATATAAAGTATATAATTATTTAACTAGTAGACTCCCATGCCGTACAACTAGACGTATTAAAAAAGATTTATTTAGTATTTTATAGAGATCTATTTCGTCCGGTATTAAATAATCCGTTTTTATTTTAAAAACCAGACGATACGTAACCAGGACCCATTTTAGTAGATAACGAACTAGAATACGCTATTAAAAAGATTCTAGATAAATAACATATAAAGAAAGGAGGAAAAGACTAGTTATAATATCTAATAAAATAGACCGGATATACTAAATCCACCTAAGAACTAGTAACCGCGATAGATAATACTAAAGTGGTAGCTTAATAGTAATATTAATTCTAAAATAATTCTAATTAGTTATTATATAATCTACTACTATTTACTCTCAAATAGAGGAAAAGAAGAAAACTATCTTTAATTTAAACTAATTAATAAAAAATCCGTTTAACTCCGATATTCTATAGATTATAGAAATAGTAAAAAATTCTTCTAATTTAAGAAATTATTATACGCCTCTACTAGTTCTCTAGTTTTTTAATAATATTATAAGAAAGAGTAGCGGTAATTATAAACTTATATTTATTTTCACTTAGGATATAATAGTCGTAATACGCTATATAATTATAAAATTTACATCTAATATAAATACTATCCTACTATCTAGATAATTATATAATATAATAGAACTTTAATCGGTTATTATGATGGCACGCAGTTAATATTATTAAATTATAAGAAATAATAAGAAAAGTATTTACATAGAAAGAACGACTAGTATATATTTATAATATTATTAATATATTATATAATAGCTTTATTCTCCTTCTTTTATTTATTATATATTTAAGATACCCGCACGCACTTTAAATTTATAATAGAAAAAAACGCTATATACGATGCTGGTTCTCGGTATAATAAAACTAAAAAAGAGTCTTATTTTTACGAGTAATTAATTATACAGTATTCTAATATTTAAAAAAAACTAGTATTTAAGTTATAAATAACCTCTATACGAGTAGGAATTAGAAAGGTATTATTATATTTAGTATTAATATTAATAAAAGAAGAATTATAACGGACAGGGATAAAGATATAATTAAGAAAATTAGATAATTTTTCTTCGTTACTCTAATTAGTAGATATAACGACGACGGAAAAGGAGATAGAAATAATTATATAAATAAATTAGGCGTGTCTCTTACGACGAAAAAGAAGGAGAAGAAGAAAAGAAAATTTAAAAAAAAAAAAAAAAAGAGAAGCGATAAAAGGGAAGAAAATCTCTTTCTATATAAATTATTATATAATATATATAATATTAGTAAACTAGTCTGGCTATTTTTTTAATATCTATCGTATAATTTACACGACGAAGATCCTTCCTTTAATAAATATGGTAATTATTTACTATTAAAAGATACCTACCCCGTACGAAGGGATGGAGGGGGGGACTATTATTATAGAATAGATCCTAGATAAAGAAGTTCTATTTAAGATATTTACAATGCCTTAGGTCTCGCGACTATTTTAATATTAGTGTTAATCTACCGTATAAATAAAAGAACATCGTACGGACATAAGGAATAGCTTCCCAGCTATTCCTCCTTGTCCATAGGCACGTTTAGAATAGCAGCTTCTTCTCGTCCCGTAACAGATATATGTATTAATTTAACCTTACTTTTTCTTTAATTATTTAGGGATCTTTTAATTATTATATTAATTTAGTAAAATCTAGGTTTAGTTTCTCAGAGCAGTTATCGGTTATTTAAAAATATTAATACTTTTTAGATAAGTATTACCCGTTTCTAGAATTAGTTAAATTAATTATTAAAAGCCTAAACTATACTCCTAGTAGTTACTATAGCTTAGGCGGATCCTAGGATTTAATATATTAAATACCGAGTTAGTATAAATTAAGTTTTAGATAATATATTAATTACTCTAAATAATAATAGAACTTCTTAATCCTTATTAAAAGAATCGAATTAGGGTTAAAGACTAATAATAACTGTCTATAACTTTAAAGATATAATTAACTAATTATAATAATAAATTATAACTTTAGAAGGTCGTTTGACTATTAAATTAATTAAGATTAAATTATTTAAAGCTTTTAATAGTACTAGATTTAAACTATAAGCTTTTATAATCTAGTTAAATATATATCTCTAGATAAACCGTGAGAAATTATTACTCGAAGTAAATAAAGTTTTCTTTATATTAATCTACCTTACTAGTTTAGTATTTAATTAGTTTAAATCTTTTATTAGAGATTATTAAGAGTATATTAATAAAAATTAAAATAATAATATTAAGAAAATCTTCGCTAGTTATAATATATTTAAAAAATATCTTTATATTATATTCGAAGATATCGATGTAGTATAAAATAAAAATTATAGTGACTTAAAGCTTAATTACTAAATACGTATTAGAATTCCAGCAGACTATATCCTATTTAAATTAAAATAATAACGCCTATATTACACGATTTAAAGAAGGCTTAAAACTGGAAATTTAAAAAAAAATAATCTAGATAGAACGACTAAATAATTTTAGTAAAATTGTTGCACTGTATTTCAGGTTCCTGCGTTTATGGTAGTTATGTTCTCCTGTATATCCCGCTTTACTGGGAATAGAATCTCCTTAAGTAGAAAGAAATAATAACTACTTTATAATCTTGAATCTTCTTTATTACGATTTATCTTAATATGGTAGCATGTCCTAGTTTTAAATCTCTTTCTATATTACTGTAATTCCGCGTTAAAAATAGTTATTATTTTAATGATTTGTGGTCGTTAAGTATTATTTAATAATATTCGCGTTTTCTCTTTTAATAAATAATAATCCGTCTCTATAATTCTCGAGATAATCGTTAAGCTAGTGATTTTTATTATTTTTTATTATTTTTAATTATTTTTAATTATAATCACGCCTTGTTTTATCTTTGTATTTAAGATATCTTATATTTTTTTTTAAATCCGCTTGTTCTTCTTAATATAAAATATTCTATCTTTCCCCCTTCTCTTTATACGTAATTTTATCGTTTTCTAGTATATTTAGATATCTGCAAGGACTGCAGAGCTTATATACTAGTTAAAAATATTTTATCGGGTGTTAGATAGTATAATCGTGAATAATATAGATACTTTTATTATCTAGAGAACTAAATACTTAATAGTTATTATTATGGCGTTATTATCTATAAGATAGTTCGTGTTTCTTTTAGATTAGCCTATATACTATCTTTCTCTGCGAAGAGCCGTCCAAGAGTTTATATATTTAATATATTATTTTAATATAAATATATTATTCTAGTATTAGCTCCAGGAATATCCTTTCGGTTATTCTAATTTTATATATTTAATAATATTATTAAGATTATCTTCTTAAATTATTTTAAAATCTGCGTTTTTATAGCTAGATATCTCGGACTCTATCGATTCTATAAATACTCTAGGTACTTTTCTTAAAATAATTATCTAGTATATAAACACTCAGACTGTTAGACGATAAGTATTTATATATAATATTTTTTTAATATATTAGTACTTTTTTCTATATCTTTATTAATATCTAAGACTATTTTATAGATTAATCTAGATCAGGCTATAATATTAATTAAGATATTATTATTATCTACTAATAGCGAGCCGGAGACTGCTAGGAATAGTTAATATAATTTTTTATATAATATTACTTTTAAAAAGAATAAGCGTATAATTATTAAAATATTATTCTCGTCTTCACACATTATATTTGAAATAGATAATATAAAGATTATATTAAACCGCTTTTTTAAAAGTTAGAAGTTAATATAAGACCGTTATAACTAGCTTACTACTAAACTTATTAAAAATTAATAATAGTAAGTTTTACAGATAAATAAATTTATCTTTTTTAAGAATTATTAATCTGAGAAAGGCCCTCCAGATAAATATAATAAAAAAGATAATTAGAGTAAATCTAGTATTAATAGTTAAGACGGATAAAATAGTTATAGTAATAGTAATAGCGGATTATAGAAGATTAAAAAAATAGATTTCTTTTAGCCCGATCTTCGTAATAACTATCTTATTAGACTTAGTAATATATTAATATTCTATAAGAACGTTAACGTCTTTATAGATTGTATTACCGATATTATATTATATAAAAAAAGATTAATAGTTAAGACTAATATTTAAGCGTATTTACACGATATAGCGCTAGATTAGTTCATAATAAAATTTAAAAATAATAAAAAAGACCTATATAATAAGCCTATATAATAAAGGTGACTCGATGTATTAAAAAAGCGTTTTAATATTAATTTAGTTTAAGTCTAACGATAATTATATATAATATACTACACCTTTATAAATATTATTAAGGATAAGTCCTCTTAAGCTTTTACTAAGGAAGTAATTCGACACACTTAAAATACGCACTTAACGAATCTATTTAATTAACTTCTATCTATATAGGACGCGTTAGACCCGTTTTTATAATAAAATATATATTAATTCTAACTGAATACTACAAAGACAGAATTTATAATAGAGCTTAAAAAAATAGTATTTATAATAAAGTCTTACTAGTAAATAAAATAATCGCATGTAATTACGTTAGATAAATAATAATAATAAAAATTAGTGGCTATCCAAGACCCAGAATAATAATCGTTAGGATTTAAAGACTAATAATTAAATTAAAACACTGTATTAGCTTTTATATAATCCTAGATATCTTTAGATCTTATATTAAATAGCCCCGTATTTCTTCCTATAAGTTTAATTTAACCTGTATAACTAGTAACAGCTATACTACTAGTAAAATTAAAATTATTAAAATTAATAAAGCTAATCATGGTATTCGTAGTAGTAAATTTTTTTATTAAGACTCCTATTAGCTCTAGATAATAAATCTTATAATGTTAGTTATACTAATAATAACTATTAGCGTAACGATTAGGGCTAATTTAAAAAAAATTATTAAATCTAGAATTGTTCCGGTAAGTTATCATTCGGATAAATATATAGCGCTAAGATAACTAAAGAATTTAATAATAAAAAATAATAGCTATTAGTTCCGGAGTTAAACTCTAATTCTAATATAAATTTCACTATAAATCCGCCGCTAGCTACGTACTATACTAAATAATTATATATTTTTCTTCCCTCTAATTACGGCACTGACGCTTATACCAGTTAAACTAATTATTTTAATAATAGCTATAACGATTATAACGATAATAAGAACTATAATAACTATTATAAAGATAATAATAGTATATATACCGCTAAGCAGTTAAACGTTAAATTAGACGATAAAAGCGAATTTAATAACTTATATAATAATAATTTTAAATTACTATCTACCTGTTTAAACTATTAAGCTAGATTTAAATTAAATAACCTGCTCTATAATTATCTAAAAAATTATACTACTATTATAAGGACCACCGAGTACCCGGATAACTATAATACTAAAATAATTATTACTAATATTATTAAATTATTAGTATTTAAATAAGAATTATAATTTAAAGTTTCCCTTATCCGCTCGTGGTAGTATACTACTACTATAAAAGTTAGTCTAAATAATACTATAATACTATAAAATATATATATCGACTCCGGATATTTACGTACTATTATAGATAGCAAATTAGCGTATTTTATTAAAAATATTATTATAGATAATTCGACTCCGGAAATCACTATAATTAATATAAAATCTTATTATTTTTTTATAATAATAATAATTTTCGCTGTATATTTACCGAATAATAAATTTAAAGAATTAAGATTTATAAAGATTACTATTAAGATATATATTATTTCTAAAGTGCGAGTAAAAATATTATTAGAAATAAATATTATTACTTTTAAAAGGATTACGCTTAATTTCGCGAAGTAATAAGGTTCTATATATATTTATAATAACTTTATCTTTATATTTACCTGCTAGCCCTGCAAGGTTAAATAAATAATAATACAGATAGTATCTAAATAGGTTATTCTCTTTAAAATATATATAATAATCTTAGTTAGAACTAAACTCGATCTATAAGAGGATAGGGATTATAATTTTAAGTTATATAAAACTGCTCTAATTAGCTATAAGTATTATTTAATTAATTCGAATTTCCCTTTCTTTATAATTAATAATATAACTGATCGTGCTATTATTATTCTATAATATTATTATCTAGGAACTCTATATAACGTAGAAGATCTCTTTACTATTTTTTTAGATAGAGGACTCTAAGGATAACGAGAAATCTATTAGCGAGATATCTACTTTTTAAAAAATATCTAAACTATCTTCTAATCGTTAAGGACGAAGACTTATTAATTAATATAAATATAAAGCTTCTAAAATACAGCGTTGTATAGCTACTTTAAATAGATAATCTTATATAAAAAGGAGATAGTACGAGTAGGAATACGCTTAATTTCTTTAAATAAATAAATTAGATAAAGTATATAACTCTAATCTTTTAATTAAGAAGAAGGACTTTCCGATCACTATTTTAAAGAATAATATAATATTATATATTATAGATAATAAAGCTGTTATAAAACTTAGATCGTTAGTTAAATCTAATAATATATAAACTCTATCTAACAGATTAAATATAGATATTACTAAGATACTAGAAGCTGAATAAATAATAATATCTATAAAGTTAGATTAATAATCTCGTATTCCCCAAGTAAAAGTGTACTATTTATTACCGCGAGATCGCGAGGTTATTAATAATATATTAAATCTCTTAAAATATTAAAATAAGCTCTATTAAGCCGTCGGTTATACATCTACCGGATATCCGATATTTATTATATAGTGTCTAGTGTAGAATAATAAAAAAGAGAAATTTATATTAAAAAACGCGTTATTATCGATTTGCGTAATATAAATAAGAAAATTAAATTTAATTAGTATTCTCTGCCCTCGCAGAACGATATTATATAACTTATATAAGGCTATTAATATATTATTATTATTAATACTACGTGTTTTTTCTATTAATAGCCTGTTAAGAAAAATTATTAAAATTATTTAATAATAGTTAGCCATCGTGGTCAGGAAATATTTAGAGTTATTATAATAAGTTTTATTAATAGCGTGCCATATGTTTAAAGATAAATAGACTATTTATTTAAATACCTGTCTTTCTGTAAAGCGTATATAGATAATATTATTATTATATTTATTATATTAAAAGACTATCTTTAACACCTAGAACAGGTCTTTATAAAATTAGTTAATATTAATTTAAAGCTCGAACTAATAAAGGCGTATATTAGTTTTCCTTTAGTATAGCTACTTAGTTAGCGCGTAAATACATTCGGCATGTTAATTCCCGCTAAAAATATTAAAGCCATTCTAGATCTGTAATTCCTAAAGACGTTAATAGATCTAGAGTATTATATCAGCGTGACTAAATGTTAGAACCACACCTAGGCACGTGATCCTACCACTGAGCCAAAAAGGCCACTATCTCAGCACTTCATGTGCTGAGATGCCTAGGACCGTCTTATATAGTAGCGCAACCCTGCTGGGTTTCTTCCCCCACGCATTGTTACCCACGCATGGCGTAACACTAAACAGTTTTATTATTATATTAATAAATATATAATAATATATAAACCTTTATAAGACTGTAAAACTATATTATTAAAAGATACTTTAAAGAAGGACCCTACTACTAAAAAATAATAGACTGCCTCTAAATTTATTATTTTATAGTTAAAGTAATTAGCATTTAATACTTTATAAATTAATTTAGAAATCTTTTATTCCTAGCGTATTTTTAACGAGATAAATAACTCTATATTAATCTAGACGCTTCGTATAAGGGATATAGTATAGTCGTTTATTATCTAAACGACGGCTATATATATATAGATATTATAAAGCCACCACCCTATACAGTTATAAGACTAATTATATTTTTATTACAAGTACTATCCTTCATGGAAGAATAATATTAGCTGATAAAACTTAAGGTATTATATTTAGTATAAATATTATAGAAATATTATTATATAATTAAAGTAGTTTTTTTACCGGTAATCGTTTATATAGATTATATATTTATTTATAGAATTATAATTTAAATATTAATATCTTCGCAGGCCCCGGAAAAAATAAATCTATATCTTATTAGAGTATTAGTATATATTTAGTAATTTAATCTCTGTATTTACTACTAGTTTAATAAAGAGAACGTCTTTACAGACGCCCTAAGCCGTTTATTTACTAGATATATATAATATTTTAACGATAATTTAGATACTTTTAAAGAATAAGAAGTATATAATAATATAAACGAAGAGATAGCTATTAGATTTATAATATATTTTAGTGATAATTTTAAGAATAAAATATAAATAAAATGTTATAATAATACCAGAGCCTCCGTGATTATTAAAATATTATAAAATAGAAATAATATTATTCTTTACCTTATAAAAGATAATTAGCTTTATATAAAAATAGTAGATAGTCCCTGGCTATATATTCCGCGTAGAATAGTTAAGTAACTATTTAAAATAATTTATAATAGTAATAATTATTCCGGATTTAACTATTATATCTATAAGTTAACTAGTCTAACGATTTATAAAGGCCGTCACTTTTTAAAGTAGTATATTACTAGTTATTCTTATTATAATAAGAATAACCCTCGGCGATACCTTCCGTACGGTAATTTATATCTAATTATATCTAACGCCCCGTTTTATTATATTATTATTAATTTTATTACCGACCTGCTAGAGGATATTAATATTAATATAATTATAATTATTATTAATTTCTCTTTATATACCGTTTGTAAATCTAGAATCTTAATTATTAATAATAATATATAGTATACTCTAATCATGGAATTATATATATTATATTATCTCTTATTCCTAGCATTTAATAGTCTAATCTTTACATCCTGCAATCAGACCGATCTATTTTATAAATTTATATTTAAAGTTTTAAAAATCGAATAATTATATTCTTCTATCTATTATTCGCAGATAGATAGTATAATAAAATATATTATCTAGATAGTTAAAATTATAATACGTTATTAGATAGCTATTAGTAACTGTAAAGAATAGCGTCCGTTATTATTATTTATTATCTCTACTATTAATACAGTACCTAATTAAGCTATTATATTGAGTTTATATTAGCTTATATTTAGTATTCGTTTCTGTACATCCTGGAATGTTTTAAAAGAATAGTTTAGCGTAAAATAAGACTTTATTTATAGAATTAATATTAGAGAAGCGCTATCTTTTATTATTTTATAGATAAAATAATTATACGATTTTAAGTATGCTCCGTTATCTAAATATAAATTTAGTAATCTTCATTTCCTATATTTATATTATAATTATACTATACTATCTATAAAGGATTTAGGAAAATATATATTATATTATACTAGATTCTTTAAGATTCTAGAGATTTTTAATAAGATAATTTACCGGCTTAAGCTTTCTTATAGCTAAAAAATATATCCTATTATCTCTGTAACGTAGTTAGAGTCTATTAAATCTAATGGTTTTAATTATTAATATTTAGAACTCCCCGTAATCTCTAACAGCGGTAAAAATAAATATAAAGTTAAGTAAATCTTAGATAAATATATTATATAGCGCGGTTATTTAAAAATAAAATATACTAAGTATCTTATTCGCTAAAAGGAATATAGCGTTTAATATAATTAATAAATATAAGTTGATAATATTAATTCTTTTAATTTTATTAATAAATTCGAGAAGTCTTTAGAGGATTAAGTAAATAATTCTTAAATTAATATAAAATATTTACTTATTTAATACTATATTTTCTATTACACGTCTATATATTTTTTTATTTTTTATTTTCTTTTTTATATTATATCTTTTTATATTATCTCTTTTTCTTTCTTTTTATACTTTTTTAGCGCTTGACAAGTTATTTACTTAATTTATAATATTATTTATTTTATTTATTTATATATTTCTTATCTTATCTCTTATCTTATTTAATTCTTTATTTTACTCTACTTTATATCTTTCTCTATTTTTCCCTCTTTTATATTTTTTTTATCTTCTATTATATACCTCGGCTAAGCTAATATATTAATATTATATAACTTTACACAATACCACGTATTCCTATTCTTTAATATATCTAATTTTATATCTATAAATCGTCGGATGAGTGAGATATTCTAAAATATAAATAAGATTTTAATAATATTTAAAATAAGATTAAAGTAAACTTTAGAACCTTTTAGAATAAATAAATAATATAAAATACTATAGAAAAACACCGCTATATATAAATACGAGCAGGATTATATAATTAATTATTTTATATAAATTTCTGATTCTATCTCTTTAACTGTAAAGTAAGTAAAAAATAAGAAAAATATTATAAAATAACGTGTGAATAACGTGGATATTTAGCTAGATTTATAAAAGAAAGTTAATATAAATAAATATTCTTTTAAATATACCTACTTAACTAATTTCCAGGTAGTATAAATTATTTATGGATTACTACCCTTATTATACCGGAAAAGGGATACTTATTACGTTTATAATTTTATTAATAATAGTGACGTTAAGCGCCGTTAAATCCCGAATAGAAAACCTATTATTATCTATAATAAGGATAATATCTATATTATAGTAGTCTATTTTAATTATACTTTATATAGCCGTAATATGGCTTTATATATATTATAGCTAATAAATAGCGCGTTAACGAGGAATGTGTTATTTAATCTACGGCTTTAGAACGATCTATTAGTATACTATAGAATTATGGATGATTAGGAACTTCTAGATCTAAAATATACTTTTATTTATACTTAGGGCGGTTAGTTAAATTATTATTTAATAATAACCGGTAATAATAATAGTCTTTATATTATTAAATATAAATTTAAGAATAATCTCGCTTTACTTTCTACTAATATAATTACTATTATAGATTAAAATAGTAATTTTATATTCGAGGAAAGACCTGTAACTATTAAAAAGGTAAAAGTTCTATAAAAATTATTACTAAAAGTTTTAATATATTTATTTTTATTACTTCTAGATCTATAAAGCCAGGACTTATTACTAAATAATCTATTATATTTACTATTATTATTATCTTTATTAAAAACACGCCTATACCAGTAATATAGAATACGAATCGGAAACGTCCGTTATAAAGATAATATAATCTATCTATAAAAAGATAAAGAATTAACTTTATATCTATTATCACTGGGAGTACCGTAATTACTATTAAAAATAATAATATTATATTACCTTCTATATCCGAGATTATTATATCCGCTACGCCTGCTACTATATTTATCTATATTATACAGGTTTCTTTTAATAACGCGTAACCTGTTCTTATAGTTAATAATATTTTAAACGATCTTTTCAAAATTATAGATATAATTAAGGATGACTTTATAAAATTAATAATCTTACTACTGCGTGATATTCTCACAGCTATTTAAAATATTTATCTTCTTATAATAATATTTAAAAATAATCTTGACAGTTTCCGGACTATTATTATATCGAATAGACGTACTAACGAGGAAAAGACTGATTTTTAAAAGGCGCTGGATATCTTTAAAGCGATTTATAAAAGATAGTTCTTACGATTTATAGTCTTTACGGTTCTTTTGTTTTATCTTTGTACTATAATATTTTTATAAGATTTTATTTATTTTTACTGCTCGCCTGCTTACTATTATTTTATAGCCCCGTTTTAATCCGAATGGTTATCTTTTACTATATGCGTTTCTTATTTTTATTTTTATAAATTGTCTTGTACCAGGAGGTCTATTAAAAAAATATAAGAATATTATATTATATTTTAGGTTTCTATATTTATGGTAGTTATATTCTTCTGTATATCCTGTTTTACTGGGAATAGAATCTCCTTAGATAGAAAGGAATAATAACTATTTTATAATCTTGAATCTTCTTCATTACGATTCATCTTGACAAAAATAATTAAATAAATAGTTAATATTAATAACAAACTCTACGATTTTAATATAGCGGGATATACGGAAGAATATAAGTACTATAGACGTAAAAACAGGAAATATAGTATAATATCTCTATATTTTTTTAATGGACCTCCTGGTCCAAGATAATTTATAAAAATAAAAATAAAAAACGCATATAGTAAAAGATAACCATTCGGATTAAAACGGGGCTATAAAATAATAGTAAGCAGGCGAGCAGTAAAAATAATAATAAAATCCTATAAAAATATTATAATGCAAAGATAAAATAAAAGAAATAGTAGAATCGTAAAGACCATAAATTATAAGAACTATCTTTTATAAATCGCTTTAAGGATGTTCAAGGCTTTTTAAAAATTAGTTTTCTTTTTATTAATACGCCTATTCGATATAACGATAATCCGGAAGCTATCTAGATTATTTTTAAATATTATTATAAAAAGATAAATATCTTAAATAGCTATAAGAATATCACGTAGCGATAGGATTATTAACTCCATGGAATGATCCTTGATTATATCTGTAATTTTAAAAAAATTATTTAAGACGTTATTAATTATAGGAATATTAGGAAGAGCTTATATAGTAATAAATATAGTAGCAGGCGCAGCGGATATAATAATCTTAGATATAGGAGGTAATACAGTGGTTATAGTACTTCTAGTAATAGTAGATATAGAGTTAATCTTTAACTAGCTAAGAGGAGCTATAACTATAATAATTAGGATATAGATAGACGTTATAATAATTAAGATAATAGATTCCGTAGACTTTATAATAACAGGTTCTATAGACTCCGTAGTAGTAATCGGGATAATAGATTTAATAGTAATATTAATAATATTTATAACCACTACTTTAACTCTGTATTTTTTAGAAGATCGGTCTTATAGTCTTTATGGCACATATTTCCGTATTATTAGAATAGGAATATTAGCTGTGGTAGTGGAAGGTATAAATATTAATATAATAATAGGCGTAAATATAAATATAATAGTCTCTTTATTCTTATATATTACTCTAGGGCCTTCGAGTATAAAATTACTATTCTTATTAATAATTATAATTATTATTATGGAAGGCAGGTTATTCGTGTTAATAATTATATACTTTATATTATAATAATAATAATTATTATTCTTATCTAATCTTAATTTATAACACACCTAGCTTCCCTAGATATAGTAATATATATATATTATATTAATATAATTCTAGTTATCATCAGATATCCCTTCTCTATAATAAAGAACTAGGTTATTCTATAGATACAGGTTAAATAACGCATTTTTTATAATAGCTCTATTGATTAGTTATAGTTCTTATAGAGGGTATTCTCGCCCGTAAAAATATAATTAAAATAAATAACTTAGATATAAATGTTATTATAACTGTACGCGACGACAGGCTTTTTATTAAAAGTTTAATAACACTTTATATCTCTGTTATTTATAAAATTATACACATAATAGGTTCCTCGTTTATGGCAGGATAACAGCGTAATTCCTATAATAATTTTAGTAACCTATAAGTCCGTTAGGTAGATATACTTTAATAAATATCCGTCGCTATTAATTTAACCGCGGGAGTCTAGCTCGATATTTTAATCTTTAATATACTATATAAAGTCAGATAACAGCTCGCTATCTAGGATCTATACCGGTCGGTTAATTAAGCGTGATATTTCCTAGTAATAAATAATAACGTTTTTCTATATTATTTAATATTATTTATCCGTTCCGAACGGCTCGAAAATCTATTTTAATTTTAACTTAATTATTACTTCTATTTTACTTATATCTAAGAGTGCTTTACTTATCCGGCGATTAATAGAGGTAAAGCTAGATATAATAAAAAATAATAGTAAATAGCGACGTGTAAAGTCGTGTAAGATTAGTATATTAATATAATTAAGATATATAGCAGAAGATAGAAGAAATATAAGAGAGAGAAATAGTAAAAAAAAGATATAAAATAGAATAAAGTAAAACGTCAGATAAAGTAAGAAGTAAAATGAAATAAAAAATATATAAACAGGCAGTAAAATAAATAATATAGTAGACTATTAATAAAGCAGAGGACTATTAACTGCTAGCGAAGTATAAAGAAGAAAATAAGAATATAGTATAAAAAGATATAGTGGGTATAGAGTAGGGAGATATAGTAGAAAAAGTTATATATTAAGTAAATAAATATTTTATATTAATTTAATTACCGTATTTATTTAATCCTGTAAAGACTCCTTAAATTTTTTAATAAGATTAAAAGAATTAACTCTATTAGCGCGTATCTATTAATTATATTAAATACCGTATCCTTTCCAGCGGATAAAATACTCGGTGTTACAGCCTCAGAATATTTTATTTTATAATAGTTATTTCTTATAATTTATAAAAGAATTTCTAATAAAACTTATTTTTTAGATTATTATCATAAATTCCTGCTTCAGACGCGGTATAAATAAATTTAAATAGAAATTTATAAAATTTATCGTTCTTCTTTATCTATAGATTTCTAAATTTATTCTTTATAATAATAGCTCGATTCGGGTTATAATAGATATTCTAGAGATATTTTAATATTTTATTTTTATTCTAATATCTATCTTCTCTAGTCTATTACTATACTATAAGATTAAATATTATAAGACTTTTCCTTTAATTTAACTCTAGATATAAGTTATATATAGCTTAAAAATAATATAATAATTCTAGTTAGCTCGCAAGTTTACATTTATCAGGATAATCTAGTTATTAAAATATAATTCTTTTCTATCTAATAAGCAAGGTAGATTAGGGAGTTTAATTAATTTTATAATTATATTTTTAATTAAAACCTAGATCTAAGTTCTCAATTCAGTCACTCTAATTATTAAATAATTAATTTTAGCGTTAGTTTTATTAGTCTTCTTAGCTAGTTCTTCTTTTAGAGCCGCTACTCGGGCTTTCTAATCTTTAGATACGAGTTTATTTTCATTAGCTTAGATTTTAAGTTAATTAATTCGTTCTAGGGCCTCGTTCAAGAGGTTCTCTACTATCTAATATAGATAATTCGGGTTATTTTTATAGTATTATAGGAATTCGTTCTTCAAAATCGATTTATCTCTTATCTTATCTCTATTTAGTAAAAAAGTTAGGCGTCGAAGGGGTTCAGTACGACTTAGATATATTATAATTAATTAATTATAATTTAATCGGAATCGAAGTTAGTTCAGTTAATTTAATTTAGTTAATTTAATTTAGTCGTGATTAAATTAAAATCGAAATTAATTCAGTTAGTTTAATTAATTCTACAGCTATTATCGCCGCTGCACGCGTAAAGATTTAACTCTTAGTTAAAAATAATCTAACTAGACTAGTATATCTATATCGATCAAGTGCTGGAAGAAAGAGTTTATTAAACTTAGTATAGTATTATAGCCTTAGAATAAAGAAATAAATCTTATTATAGGTTAAATACGAAGACACTAAGCTGAAGAAGAGAAAGGAAGAAAAATAATAGAATACTATAAATCGAGAAAAATAAATAATAGAAGGGGAATATAAATAAGCTAAATATTATAGTTATTCTAATCCTTCTATAATCTTAACCTGAAACCTTAATATCTGGTTTATACTATCTTAGCAACCCTTACGGGATTTAGATTACTTAGATCGGGATTTGGATACTTGGATGCTTGAATGCCTGAATGCCTGGATTATCACACTCGGTATATTTTATCTTTAAATAGCTATATTAAATAATATACTTATCTAGGATTCGCTCGACTTCGTATTTATTTTTATTACTATTAGAAATTACGGAAGGTTCTATATACTAATATCTAAATTTATTATATTTAGTAGACTCTAACTGCGCTATAAAAATAATAGAATAAATTTACTACCTATACAGAAACTTAAGCCGGTAGGTCATTCTATTAGGAATCTTTAGAATCTTAAAAAATCTAATATACTGTGATATGTATTTCTCTAGCTCCTTTACAAATAGTATAATATAATTATAATAAAGACGTAGGAAGTAGAGATCGCTAGATTTATATTTAAGCGGTAGAGCATATTTAGAGTTATATAACTACTTTATCCGTATAACAGCGAAAGATAGCATTTCCTAAGTATTAATTCTATAGATAAAGTCTTACTTTATACTAAATTATCCTTTTAAAATATCTTAAGGTGTACGGAGACAAACACCGAATATAAAGTAATATAAACTTAATATAATAGCTCGATTAGATACTATATTAATAGTAGAGATAATAGATAATAGTAACGGACGCTATTCTTTATAGTTAGTAACGGCTATTTAATAATATATTATAATTTTAACTATCTAAATAATATATTCTGTTATACCATCCGTCTATAAATAATAAATAGAAGAATATAGCTATTTAATTTTTAGAGCCTTAAACATTCCTCTTTATATATTATTTATAAATCTAGGGTCTCGATTACTAATAATAATACATAGTATATCCTAGTCGTAGGATTATATATATAATATTATCTCTTATCCCCAGTATTTAATAGTCTAATCTTTATATCCTGGAATTAGACCGATCCGTTTAATAAACTTATTAATAATAATTATAATTATATTAATATTAAGATCCTCCGGCAGATTAGTAATAAAGTTAATAATAATATAGTAAAATAGAGTGTTAGATATAATTAGATATAAATTACCGTATAGGAGATATCGCCGTGGGTTATTCTTATTATAATAGGAATAACTAGTAATATACTACTTTAAAAGGCGACGGTCTTTATAAATCGTTAGGCCGGTTAGCTTATAGATATAGTAGTTAAATCCGGAATAATTATTACTATTATAAATTATTTTAAATAGCTACTTAACTATTCCGCGCGGGACGTATAACCAGGGGCTATCTACTACTTTTATATAAAGTAGATCTTCTTTTATAAAATAAAAAATAATATTATTAATAATTACGGAAGCTCTAATATTTTTATAATATTTAATTTATATCTTATATTTAAAATTATCGCTAAGATATACTACAGATCTAATAATCGCTTTTTCGCCGTTATATACTCCTTATTTTTTAAAAATATCTAGATTATTGTTAAGATATTATACGTATTTAACAGATAGACGGCTTAAGATATCTATAAGAACGTTCTCCTTACTAGACCGGTAGTAAATGCGGAGGTTAAATTACTAAATATATATTAATACTTTAATAAAATATAGATTTATTTTTTCTAAGGCCTGTAAAAATATTAATACTTAAATTATAATCCCGCAGGTGGACGCGTGGTCTATATAAATAATTACTAATAAGAAGACTATCTTAACTATATAGCGGTATTTCTGTAATATTTATACTAAATATAATATCTTAAGCTTAGTTAGCTAATATCATTCTTCCGCGAAGGATAACACGCGGGAGAGAAATATAACTAGTTTTATTATTATATAAGATAGCGGCTTTATAATATCTTTATACGTAAAATTATTATTTAGATAGTAAATAACTATACTATATCTTTTATACGAAGTGTCTAGGTCGATATAAAATTACTTATTTTACTAAAAATACGCTAAATATAAAGAATTCCTAAACTAATTTTATAAAGTATTAAATACTAATTACTCTAGCTGCGAGATAATAAATTTAGAGATAATCTATTACTTTCTAGTAATAGGATCCTTCTTTAGAATATCTTTTAATAATATAATCTTATAATCTTATAAGGGTTTGGACACTATTATATATTTATTAATATAATAATAAAACTATTTAATTATACCGACGTAATATTCCAGATCTACTAATATTTTTAGAAATTATAAATCTAAAATTACTTTAATCTTTTCGGCGGAAGTTAATATATTAAATATATTTATACGTTAACTGATTAGCTATACTAAAAAAAAACTAATATACGCCTTTATTAGTTTAAGCTTTAGATTAATTTTAGCTAGCTTTATAAAGATTTATTTTAAATACTAAAGATAATTCTCTATCGTAATAAACGCGATAATAATATTATTTATATATACTTTATAGAAAGGCAGGTATTTAAATAAATAATCTATTTATCTTTAGACGTATAGCACGCTATTAATAAAATCTATTATAATAACGCCGAATACTTCCTAACCACAATAACTAATTATTACTAAACGGCCCTAATAATCCTTCTTAATAGGCTATTAATAGAAGAAACGCGCAGCGTTAATAACAGTAATATATTAATAGTCTTATATAAGCTATATAATATCATTCTGTAAGGACAGAGAATACTAATTAGATTTAATCTTCTTATTTATACCATATAAATTAATAATAACGGGTTCTTTTAATATAAATTTCTCTTCTTTATCATTCCACACTAGACGCTATATAATGAATATTAAATATCTAGTAGGCGTATAGCCGACGGCTTAATAGAGTTTATTTTAATATCTTAGAAGATTTAATATATTATTAATAATCTTATAATCTCACGGTAATAAACGATATACTATTTAGGAAATACGGGATTACTAGCCTAGCTTTATAAATATTATCATCCCTTCAGCTTCCGGTATTTTAATAATATTTATATTTAATCCGTTAGGTAAAGCCTATATATCGCTAGATTTAACCAAGGATTTAAGCTTTGTAACTGCTTTATTATCTATAGTATATAGTATTATACTATTTTTTAAGATAACAGTCAGAAGGTTCTTCTTCTTAATTAAAGAATTAGTATTATACGTTTTATTAAATTTATTTTATATTTAAAGATATTAAGCGTATTCCCGCTCGTAACGTCTCCTTTTTATATAAGATCGCCTATTTAAAGTGGCTATATAACGCTATATTTTAGAAAGTTTATTATATTAATTAATAAACCTTCGTATTTAATAATTAGAAGGCGATTTAAATATCTTCTAGAGAGTAGGTATCTCGCTAATAAATTTCTCGTTATTCTTAGGGTCCTCTATCTAGAAAATAGTAGAAAGGTCTCCTATATTATGCAGGGTTCCTAGACGGTAATACCGTAGAATAGTAATAGCATAATCAGTTATATTATTAACTGTAAGAAAGGAGAAGTTTAAATTAACTAAATAATACTTATAGCTAATTAGGATAGTTTTATATAATTTAAAATTATAATCCCTATTTTTCTACAGATCGAGCTTAGTTCTAACTAGTATTATTATATATATTCTAGAAGGAATAACCTATCTAAATACTATTTATATTATTATTTATTTAACCTTACAGGGCTAGTAGATAAATATAAAAGTAAAGTTATTATAGGTATATATAGAATCTTATTACTTTATAAAATTAAGTATAATTCCTTTAAAAATAATAATATTTATTTTTAATAATAATCTTTATAAATCTTAATCTCTTAGACTTATTACTTAGGAAATACACAGCGAAAGTTACCGTTATTATTAAAAAATAATAAAATTTTATATTAGTTATAGTAATCTCCAAAGTCTAATTATCTATAATAACGTTCTTAATAGAATACACTAACTTACTATCTATAATAGTACGCGAACATCCGGAGTTGATATATATATCCTATAGTATTATAGTATTATTTAGACCGACTTTTATAGTAGTAGTATATTATTATAAACGATTAGAGGGAACTTCAGACTATAATCCTTATTTAGATACTAATAATTTAATAATATTAATAATAATTATCTTAATATTACAGTCATCCGGGTACTTAGTAGTCTTTATAGTAGTGGCGCAATCCGTTAAATAATTATAAAATAGATTATTTAACTTAAACCTAGCTTAATAGTTTAAATAGATAGATAGTGATTTAAAATTATTATTATATAAATTATTAAATTTACTTTCATCGTCTAACTCGGCGGCGTATATATTATTATTATTATTATTATTATTATAGTAGTTATTATAGTTCTTATTATTATCGTAATCATCGTAGCCGTTATTAAAATAATTAGCTTAGCCGGCGTAGGCGTCAGTGCCGTAGTTAGAAAGAAGGAAAATATATAGCTACTTAATATAGTATACTACTAGCGGCGGGTTTATAACTAAAGTAATATTAGTATTTAACTTTAAAGTTAATAATTACTATTCCTTACTATTAGATTCTCTAGTTATCTTAGCGCCATACACTTATCCGAATAGTGGCTTACTAGAATAATTCTAAACTTAATAATTTTTTTTAAATCGGCCTTAATCGTCACGCTAACGGTTCTTATTATTAGTATAACTAGTGTTATAAGGTTTATTATCTAGAGCTAATAGGGGTTTTAATAAGAAAGTTTATTACTATAAACGCCACGATTAGTCTTACTAATCTTACTTTCTATATTATTAAAGTCTATTAATAATTTAGATTTCTTTAGAAGGTGCAGAATAAGATAATAAGCTTTAGTCTAATTATTATTTATTATACGGGATATAGAGTAGTCGGTATTTAATAAAGTATAGCTAATAATCTTATTTTTACCTAGATTTAGTATTATAATAGTAATTAGTAAATCGTTTTTTCGAAATTTCTCTTTAATTAGAATTCTCTTAGTAGCGGTCTTAAATATTTAATAAAATTATATAGATTTATCCGCCTGATTATAACTTAAATTAAGTAAATTTTTTTTAATTATTTACTTAGATCAGAAAGGTATAAATATTTAGATTAAAATCTTATTTAAGACTAAAAAATATATAATAAAGATAATTAAGGCGGGCCTCCGGGTATA
Source organism: Aspergillus persii (assembly GCA_002215965.1). Taxonomy (NCBI): domain Eukaryota; kingdom Fungi; phylum Ascomycota; class Eurotiomycetes; order Eurotiales; family Aspergillaceae; genus Aspergillus; species Aspergillus persii. Next base: position 2,520,846 of record NGZO01000008.1, on the reverse strand, counting down.
AAATATAAGAGAAATACTAGGAGAGAGTTTTTTAAAAAAAAATACGATTCGCGGGATATTATAATAATTAATATAATTAACTTAACGAGTGCGATTATCAGGCTTAAGATAGTTTTTAATTAAATACTCGTTTAAACCATATTAGAAGTATTCCCCGCGGTTATAATAAATTAAGTTATATAGATTAGACGGTTAGTGATAGGATAATAATAAATTTATAAATTTAAAATTAAGAAAAGCTAGTTAATTTTATAAAATATCCGGAAAGACTTCCTATAAAAAACTTTTAAGAGAGTTAATAAATAATTAATTTTCTAAGTCTTTAGTTAGTATAAGTCTCTAGGACTAAATACGAGCGTATTAAATTTAATAATTTTTTAATTTTTATAAAAAGATAATAAGGTTAATATAAGAGCTAGCGGAGGGTTTATAATAAAGCAATATATTTTTTAATTCTTAATTAACTATATATTCTAGTAATATTACGAAACTATTCTTAATTATCTCGTCTTCTATAACTAGGCGTTAGAACTTAGTAAAAAAGATAGAAAACTCTTAATTCCTCTATCTTAGGGCGAAAAGAACGTTACGGATATTATAAATATAATTAAGATTATTATAAACTTTATTTAGTATATCTAGAATATTAATATAGTCGTTTAGCTAGCAGACCCCGTCTTTAATATATAATAAAATTTAAACGTAGGATAATCCTTTTAAGCGATTAGTAATATAGGCTATATAAATCTTAAGAATCGGGAAATAATTATAGTTTATAATTATTTTTTTTTTAATTTAAAAGGCGAAGCGGCGGAGATTTAATTAAATATTTTTAAACTTATTAAAATTAGGTAGACGTTCGGACAGGTAAACGAAGGCGGAAAATCTGGAATTAATTAACGCAGGCGTTTTTATTAAAATAATTAAAGATTCTTTAATAATAGATTTAGGGGTCTGGTCCGGGATATTAATTTTAAAAATAATAACTTAAATAGCTTAATTATATTTTTTTATTAAAATCTTCTAAATAATTATAATTTTAATTAATCAGGAGTTCAGATTTTTATTCTATTAAATCTAATAAAAAATAATAATTATAATAACTATTATATTCTTCTAAAGACGGTTTCGCTCGGTATTTATATTAATAATAAATCCGTAGATTTATTTATAATATAAATACCATTCCTTAGTATATTTAGTTATATACTAGATAAATTATTCGGGGCTCTTAAATAGGGACGGAGGTTTTAGGATCTTAGATATATTAGGTTAATACTAACTTTATAGATAGAAGCTATGTAATATCAAGATACAGGCTAGCAGGGGTGGTAGAGTTAATAATAGATAGGTAAATAGACAGACTTTTAAATAAATAGTACTAGATTACTACAGGATTAAGCTATATACAGATAAATAAATAAGATATAGTTTAAAGAGCTATAACAGGATCTTAAGACAGCGAAAAGATAGGAGATCGTGTAGTCATATAACCCACTAGCGATTTCGACCGGAGCCGGTCTTCTTAGGTCCGCACCGTGACACTCTGCCTTAGGCATCCAATATGCCTAAGGCCTCGCGGCTATTTAGCTACTAGCGTTAGTATACCATATAATAAAAGGACCTCGTACGGATATAAGGAATAGCTTTTTAGTTACTCCTTCTTATCCATAGACACGTTTAGAATAGTAGCTTCTTCTCATCCCGTAATATTAGAAATAGCTTATAAAATAAAAGTCCTAGATAGAGCCTAACTAGGCGTATGAAAGAAGGAGAAAACTATAATAAAATAAATAAATTTAGAAGAACTACGGTCGACTGTAATATCTATACTAATAGATAATAATATCTAACTTTTACTATAAAAGTTAGTGAATCTTCGTATAAAGATAACGAAGTAGAAATTAAACTTTAAAAAATAACTAAATAAACTATAAAGTAATAATATAACCTCTACTATAAATAACGAGAAAGACGAAGACCTACTATTATAACTATATAAATTATACTATAGATCTTATTCTTAGTATCCTAACGTGGAGCTATTTAATAGAGAAGATAAGTATAATTATAAACTATTTAAATTAAATATATATATGAAACTAGTCATCGATAAAAAATATTATTTATTTAGACTAAAATAGATTTTCTATATTTATAGTCGCTTACGCGGAAGAGCTATTTAATAAATATTTTTTTAAATAAAAGTTTAGAATCTTAGAGTAGTTATATTAAAAAAAATATTTATAATAATAGATAAAGCGTTCGGGGATCTAGACGTATAAAGAAAAATTTTTAATTAAATAAATATAATAAAATAAAAAAAAATAGAACTAGAAGAGTTTCTAAATAATTTTAATAAAATCTTACTATAAGCAGGAGGTTATAATTAGTTAGATAAGTAAAAGAAAGCTATACTAGATATAATAATTAACTAGAATCTGATTAAAAGACTCGTGGGAATTCCTTAAGAATTTATATATAAAGATTATTATAACTAGCTATACCGCGTGAACTACGATCTTATAAAGATATTTTTAATTAAAAAGAATATTTCTTAGAATACTATATCTCGCCGGAGGCCTAGCCTAGAACTAATAAATTAAATATTTATTTAAGTAACTGCTATCTAATAAGAATAATATTAACTACGTACGAAGACTGGTAAAACTTAAAAGAAAATAAAATAAGTATTATCTACTAAGATATAAAGAAGACGAGAAAAAGGGAATTATCTCTACTATAAATAAAATAGTTATTTTTTTAAACCTACTGTATAACTCACGATAATACTCGCGAATATTATTTATTAAAAATAAGATATATAAGATATTTTTTTAAATAAGAGCTCGGATTCGGGAAAAAAATAAGTTTAATATAAAATTATATATATAGGCAGGAATTATCTATCGAAATAAGAATTAAAGAAATTTTAAAAGAAAATATATAATTTTATTTTTCTTTTTAATAGAAGCTATTCTAGATTTAATAGTAGTAGCCCGTACACTAGTTAATCTAGAATATTTTATTTATAATATTATAAGCGAGGCGTTCGTATAGAAAAATAGTTTTATTATTATAAATATTTCTTCTAGACTAGTAAAGAGGGTTTTAAAAAAATTTTCTAATTTATTCTATTATATAAATAAGAATGGATATTAGATCGTATAGTAAAGAAGGTATCTATTTCTATATAATATTTAATAATTTAGGATACGACCTTATCCTAAATAAGAATTAGCTAATCCGCTATAATAGGATTCTAAAATTTAGATAAGAATAATTATTCTTCTATATAATCAGAGTAAAGCTAAAAAACTTTTTATATTTAAAGCGTACGGAGCTAGATATCTAACTAATATTTAAATTTAAATTTAAAAAATTTATAAAAAGAGAAAGAAAAGAGTATAAAAATCTTCATAATTTTATTAATAGATATTTATAGAGTTCTATAGGCTAAAAAAATTATAGATTCTTATATACTACTCTCTAACGATTATAAGGATTTTCTACTACTATTCTAGCCGGAAAGCCTAGAGAAACTTCTACTATATAAAGAAAAAGAAATTAATCACGAGATTAAGCTTGTATAATAAAGAGAAAAGAAATCTAAAGTCTTATAAAATCTTTTATATAATATATTATAAAAAGAATTTATTATTCTACGCTCGGAACTTACTAAGTTAATAAAAAAGAATTTTATCTAAATAAATTATTTCTTTATAGTAGTCCCTATACTTTTTATATAAAAGCTAAAAAGCAGACTTCGATTTTATATAAACTATAGAGCTTTTAATATGATTATTAAAAAAAATTACTATCTTCTACCCCTGGTCCACAAAACGTTAAACTAGATTAGAAAAGTAAAATAGTTTATTAAATTAAATATTTTTTTAGTCTTTTATAAGATCCGTATTATAAAAGACTAAAAATAGATAACCGCCTTTCGTACGACATATAAATTATATAAATAATTAGTAATCTTTTTTAAATTAGTAAACGCGCTTTTAATCTTTTAAAAATATATTAACTAAATACTACGTGAATACCTCGACGAATTTTATTTAATATATATTAATAATATATTAGTATATATAGATAAAGATATTAAGTAATATTATAAATATATATAAAAAGTATTATAAAAACTAAAAACGCAGGATTATTTCTAGATATTAAAAAATATAAGTTCGAATGAAAAGAGACGCTTTATTTAAGATTTATTATATAAGTAGGAGAGGGTATTAAAATAGATTTTAAGAAAGTTAAGATAATTATTTTATAAAAAAGTTCTAAGTTAATTAAAAATATACGGAGCTTCCTAGGATTTATGAATTTTTATTAATAATTTATTCTAAAATTTTTAGAAATTATACGTTCTCTTATAAATTTAATTAAAAAGAATTAACTATTTCTCTGAACCTTAGAGTGCGAAATAAATTTTTAATTTTTTTAAAAAAAATTTATAACTAAACTAGTATTTTCTCTCTTTAACTTAAAATATATAATAATAATAAAAACTAACTTCTTTAGTTATAATATAAGAGGTATACTATCTCAGATAAACGAGAGCGGTGATTTATATTTTTATATATATTTTTTTAAGCGAAATACTCCAGCGGAATATAATTATAAAATTTATAATAAAAAATTTTTAGTAGTTATACGTTATTTTAAAGTATAAGACGCCGAGTTACGCTCTATATTAGAGTTTAAAATAATAATAAATTATAAAAACTTATAATACTTTTTCGAACTATATAAGCTAACTAAAAATATATATATAATAGAGCTTATTCCTGAGTAGATTTAACTTCGAGTTTATTTATTAAAAAGAAATAGAGAATTAGAGAGCGGACATGTCACGGTGCAACCTTGGCACCATGGCAGTTATGTTCTGTTCTGTTCTGTTCTGTTCCTGCCAGAGGTTTATATATGCGAGCGCAGTGCAAAGCCTCTGGCTTTGCATACTAGTCTTTTGCTAGTAGTGCAGTGGTTAGCACTCCTGAATGCGCCCGGGGGTTACACCATGACAGACACCCTCTTTTAGCGTGAATAAAATATATTTAATAATAATAATTCCCGAGTTTTCTTTTATATAATACAGATCTTCTACGAAGTACTAAATAAAAGGAAGAAGCTTAAGATAAATATATTTAAAGTAGTACTAGTATAGACCCTATCTAAGCTAGATCTTTAAACTTTAGTAGATTAAAAACTAGCGGATTATCTAACCGACGACTAGATATAAGCCTTTACTATAGATCTAAATTATTAAATACTAAGAAAGCTCGTATAATAAGATAGCTAGAAGTTCTTTTTATAATTAGGTCTAAAAGTATCCCTTAGTAAATACGCGATAAACGGAAAATATATATAATTCCGGAAATACTATTAAATATTTTAATATAAACCTCTTCGTATATAGCTAATCTAGACGAACTATAATCTATTTAAATCTTAGTAAATAATACTACTAGCTGAATATATCTCGCGATATTAGATAGTATATGTGGAACTATAATATTTATAATTATATAAAACCATGACGCGAATAGAAATATAGACTATTAAAACCACTCCCCGTACTAGACTAATTATAATAAAATATAATTATAAATTTTATCACAGACCTACCAGAGAGCAAGTCTTATATAAATTTACTAGTAATTACTAATTAATTTATAAAGGAAATTATATTATATATAATAAAAGAAATCATATCTGAAATACAAGTAAAGACACTAATAAAGATAATTATTAGATAATATAGTCTCTTAAAAACTATTATTTTAGACCATGGCGCGCAGTTCACTAGTTATATATAAAAGAGAATATGCGATTTACTAAAAATAGTTAAGAAACTATTAACTGTCTATTATTCTTAGATAGATAGGGCTACTGAACGAGCGAATAATAATATTAAAATTTTTTTATAAATATATATTAATTACAATTAAGAAAACTAGATAGAACTATTATCTATAATAGAGCTGGCTATTAACGGTTATATAAATACGACTACTAGATTCTTATCTTTCTTTTTAAGCTATAATTATAAATTAAATTTAATATATATAGAACCCGCCAGGAGCTCGGATTCTAATATTATAATATCTAGCTTAGTTAGATAAGGGAATACTATCGTACGGAAGATTTAGAATATACTAAATAAAGTCTAGATAGTTATTACCTATATTTAATAGAACATAGAGAAATAAATAAATAAATCTCGCTAAGTAGCCCCGATATATAAGATAAATAATAAAATTTAGCTAAATCTAAAGAATATTCGTACGGAACGCACTAGTAAAAAACTGGACTAGAAGAACGCGAAGTATATAATTACTTAATTAATAGACTTCTATATTATATAACTAGATATATTAAAAAGGATCTATCTAATATTTTATATAAATCTACTTCGTTCGCTATCGAACGACCTGCTCCCGTTTTAAGAACCGGATAATATATAATTAAGATTTATTTTAGTAGATAGCGAGCTAGAATACGTTATTAAAAAAATCCTGGATAAATAATATATAAAAAAAAGAAGAAAAGACTAGCTGTGGTATTTAGTAAAATAGACTAGATATACTAAGTTTACTTAGGAACTAATAACTATAATAAATAATACTAAAATAGTAGTTTAATAATAATATTAACTCTAAAATAATTCTAACTAGTTATTATATAATCTACTACTATCTACTCCTAAATAAAGAAAAGAAGAAAATCATTTTTAATTTAGACTAACTAATAGAGGATCTGTTTAATCCTAATATTCTACGGACTATAGAAATAGTAAAAAAAAACTTTTTTAACTCGAAAAATTATTATATATCTTTACTAGTTCTTTAGCTCTTTAATAATATTATAGGGAAGAGCGGCGGTAGTTATAGATTTATATTTATTTTTATTTAAAATATAATAATCGTAACGCGTTATATAATTATAAAACTTATATCTAGTATAGATACTACCTCACTACCTAGGCAGTCGTACGGTATAATAGAATTTTAACTAGTTATTATAATAATAGATAGTCGATATTACTAGATTATAAAATATAATAAGAAGAGTATTTACGTAAGAAGGACAACCGGTATATATTTATTATATAATTAATATATTATATAATAGTCTTATTTTTTTTCTTTTATCTACTACACGCTTAAAGTATCTATATAAATTTTAAATTTATAGCAAGAGAAACGTCACACACGATATTAATTCTTAGTATAGTAAAATTAAAAAAAAATCTTATTTTTATAGATAATTAGTCATACGGTGTTCTAACGCTTAGAAAGACTAGTATTTAAATTATAAATATTCTTTATACGAGTAGGAATTAAAAGAGTATTACTATATTCGGTATTAACGCTAATAAGAGAAGGATTATAATAAATAAAAATAAAAATATAATTAAGAAGATCGGACGACTCTTTTTTACTATTTTAATTAATAAATATAATAATAATAAAAAAAAAGTAGAGATAATTATATAAGTAAATTAAACGTATTTCCTACGGTGAAAAGAAAGAAAAGAGAAAAAAAAGATTAAAAAAAAGAGAAGTAATAAAAGGAAAAAAACCTTTTCTTATATAACTTATTATATAGTATACACGATATTAGTAGACTAGCCTAGCTATTTCCTTAATATTTATTATATAATTTATACGATAAAGACTCTCCTCTTAATAAATATAGTTATTATTCACTACTTAAAGACGTCTATCTCGTACGAAGAGATGGAAAGAGGGGGCTATTATTATAGAACTAGTTTTAAGTAGGAAAGCTCTATCTTAGATATCTAATATGCCTGAGGCCTCGCGGCTATCTAGCTACTAGCGTTAGTATACTATATAATAAAAGGACCTCGTATAAACACGAGGAATAGCTCTCTAGCTATTCCTTCTTATCTATAGGCACGTTTAGAACAGCAGCTTCTTCTCGTCCCGTAACATTTATATAGTTACTTATTTAACTTTATAGAGCTAGTAAATAAATATAAAGGTAAGATCGTTATAGATATATATAGAATCTTATTACTTCGTGAAATCAAGCGTAATCCCTTTAAAAGTGATAATATCTATTTCTAATAGTATTTTTACTCGCACTTTAGGAATAATATATACTTTAATAGCGATTTTTATAAATCTTAGTCCCTTTAGTTTATTACTCGAGAAATATACAGTAAAAGTTATTATTATTATTAAAAGATAATAAGATTCTATACTAGCTATAGTAATCTCCGGAGCCTGGTTATCTATAATAATATTTTTAATAAAATACGCTAACTTACTATTTATAATAGTACGCGAATATCCGGAATTAATATATATATTCTATAACGTTGCAGTATTATTTAAACTAACTTTTATAATAATAGTACGCCACTATAAACGGATAGGGGGAACTTCAAACTATAATCTTTACTTAGATACTAATAATTTAATAATATTAGCGGCAGCTATCTCGGTATTATAATTATCTAGATATTTAATAATTCTTATAATAGTGGTGCAATCCTTCAGATAATTATAAAGCAGGTTATTTAACTTAAACCTAGCTTAACAGTTTAAACAGGTAGATAGTAATTTAAAATTATTATTATATAGGTTATTAAATTTATTTTTATTATATAATTTAACGTTTGACTACTCAACGGTATATATACTATTACTATCTCTATAATTATTATTATAGTCTTATTATTATCATAATTATCGTAGTTATTATTAAAATAATTAATTTAGCTAGCGTAGGCGTTATTACCGTAATTAAGAAGGAGAAAGATATCTAGATATCTAGTATAGTATACTACTAGCGGCGGATTTACAGCTGAAATGATATTAATATCTAGCTTTAAAGCTAACGGCAGTTACTCCTTATTATTAGGTTCTCTAGCTATCTTAACGCCGTACGCTCGTCCGAACGGTAACTTATTAAAATAATTCTAAATCTAATAATTCTTTTTTAAATTAGCCCTGATCGTGACGCTGACGGTGTTTATTATTAATATAATTAGTATTATAAGATTTATTATTTATAGCTAATAAGGGTCTTGACAGAGGGACTTACTATTATAAATATTATAATTAACCTTACTAATCTTAATAATTCCAATTTTACTAATAGTACGGCTATTACTAGTTGTACGGGTTAAATTAGATTTACGGGAAGAAATACGGGACTATTTAATATAGAATCTAGAAGTACCCAGGATTATATAGAGGCCGGTACGGTCTTTTAATTTAATTATTAATCTTTAGATCCTAATAATTATTATTTTAGATCCTGGGTGGCCGCTAATTTTTACTATTATTATTTATCTAGCGTAATTACATGTGATTATCTTATTTACTAGTAAAATTTTATTATAAATACTATTTTTCTTTAAGCTCCATTATAAACTCTATCTTTATAGTATTTAATTAGAATTAATATATATCTCACTATAAAGACGGGTCCAACGTGTTCTATATAAATAGGAATTAATTAAATAAGTTAGTTAAACACGTATTTCTAGCGTGTCTTATTACTTTCTTAGTAAAAGCCTAAGAAGACTTACCCTTAATAATATCTATAAAGGTATAGTGTATTATATATAATTATTATTAAACTTAAACTAGATTAATACTAAAACGCTTTTTTAAAATAGCGAGTTATCCCTACTATATAGTGTAAAAGGGGTCTGCAGCTGTAATCCTACAACGGGAGATAATCCGGTAATGCGAGATATAGTAGGCCACGTAATCAATTATACAACAACACGCTAAATAGCAGGATCTTAGCAGATCCTGACTGCTAGTATAGTTAATAGGTAAGATCTCGGTAGATCTTAATAGGTGGATTGCCGGTGTAATACCTAAATAATAAAATCCTAGTGGATCCTGGCTGCCGGCGTAGTTAATAGATAAGATCTTGATAGATCTTAATAGATAGATTACCGGTATAATACCTGAATAACAGAATCCCGGTAGATCCTAATTATTAAGGTAGAAAAACTAAGAAAAGAAAAACTTAATTAATTATCTATCTACACTGCCGTGAGAGGCGCTTAATATATATAAATTAATATAGTTATATAGGGTGAAAAGGAATATTAAGCGAATATCTAATCTCTTTTATATTTTTTTTCTATTTAGTTAAATATAACTACACACAGTATAGTTATTATTAATTTAGTAGAGATTATAACCTATAGACTAATAATATTCTAAAAGAATAAAAGGAAAATAAAATAATAAATATATAAAATAATAGTAGAAAATAAGCGATCCGAAATAAATAAATAAATTATATAAATAAAATATTTTATATAAAAAAAAATAAAGAAAGAATAGCCGGGGCTTTTACATCGAGTTAATAATTTAATAATAATTTATAGCTAACTTTAAAAATTTAATACCAGCAGATAGCTCTTCAGGTATAAAGAGTATAAATTTATAAAAGTTAATTTTATAGATTTTTTTTTTAATTTAAATACTTGCTTCAGATAGATACTAATAATTTTTATTATATTAGTTTATTATTTATTAATATATTTCCTATCTTCAGATCGGTTTATATAAAATAGGCGATTAAGATTTCTTTTTATTAAAGAATTATCTTATCTTATCTATCCTATTAGTATATTTAATAAAAAACTAAGTCTTCTTACCGGTACAGCGGCTGGGAAGATATATAATATTATAAAATATCTATTACTTAGACCGAAAGGATTTATTAGTATAAATAAAAGATTTTAATAGGCACGGAATAAATTATTTTATATATTTTTTTTTAGGTATTTTAAGTATCTGGTGATCTACCTATATTAATATATATTAAAAAAATATAGTTTATTTTATTTTTATAGCGGGGTCAGTCGATCTATATAAAATACCAGGATATATAATATATATATTTATAAATTTACATGAAACAGGCGTCTATATAATATTAAAATATTAGCCGTCTTCTTTTAAGAATTATTATAGACTAATTTTATTAATTAAGAAAATAAATTAGTTTTTATTATATTTTTTAACCACTCTATTCCTCTATTTTATTAGATATTTATATATTCCTAGTAGAATAATAGTATAATTATAATTATCTTTTATATTTAGTAAAACGAATCCTTAGATGGCGTTTAACCCGCGTTTAATTAAAATGACTCGTTTAATATCTATATTAATATATCTAAAAAATATAGAATCCTCTTATTTTACAAACTTTACGTAGTACAGATAAAAGATTAAATAATAGAAATAGTTATTTCTTAATATAATATATTAAGCATAATATAATAGGTCCTGGCGGATTACCTACTAGATAATAAAATAATATATATTTTATAGTTATTTATAGTTATCTCAGCCCGACACACGTCTTTAATAATAATTATATAGTAAGAATTCGCGCTAAAAATCTTTAAATAAGATTATATAACTAATTTCCCCGTGTATCTTCTTTAATATAGTCTATTTAAATTAACTTATTAGTCTCAGAATATTAACTAAATCTTTATCTTATTACTAGCTTCTAAGTATGTTAGTAATTACTAATATTTTTATAATTAAAATTAGATCTTTAAAGCTATATTTTATAGTTATTTTTATAATACGAGGTAGCTTCGGTTTATATAAATATTAAAAAATCCCTAATAAATCTTTAGATTTTACTAGGCGATTAGCTTTTTTAAACTAGCTATATCTCTTACTAGATATTTTAATATTTCTAATATTATTATAGTTTAGTAATAAGTATTTTAAATAAGCTTCTAGTTCTCTTCTAGATAAATTAGTATATAGTCCTATTTTAGATCTTGTAAGATAGAGGTAGTTATAATAATAAAAGTCTTTTTTTATTATAATATTTATAATTATTCTTATAAAGCTAGGAAGCTCGTTTTCAGCTAATAATTTAGATAAGCTAATTTTCTATAGAATAGCAGGTGGTACTTTTTAATATTTATATTATCTTTTTCTCGTAATCGCTGCCTCTTTAACTAGAACTTCTTACTAGTCTAAAACCTATAAATCTTTATCTGTATTAATTACTTCCGCGATATTAGATATAACTATTTAAATTATAAGTAACGCTCTTTTTATTAATCATCTAGTATATGCTAAAGTTAATTTAGATAATATTACTATAAGCTCTATCTAATATATTTAAAATATTAGTATAGTTATTTAGCTGGCAGACCCCGTTTTTAATATATAATAAGATTTAGGTATAGAGTAATCCTTTTAAATAATTAGTAATATAGGCTATATAAATCTTAGAAATCGGGAAATAATTATAATTTATAATTATCTTCTCTTTAATTTAGAAAGCGAAGTAGTGAAAATCTAATTAAATATTTTTAAATTTATTAGGATCGGGTAGACGTTCGGATAAGTAAGTAAAGATAAAAAATCTAGAATTAATTAATATAAGCGCTTCTATTAGAGTAATTAAAAATTTCTTAATAATAAATTTAGAGATCTAGTCCGGGGTATTAATTTTAAAAATAATAGTTTAAATAGCTTAATTATATTTCTTTATTAGAATTTTTTAAATAATTATAATTTTAATTAATCAGGAGTTGTTGCACTGTATTTCCAGTTTCTGTGTTTATGGTAGTTATGTTCTCCTGTATATCCCGCTTTGCTGGGAATAGAATCTCCTTGGATAGTAAGAAAAAATAACTACTTTATAATCTTTAAGCTTCTTTATTATAATCTATCTTGATATAGTAGTATGTCCTGATTTCTAGTCCCTTTCTACGTTGCTATAATTCCGCGTTAAAAACGATCATTATTTTAATAATTTGTGGTTGTTGTATATTAATTGCTTAATAATATTTATATTTCCTCTCTTTCTTTTAGCTAACGTTGATCTATTTTTACTTTTATCGAGATAATCGCCTAATTAGTCGTTTTTATTATTCTTTATTATAATTATATCTTGTTTTATTATTACATTCTTAATATTTAATGTTTCTCTTAAGAACGCGCGTTTTTCTTCTATATATAACGCTCTATCTTCCCCTATACGTAATTTTATTGTTCTTTAGTATGTTTAGATGTCTGCGAGGACTGCAGAGCTTATATATTAATTAGAAATATTTTATCGGGTGTTAGATAGTATAATCGTGGATGATATAGATATTTTTATTATTTAGAGAGCTAAGTACTTAATAGCTATCACCGTAGTGCTATTATTTACTAGATAGTTTATATTTTCTCTAAACTAGCTTATATACCGTCCTTCTTTACGAAAAGCTATTTAAGAGTTTACACGTTTATCACGTTATTTTAATATAAATATATTATTCTAGCGTTAGCTCTAAGAATATCCTTTTAATCGTTCTAATCTTATATACTTAATAATATCATTAAGATCATCCTCTTAAATTATCTTAAAATCTGCGTCTTTATTACTAGATATTCCAGATTTTATTAATTCTATAAGTACTCTAGGCACTTTTTCTGAAATAATTATTTAGCATACGGATACTTAGACTATTAGATAATAGATATCTACACGAAATACCTCTTTAGATATATTAGTTCTTTTTTTTATATCTTTATTAATACCTGAAGCCGCTTTACCGGTTAATCTAAATTAGATAATATTATTAATTAAGACGTTATTATTATCCGGACCGTCTAGCAGCGAACTAGAGACTGCTAGGGAATACGATCTTTTATATAATACTACTCCTAAAAAGAGTAAGCGTATAGCTATTAAGATATTATTCTTGTCTTTACACATTATATCTAAAATAGATAATATAAAAATTATATTAAATTATTTTCTTGAAGGTCAGAAGTTAATATAAGATTATTATAACTAGTTTACCGCTGAGCTTGCTGAAAGTCGATAATAATAAATTTTATAAATAAATAAGCTAACTTTCCTTAAGAACCGTTAACCTGAGAGAGGTTCTCTAGGTAAGTATAATAAAAAAGATAATTAGGGTGAACCTGGTATTAATGGTTAAAACGGATAAAACAGTTATAGTAATAGTAGTAGCGGATTATAAAAGACTAAAGAAATAGATTTTTTCTAGCCTGATCTCCGCGATAATTATCTTATTAGATCTAGTAATACGTTAATATTCTACAAGGATGTTAACGTCTTTGCGGACCGTATTACTAATATTATATTATATAAGGGAGAACTAATAGTTAACATATTCGGTAAGCGAGTGGGCCACCCCAAGCGAGCGGGCCACCTCACGCGTTTTAGCCGCAGTTGAAAACCTCGCTTAATTTAACTATTAACCATACCTCCAAAAGCGCGTTAAAAATTAAGAGATTTAGCTGAGCAAGAGGGCAGGACCTTATTAGTAATTTCTACTTTAAAAAAGAATAAAATCTCTAGTATTCGTAAAGTAATACACGTTTATAATATTCCTCGTATAACTCTCCAGCGACGACTTAATGGCTATATTTATCACGTAAAAACACGCGCGAATAGTTATAAATTAATTTAAAATAAAGAGGAATCGCTTATATAATGGATTTTATTACTAGATCGACGTGAAGCGCCTCCCCGACCGTCTTATATATAAGAAATAACTAATATTCTACTCGCTTAACGCGGTACTACCCTAATTTAATCAGTCGGAGAGAAATAGATATATAATTTTATTAAATAATAAGATCGCTTAAAAACTCGCTATACTTAACGTTACGATTATCGGCGCGCTAAATGCGAAAATTCTAAAGTTATTAAGAAGTAATTTAATCGCGTATAAATTACTATAATATAACACGGGATCGCACAGGAAGATATTTATAATTTTAATAAAACTGGCTTCGCTATAGACTTAGTAGCTACTACTTAAGTAGTTACTAGAGCTAACTACTACGGAAAGGCCTCTCTTATATAACTAGATAATTAAAAATAGGTTACTTCGATCGAATATATTAATTTTACTAGTTAGATACTTTCTTCATATATAATCTTTAAAGGCAAGATCTATATAGAGAATTAGTATCAAGATATCAAGCTCCCACGTGATAGTAGGATTAAAGTTAGTCCTAATAGATAAACTACCGACAAAATAGGCCTTCGCTAACTTAAAAACCTCTTTATTCCTACTACTACGAGCCGTACAACTGGAAAATATCGTCTTTTAATTCTAGATAATTATAGTAGCTATCTAACACCTCAATTCAATTAAATATATAGCGAGAATAATATTATTTCTATTTATATACCTGCACACTTATCGCATTTATTACAGCCTCTAGATATTAACTACTTCTCGCCTCTAAAACGGGCGTACGGTAGTTTAGTAGAGAAACAGGTACGTTTAGAGATTAATTATATTAATAAACTTAATTTCTTAGAGACCTTTCCGCAAGCTCGCGACCGCGCTTTTTAAATAAAGACTATTTGAAATAGCTTTACAGGTACTAGTCTAGTTCTATTTAATCTAGATAGAGTACTTAGTTAGCTAAATATTCAGCTAAAGACCCCTACACTACTAGGTAGTTAATTAACTAATATAGCTTTAAAAACGCCTTATACAACTCGGCAGCTTAAAAAGCAGGCCTCTACTATAAAGTAGCTATTTAAAACATATATATATAAGTATACACAGAGCCCTTTATCTTCGCTAAAAACACGTATAGAGAAGCTTATTAAAGATTATAAATTATATCTTAATAAACTTATTCTTACACGCGAAGAAATCCATAAATTACATATTTCTAATATAAAGAAGCTTCGAAAAAGAAAACGCTCTACTAAACAGCTAGCTCTTACAGAGGAACTAGCTATTTAGAAAGACCTAGAGCAGTTCTAGCGTGAGAACAAGGTTAATAAAGCTTAAAATACACTTCCTCTAGATCTTATATTTCCTGCAGATAGGCCACGCGTACGAGCGCCCCCACGGTATAGTAATTATTATATTATAGGACATAAGTAATTATAATATCCTAATCGAGTTCCTAATTAATTTTTAGATAGAGATATAATTATTTTATTAATAAAGTCTCTAGTATTTGGCCTATAAGCAGGAATGAAGCGGAGATAGCCCGCTCGCTTAGGGTGGCCCACTCGCTTACCGAATACGTTAAGGCTAATATCTAAGTATGTTTATATAATATAGCGCTAGATTAGTTCATAACGGAGCTTAAAGATAATAAAAAGGACCTTTTATATAATAAACCTATATAGTAGGGGTGGCTCGCTGCATTAAAAAAGCGCTTTAGCGTTAATCTAGTTTAAGCTTAACGGCAGTTATATATAATATATTATACCTTTATAAATATTATTAAAAATAAGTCTCCTCAGGCTTTCGCTGAGAAAGTAATAAAACATATTAAAAATACGTGTTTAACTAACCCGTTTAACTAACTTTTATCTATATAGAATATATTAGACCCGTCTTTACAGCGAGATATACGCTAATTCTAATTAAATACTATAAAGACCGAGTTTATGATAGAGCTTAAAGAAAAATAGTATTTATAGTAAAATCTTACTAGTAAACGAGATAATCGCATGTAATTACGCTAGATAAACGGTAATAATAAAAATCAGCGGCTATTTAAGATCTAGAATAATAATCGTTAGGACCTAAAGACTAATAATTAAATTAGAAGACTATATTAACCTCTGTATAATCCTAGATATTAGTAATAGCGATATTTTTAAATTTTATATTAAACGGCCCCGTATTTCTTTCCGTAAGTTTAATTTAACTCGTATTACTAGTGAAATTAGAACCGTTAAGATTAATAAGACTAATTATAATATTTATAATAGTAAGTCCCTCTGTTAAGATCTCTATTAGCTATAGATAATAAATCTTATAATATTAGTTATACTAATAATAAGAACCGTTAGCGTGATAATTAGGATTAATTTAAAAAAAATTATTAAATCTAGAATTATTCCAGTAAGCTATTATTCGGACGAGCGTATAGCGCTAAGATAATTAAAAAATTTAATAATAAAGAGTAATTACTATTAATTTTAGAGATAGACATTAATATTATTTTAGCTATAAATCTACTACTAGTAATATACTACGCTGAGTAACCAGACGTCTTTTCTTTTTTTAATTATAATAATAATACGTACGCTAGTTAAGCTGATTATTTTAATAATAGTTATAAAAATTATGATAATAATAAAGACTATAATAATTATTATAAAGATAATAATAATATATATACCGCCGAGTAGTTAAATGTTAAATTAAATAATAAAAGCGAATTTGATAATTTATATAATAATAATTTTAAGCTACTATCTACCTGTTTAAACTATTAAGCTAGGTTTAAGTTAAATAATTTACTTTATAATTATTTAAAAAATTATATTATTATTATAAGAATCACTGAGCACCTAGATAACTATAATATTATAATAATTACTATTAATATTATTAAATTATTAGTATCTAAATAAGGATTATAGTCCGAAGTTCCCCCTATCCGTTTATAGTGGCGTACTACTACTGTAAAAGTTAGTCTAAATAATACTATAATATTATAAGATATATATATTAACTCCGGATATTCACGTACTATTATAGACTATAAGCTAGTATATTTTATTAAGAATATTATTATAGATAACTAGACTCCGGAGATTACTATAGTTAATATAAGATTTTATTATTTTTTAATAATAATAGTAACTTTCGCTATATATTTTCTAAGTAATAAGCTTAAGAAATTAAGATTTATAAAGATTATTATTAAGATATATATTATCCCTGAAATGCGAGTAAAAATATTATTAAAAATAGATATTATTATTTTTAAAGGGATTATACTTAATTTTATAAAGTAATAAGATTCTATATATACCTGTGATAATCTTATCTTTATATTTATTTACTAGTCTCGTAAAGTTAAATAAATAACTATATAGGTAGTATCTAGATAGGTTATTCTTTTTAAAATATATGCAGTAATACTAGTCAGAACTAAACTCGATTTATAAAAAAATAGGGATTACGATTTTAAGCTATATAAAACTATCCTAATTAGTTACGAGCGTTATTTAGTTAATTTAAATTTCTTCTTTCTTATAATTAATAATATAGCTAATCATGCTATCACTATTCCGTGATATTACTATTTAGGAATTCTATATAATATAGGGGATCTCTCTACTATTTTCTAGATAGAGGATTCTAAAGATGACGAGGAATCTATTAGTGAGATACCTACTTCTTAGAAGATATTTAAACTGTCTTTTAACCGCTGAGAACGAAGACTTGTTAATTAATATAAGTATAAAGCTTCTAAAATGCAGTATTATATAGCTACTTTAAATAGATAATTTTATATGAAAAGGAGACGATATGAATGAGAATACGTTTAATTTTTTTAAATAGATAAATTAGATAAAGTATATAACTCTAATCTTTTAATCGAGAAGAAGGATCTTTCGACTATTATTTTAAAGAATAGCGTAATACTATATATTATAGATATTAAAGTAGTTATAAAATTTAGATCCCTAGTTAAGTCTAGTAATATATGGGCTTTATCTAATAAATTAAATATAGGTATTACCAAGATACCGGAAGCTAAATGGATGATAATATTTATAAAACTAGATTAATAATTCTATATTCCTTGAGTAAAAGTATACCGTTTATCACCGTGAGATCGCGAGATTATTAATAATATACTAAATTTTTTAAAATATTAAAATAAACTTTATTAAGCCGTTAGTTATACGCCTGCCGGGTATTCGATATTTATTATATAATATTTAGTATAGAATAATAAAGAAGAAAAATTTATACTAAAAAGACGCATTATTATTAATCTACGCGGTATAAATAAAGAAGCTAAATTTAATTAGTATCTTTTACCCTCGCAGGATGATATTATACAGCTTATATAAGATTATTAATATATTACCGTTATTAATGCCGCGCGTTTCTTCTACTAATAGCCTATTAAGAAGAATTATTAAAACTATTTAATAATAGTTAGCTATTATAGTCAGGAAGTATTCGGCGTTATTATAATAGATTTTATTAATAGCGTGCCATATATTTAAAAATAAATAAACTATTTATTCGAATACCTGCCTTTCTATAAAATATACGTAGATAATATTATCGTCGTGTCTATTATACTAGAGGATTATCTTTAGTATTTAGAATAGGTTTTTATAAAGATAGCTGAAATTAACCTGAAGCTTAAACTAATAAAAATATATATTAGTTTTTTTTTAATGTAGCTGCTCGGCTAACATATAAATATATTTAATATATTAACTCTAGCTAAGAAAATCAAGGCTATACTAGATCTATAATTTCTAAAGATATTAGTAGATCTAGAGTATTATATTAGCGTGACTGGATAGTTTCGTTATTATATTAATAAATATATAATAGTATTTAAACTTTTATAAGACTATAAGACCGTATTACTAAAAGAAGCTCTAAAGAAAGATTCTACTATTAGAAAATAATAAATTATTTTTAAATTTATTACTTCATAATTAGAATAAATAATATTTAATATTTTATA
Organism: Aspergillus persii; assembly: GCA_002215965.1. Classification (NCBI taxonomy): domain Eukaryota; kingdom Fungi; phylum Ascomycota; class Eurotiomycetes; order Eurotiales; family Aspergillaceae; genus Aspergillus; species Aspergillus persii. Next base: position 2,501,347 of record NGZO01000008.1, on the reverse strand, counting down.
AAATTAATTTAAAGATCTTTTATTCCTAGCGTATTTTCAGCGAGATAAGTAACTCTATATTAATCTAGACGCTTTGTATAAGAGATATAATATAGTTATTTACTATCTAAATAACGGCTATACGTATATAAATATTATAAAGCCACCACCTCGTACAGTTATAAGACCGGTTATATTTTTATTATAAGTGCTATTCTTCGCAGAAGAATGATATTAGCTTATAAAACTTAAAATATTATATTTAGTATAGATATTATAGAAATGTCGTTATATAGTCGAGGTAGTTTCCTTATTAATAATTATTTATACAGACTATGCGTCCACCTGCGAGATTATAATTTAGATATTAATATCTTCGTAAGCCCTAGAAAAAATAAATCTATATTTTATTAAAATATTAATATATATTTAGTAATTTAATCTCTGTATTTACCAACGGTCTAATAAAAAGAATATCCTTATAAACATTTTAAGCTATTTATCTACTAAATATATATAATATCTCGACGACAATCTGGACATTTTTTAAAAAAAAAATATATATAATAGTAAGAAAGTAACTATTAGATCCGTAATATATCTTAGTGATAATTTTAAGCGTAAAATATAAACTAAATACTATAAAGATATTAGAGTTTCTATAATTATTAAAATACTATAGAATAGGAATAATATTATTTCTTATCTTATAAAAGATAATCTACTTTATATAAAAATAGTAGATAGTCCCTGATTATACGTCCCGCGTAGAATAGTTAAGTAGCTATTTAAAATAATTTATAATAGTAATAATTATTTCGGATTTAACCGCTATATCTATAAGCTGACCGGCTTAATAATTTATAAAAATTATTATCTTTTAAAATAGTATATCGCTAATTATTTCTATTATAATAAAAATAATCCTCGGCGATATCTTCTATATAATAATTTATATCCGATTATACCTAACGCCCTGTTCTACTATATTACTATTAACTTTATTACCGATTTACCGGAGGATCTTAATACTAATATAATTATAATTATTATTAATAAGTTTACTAAACAGATTAGTCTAATTCTAGGACGCAAAGATTAGACTGTTAAACATTAGAGATAAAAGATAATACTATATATATAATCTTATAATTAGGATATACCGTATATTATTATTAGTAATTAAGATTCTAGATTCACAAGCGGTACCGATATAAAGAGGAATATTTAAAACTTTAAAAATTAAATAGCTATATTTTTCTATCTATTATCCGTAGATAGATGGTATAATAGAATACATTATTTAGATAATTAAAATTATAATATATTATTAAATAGCCGCTACTAATTATAAAAAATAGCGTTTATTACTACTATATATTATCTCTACCGTTAATATAATATCTAATCAAGCTACTATATTAAGTCTATATTAATTTATATTCGGTATTCGTCTCCGTACACCCTAGAATATTCTAAAAAAATAGTTTAATATAAAGTAAGACTTTATCTACAGAATTAATACTCGGGAAGCGCTATCTTTCGCTATTATATAAATAAAATAGCTATATAATTCTAAGCATGCTCCGCCGTCTAAATATAAATCTAATAATCTATATTTCCTGCGTTTACACCATAGTTATACTATACTATTTATAAAGGAGCTAGAGAAATACGCACTATATTATACTAAATCCTTTAAAATCCTAGAGATTTCTAACAGGATAATCTACTTACTAACTTAAGCTTCTATATAGCTAAAGAATCCATCCTATTATTTTAGTAGCGTAACTAGAGCCCGCTAAATATAATAATTTTAATTATTAATATCTAGAACCTCCCGTAATCTCTAACAGCGATAAAAATAAATATAAAATTAAGTAAATTTTAGATAAACGTGTCGTTCAGCGCGGCCGTTTAAAGATAGAATATATTAAGTATTTTATCCGTTAGAAGGGATACGGCGCTTAGTATAATTAATAAATACGAGCTAACGATATTAATTCTTTTAATCTTATTAAAGAATTTAAAGAGTTTTTATAGAACTAAACGAACGATCATTATATAAAATATTTATTTACTTAATATATAATTTCTCGTATTATATTTCCCTACTCTACATCTACTATAATCTTTTTATATTACACCCTTATCTTCCTCTTTATACTTTACTAGCAGTTGATAGTTCTCTGCCTTACTAATAATTTACTATATTATCTATTTTACTACCTATTTATATATCTTTTACCTTATTTTACCTCTCGTTTTATCTAACCTTTCACCTTACTCTACTCTATATCTTTCTTTTACTATTTCTTCCCTTATATTTCCTCTATTTTCTGCTATACGCCTTAACTACGTTAATATACTAATTTTATACGACTTTACACGCCGCTAGCTACTATTATTTTTTATTATATCCGGTTTTACCCTTATTAATTACCGGATAAGCGAAGCATCCTTAGATATAAATAAAATAGAAATAATAATTAAACTAGGATTAAAATAGACTTTCGAGTTGTTCGGAACAGAAGAATAATATTAAATAATATAAAAAAATATTATTATTTATTATTAAAAAATATTATACTTAATTAACCGTCCGGCATGGACTCTAAAAAATAAATTATTATCTAACTCTATATAATATATTAAAGATTAAAATATCTAGTTAGACTTCTATGATTAAGTTAACAGCGACGGTTATCTATTAAAATATATTTATTTAATAGACCTACAGGTGGTCTAAATTATTATAAGAATTACGCCGTTATTCTATTAAAAGTGAGGAACGTTCTATAGTTATAACTTTATAAATAATAATAATATTAAGTATTAGTAAGTATCTAACGGAAAACCTGTCGTTATATATAGTTCTAATAATATTTATATTTAAGTTATTTTAACTATATTTTTTACGGGTGAGAATACGCTCTACGAGGACCGTGATTAATTAATAGTACTATTATTAGAAATATATTATTTAACCTATATTTATAGAATAACCTGGTTCTTTACTATAGAGAAGGGATATCTAATAATAACTAGGATTATATTAATAAAAAATATATATACTATTATATTTAGAAAGGCTAGATATGTTATAAATTAAGATCAGATAAAGATAATAACTATTATTATAATATAAAGTATATAATTATTAACACGAATAACCTACCTTTTATAGTAATAATTATAATTATTAATAAAGATAATAATTTTATACTTAAAGGCCCCAGAGTAATATATAAAAATAAAAAGACTATTATATCTATATTTATATCTATTATTATATTAATATTTACACCTTCCGCTATTATAGCCGATATTTCTACTCTAATAATACGGAAATATATACTATAAAGACTATGAGGATAATTCTCTAAAAGATAAAGAATTAAAATAATAATTATAAATACTATTAGCACTGCTGGAACTACCTAATCTGCTTTTACTACTAAATATAATAATAATATAGCTATTATTACTAAACATAATAATAATGCCGTTAAATCTGTTATCCTAATTATTATTATAGAACCTGTTATCGCAGAATCTGTAGAATTTATTATCCCGGTTATTATAATATCTATTTATATTTTAGTTATTATAGTTACGGCTTCTTTTAGCTAGTTAAGAATTAACTTTATATTTATTATTACTAGGAGTATAATAACTACTGTATTATTTTCTATATCTGAGATTATTATATTCGCTATATCTATTATTATATTTATTATTATATAAACTTCCCTTAATATTCTTATAGTTAATAACGTTTTGAACGATCTTTTTAAAATTATAGATATAATTAAGAATTACTACACGGAGTTAATAATCTTATTATTATATAATATTTCTATAGCTATTTAAGATATTTATCTTTTTATAATAACGTTTAAGAACGACCTCGACAGCCTTTAAACTATTATTATATTAAATAAGCGTACTGACGAGGAGAAAGCTGACTTTTAAAAAAAACTAGATATTCTTAAAGCGATTTATAAGAGATAGTTCTTACGAATTTCTTTTATTTTATCTTTACATTATAATATTTTTATAGGATTTTATTTATTATTCTCACTACTCGCCTACATTGTTTTATGGCTCCGCTGATATATTTTTTATTTTTGTTTTTATAGATTCTCTTGGACTAGGAGGTCTATAAAAAAATATAGGAATGTTGTACTGTATTTCTAGTTTCTGTATTTATGATAGTTATATTCTTCTATATATCCCGCTTTACTGGAAATGGAATCTCCTTAGATAGTAAGAAAAAATAACTACTTCATAATCTTCAAGCTTCTTCATTACGATCCATCTTGACAGGAGTTCAGATTTTTATTTTATTAAATTTAATAAGAAATAATAGCTATAACAGCTGTTATATTCTTCTAGAGATAGTTTTATTCGGTATTTATATTAATAATAAATCTGTAGATTTATTTATAATATAAATACTATTCTTTAACGTATTTAGTTATATACTAGACGAATTATTCGGGGTCTTTAAATAGGAACGGGGGTTTTAGGATCTTAGACATGTCGGGTTAATGTCACGACCTCAGCCACTAGGTGGGCTTCTAGAGCTTCAGCCGCTTATACGCTTAACCACTAAGCTATAAAAAGACCAGAATACCAAGTACAGCGTACTTGGTATGCTCATCGCCTTATATAGCGTCTCTCCCTCTTAGAGGGTGCCAAGCTGTCACATTACCCCCGTCTATATAAGATGGCTGTCCCAGGCCACCTGTCGGCCCTGCCGGGGACTCACATGACAGGAGCTCGTCTGCTATAAAGGCTAGCCCCCAGGAAATCCGCAGAAATCCTGTCAGCCGCGGGGTTCGAACCTACGGTACCCCCCCGCGACCGGTGTACTTGGTATTATATCACGATCTTAGCCACTAGGTGGGCTTCTAGAGCTTCAGCCGCTTATACGCTTAACTACTAAGTTATAAAAAGACCAGAATACCAAGTACAGCGTACTTGGTATGCCCATCGCCTTATATAGCGTCTCTCCCTCTTAGAGGGTGCCAAGCTGTCACAGTTAATACCAGCTTTATAAGTAGGAGCTATATAGTGTTTGTCAAGATGGATCGTAATGAAGAAGCTTGAAGATTATGAAGTAGTTATTATCTCTTACTATCTAAGAAGATTCTATTCCTAGTAAAGCGGGATATACAGAAGAATATAACTACTATAAACGCAGAAATTAAAAATATAGTATAATATTTCTATATTTTTTTATAGACCTTCTAGTCCAAGAGAATCTATAAAAATAAAAATAAGAAATATATATAATAAAAGATAATCTTAATTCGAAACGAGGCTATAAAATAATATAGATAAGTAGTAAGGATAATAAATAAAATCCTATAAAAATATTATAGTATAAAAATAAAATAAAAGAAATTCATAAGAACTATCTCTTATAAATTATTTTAAAAATATCTAGCTTTTTTTAAAAGTTAGCTTTCTCCTCGTTAATATATTTATTTAATATAATAATAGTCCGAAGGCTATCGAGATCGTTTTTAAATATTATTATAAAAAAATAAATATCTTAAATAGCTATAGAAATATTATATAATAATAAAATTATTAATTTCGCGGAGTAATTCTTAATTATATTTATAATTTTAAAAAGATTATTTAAAATATTATTAATTATAAGAATATCGGGGGGAGTTTATATAATAATAAATATAATAATAGACGCAGCGGATATAATAATCTTAAATATAAGAAGTAATATAGTAGTTATAATACTTCTAACGGTAGTAGATATAGGATTAATCTTTAACTAGCTAAGAAGAGCTATAATTATAATAACTAGAATATAGACGGATATTATAATAACTAGGATAATAGATTTTATAAATTCTACGATATTAAGTTCTATAGTAATAATTAGAATAATAAATTTAATAATATTATTATTATATTCGGCAGTAACGGCTATATTATTATTATATTTAGTAATAAAAGCAGGTTCGATAGTTTTAGCAGTACTAATAATATTTATAACTACTACTTTAATTCTTTATCTTTTAAAGAGTCGGCCTCGTAATCTTTATAATATATATTTTCGTGTTACTAGGATAGAGATATTAACTATAGTAGTAAAAGATATAAATATTAATATAATAATAGATATAGATATAAATATAATAATTTTTTTATTTTTATATATTACTCTAGGGCCTTCGAGTATAAAGTTATTATTTTTATTAATAATTATAATTATTACTACGGAAGGCAGGTCATTCGTGTTAATAATTATATATTTTATATTATAATAATAGTTATTATCTTTATCTAATCTTAATTTATAACACACCTAGCCTCTCTAGGCGTAGTAATATATATATTTTTTATTATTATAATTCTAGTTATTATTAGACATCCCTTCTCCATAGTAAAGAACTAGATTATTCTATAAATATAGGTTAAATAACACGTTTCTAGTAATGATATTATTAATTAATTATAATTTTTATAAAGTGTATTCTCGCCCGTAAAGAGTATAGTTAAAATAAATAATTTAGATATAAATATTATTAGGACCGTATATAACGATAGATTTTCTATTAGATATTTACTAATGCTTAATATCACTATTATTTATAAAATTATAACTATAGAATATTCCTCGCTTTTAATAGAATAATAGCGTAATTTTTATAATAATTTAGGCCACCTGCAGGTCTATTAAATAAATATATTTTAATAAATAACTATTACTATTAATTTAACCGCGAGAGTCTAGCTAGATATTTTAATCTTTAATATATTACGCGGAATTAAATAATAACTTATTTCCCGAGATCTACACCGGACGGTTAATTAAGTATAATATTTCTTAATAATAAATAATAACGTTTTTCTATATTATCTAATATTATTCTTCTATTCCGAACGGCTTAAAAATCTATTTTAATCTTAACTTAGCTATTACTTCTATTTTATTTATATCTAAGAGTATTTTACTTATCCGGCAATTAACAGGGGTGAAACTGGATATAATAAAAGATAATAATAACTAACAGCGTGTAAAGTCGTGTAGAATTAATATATTAATATAGTTAAGGCGTATAATAGAAGATAGAGAAAATATAAGAAGGAGAAAATAGTAGAAAGAAAATATAAAGTAGAATAAAGTAAAAGATTAGATAAAGCGAGAGGTAAAATAAGGTAAAAGATATTAGTAAAATAAATAATATAATAGACTGTTAGTAAGGTAAAGAACTATTAACTGCTAATAAAGTATAAAGAGAAAGATGAAGATATAATATAGAAAAATTATAATAGGTATAGAGTAGGGAAATATAGTAAAAGGAATTATATATTAAATAAATAAATATTTTATATAATAACTACTCGCTTAGTTTAAAGACTCTTCGAATTCTTTAATAAAATTAGGAGAATTAATATCGTTAATTCACACTTATTAATTATATTAAATATCGTATCTCTTCTAGCGGATAAAATACTCGGTATATTCCATCCTTAAATAACCGCGCTAAATAATATATTTATCTAGAATTCGCTCGACTTTATATTTATCTTTATTACTATTAGAGATTGCGGGAGATTCTAAATATTAATAATTAAAATTATTATACTTAACAGGCTCTAGTTACGCTACTAAAATAATAAAATAGATTCTCTAACTATATAGAAACTTAAATTAGTAGATTATCCTGTCAGGAATCTCTAGGATTTTAAAAAATCTAGTATAATACAATATGTATTTCCCTAGCTCCTTTATAAATAGTATAATATAATTATAATATAAATACAGGAAACATAGATCGCTAGATTTATATTTAGATAATAAAGCATACTTAGAATCGTATAACTACTTTATTTATATAATAGCGAAAAATAGCGCTTTTTAAATATTAATTTTATAAATAAAATCTTATTTTATATTAAATTATCCTTTCAGGACATCCCAAGATGTATAAAAATAAATATTAAATATAAGCTAATATAAACTTAATATAGTAGCTCGATTAGGTACTATATTAACGGTAGAGATAATAGATAGTAATAACGGACACTGTTCTTTACAGTTAATAGCAGCTATTTAATAATATATTATAATTTTAATTACCTAAATAATACATTCTATCATACCATCTATCTGCGGATAATAGATAGAAAAATATAACTATTTAACTTTTAGAGCTTTAAACATTCCTTTTTATATATTATTTATAAATCTAGAGTCTTAATTACTAATAATAATATATAATATACCCTAATTATAGGATTATATATATAATATTATTTTTTATCCCTAATATTTAGTAATCTAATCTTTACGTCCTAAAATCAGACCGATCCGCTTAGTAAATTTATTAATAATAACTATAATTATATTAATATTAAGATCCTCCGGTAAATTAGTAATAAAATTAATAATAATATAATAGAACAGGGCGTCAGGTATAATTAGATATAAATTACTATATAGAAAATATTACTAAGGATTATCCTTATTAACTATAATAAAAATAATTAGTAATATACTATTTTAAAAGGCGACGGCCTTTATAGATTATTAGATTAATTGGTTTATAGACGCAGCGGTTAAATCTAGAATAATTATTATTATTATAAATTATTTTAAATAGCTGCTTGACTATTCCACGCGGAATATATAACTAAGAATTATCTATTATTTTTATATAGAGTAGATTATCTTTTATAAAATAAGGAATAATGTTATTCTTATTCTATAGTATTTTAATAATTACGGAAACTCTAATATCTTTATAATATTTAATTTATATCTTACGCTTAAAATTATTACTAAGATATACTACAGATCTAATAGTCGCTTCTTTATTATTATATATTTTTTATTTTTTAAAAATATCTAGGTCGTTATTAAGATATTATATATATTTAGTAGGTAAATAGCTTAAGATATTAATAAGAACGTTCTTCTTATTAGACCGATGGTAAATACAAAGATTAAATTATTAAATATATATTAATATTCTAATAAAATATAGATTTATTTTTTCCGGGGCCTGTAAAGATATTAATATCTAGATTATAATTCTATAAGTAGATATATAATTTATATAGATGATTACTAGTAAGAAGATTATCTTAATTATATAATAGTACTTCTGTAATATCTATACTAAATATAATATCTTAAATTTTATAGGCTAATATTATTCTTCTATAGAGGATAGTACTTATAATAGGAATATAACTAGTCTTATAGTTATATAAGACGGTAGCTTCGTGATATCTATATACGTATAACTATTATTTAGATAGTAAACGATTATATTATATCCTTTATATAAAGTATCTAGATTAATATAGAGTTACTTATCTCGCTAAAAATATACTAGGAATAAGAAGTTCTTAAATTAATTTTATAGAGTGTTAAATACTATTTATTCTAATTATAAAGCGATAAATTTAAAAATAGTTTATTATTTTCTAATAATAGGATCCTTTTTTAGAGTTCTTTTTAATAATATAGTTTTACGATCTTATAAAAGTTTAGATACTATTATATATTTATTAATATAATAACAAAACTATTTAGTCACGCCGATATAATACTCCAGATCTATTAACGTCTTTAAGAATTATAGATCTAATATAGCCTTAATTTTTTTAACTAAAGTTAATATATTAAATATATTTACACGTTGGCCGAGCAGCTATATTAAAGAAAAACTAATATATATTTTTATTAATTTAAACTTCAGATTAATTTCAGCTAACTTTATAAAGACTTATTCTAAATACTAAAGATAATTCTCTAATATAATAAATATAATAATAATATTATCTACATACGCTTTGCAGAAAAACAGATATTTAAATAAATAGTTTATTTATCTTTAAATATATAGCACGCTGTTAATAAAATTTATTATAATAATACCGAATACTTTCTAATTATAATAATTAACTATTACTAGACGGCCTCGATGATCTTTCTTAATAGATTATTAATAGAAGAAACACGCGGTATTAATAACGGTAATATATTAATAATTTTATATAAGCTGTATAATATCGTTCTGCGAGGGTAGAGAATACTAATTAAGTTTAGCTTTTTTATTTATATCGTGTAAATTAATAATAACGCGTTTTTTTAATATAAAAATTTCTTCTTTATTATTTTATACTAGATACTATATAACGAATATCAGATACCCGATAGGCGTATAGCCGACGGTTTAATAAAGTTTACTTTAATATTTTAGAAGATTTAGTATATTATTAATAATCTCGCGATCTCGCCGTAATAAATAGTATATTTTTACTTAGGAAATACAGAATTACCAGTCTAGCTTTATAAATATTATTATCTATTTAGCTTCCGGTATTTTAGTAATATTTATATTTAATTCATTAGATAAAGCCTATATATCGCTAGATTTAACTAGGGATCTAAATTTTATAACTATTTTAGTATTTATAATATATAGTATTATATTATTTTTTAAAATAGTAGTCGGAAGATCCTTCTTCTTAATTAAAAAATTAGAGTTATATACTTTATTTAACTTATTTATTTAAAGGAATCGAGCGTATTCTCGCTCGTATTATTTTCTTTTTATATAAAATTATCTATTTAGGGTAATTATACGACGCTATATTTTAAAAGCTTTACGCTTATATTAATTAATAAGTCTTCGTTCTCGGCGGTTAGAAGGCGGTTTAGATATCTTTTAAAAAATAGATATCTCGCTAGTAGGTTTCTCGTTATCCTTAGAGTTCTCTATTTAAAAAATAATAGAAAGGTCCTTTACGTCATGCAGAGTCCTTAAACGGTAATATTATAAAATAGTAATAATATAATTAGCTGTATTATTAACTGCGAGGAAAGAGAAATTTAAATTAATTAAATAATACTTATAACCGATTAGGGTAATTTTACATGACTTAAAATTATAATTTCTATTTTTTTATAGATTAAGCTTGGTTCTGACTAGTATTACTATATATATTCTAAAAGGAATAACCTATCTAAATATTACTTGTATAATTACTTATTTAACCTTGCGAGATTAATAGATAAATATAAAAATAAAATTATTACAGATATATATAGAATCTTATTATTTTACGAAATTAAGTATAATTTCTTTAAAAATAATAATATTTATTTTTAATAATATTTTTACTCGCACTTTAGAGATAATATATATTTTAATAATAATTTTTATAAATTTTAATTTTTTAGATTTATTACTCGGGAAATACACAGCGAAAGTTATTATTATTATTAAAAAATAATAAGATTTTATACTAGCTATAGTAATCTCTAGAGCCTAGTTATCTATAATAATATTTTTAATAAAATATACTAGCTTATAGTCTATAATAGTACGTAAATATCCGGAGTTAATATATATATCCTATAGTATTATAGTATTATTTAGACTAACTTTTATAGTAATAGTACGCTATTATAAGTGGATAGAGGGAACTTCGGACTATAATTCTTACTTAGATACTAATAATTTAATAATATTAGTAGTAGCTATCTTAGTATTATAGTTATCTAGATACTTAGTAATTTTTATAATAGTAATATAATCCTTCAGATAATTATAGAGTAAATTATTTAATTTAAATCTAGCTTAATAGTTTAAATAGATAGATAGTGGTTTAAAATTATTATTATATAAATTATTAAATTTACTTTTATTATTTAATTTAACGTTCAACTGCTCAGCGGTATATATATTATTATTATCTTTATAATAGTTATTATAATCTTTATTATTATTATAATTTTTATAACTATTATTAAAATAATTAATTTAACCAGTGTACGCGTTATTACTATAATTAAAAAAGAAAAAGATATCTAGTTATTTAGCGTAGTACGCTGCTGGCGGCGGATTTATAACTAAAATAATATTAATATCTATCTCTAAAGCTAATAATAGTTACTTCTTATTATTAAGTTCTCTAGTTATCTCGGTACTATATGCTTATCTAAATAGTAGCTTACTAGGATAATTTTAAATTTAATATTTTTTTTAAATTAGCTCTAATTATCACGCTAACGGTTCTTATTATTAATATAACTAGTGTTATAAAGTTTATTATCTATAACTAATAAAGATCTTAATAGAGGGACTTATTATTATAAATATTATAATTAGTCTTACTGATCTTAACAGTTCTAATTTTACTAATAATACGGGTTAAATTAGACTTACAGGAAGAAATACGGAATTATTTAATATAAGATTTAAAAATATCGCTATTATTAATATTTAAGATTATATAAAGATCGATACGGTCTTTTAATTTAATTATTAGCTTTTAGATTCTAATAATTATTTATTCTAGGTCCTAGATAGCCGTTAATTTTTATTATTATTATTTACCTGGCGTAATTGCATGCGATTATTTTATTTATTAATAAGATTTTACTATAAATATTATTTTTTTTTAAGCTCTATCATAAACTCTATTTTTATAATATTTAATTAAGATTAATATATATCTCGCTGTAAAGACGGATCTAATATATTCTATATAAATAGAAATTAATTAAATAAGTCCGTCAAACGCGCATTTCAGGCGTGTTAAATGACTTCTTTAATAAAAGCTTAAAAAGACTTACCCTTAATAACATCTACAAAGATATAATATATTATATATAATTATCGTTAAGCTTAAACTAGATTGACGCTAAAACGCTTCTTTAAAATAGTAAGCCACTCCTATTATATAAGCTTATTATATAAAAAGTCCTTTTCGTTATTTTCAAGCTCCGTTATAAATCAATCTAGCGCTATACCGCGTAAACACACTTAGATATTAGCCTTAACTATTAGTTCTTTCTTATATAATATAATATCGGTAATGCGGTCCGTAAAAACATTAATATTCTTATAGAATATTAATATATTACTAAATCTAATAAGATAATTATTATAGAAATCGAGCTAAAAAAAATCTATCTCTTTAGTCTTCTACGATCCGCTATTATTATGATCGTTTTATCCCTCTTAACTATTAATACTAAATTTATTCTAATTATCTTTTTTATTATATTTATCTGGAGGACCTCTCTCAGATTAATAGTTTTTAAAAAAAGTTAGTTTATTTATTTATAAAACTTACTATTATTAACTTTCAGCGAGCTTAATAATAAGTTAGTTATAATAATCTTATATTAACTTCTAATCTTTAAAAAGGCGATTTAATATAATTTTTATATTATCTATTTCAGACATGGTGTGTGAAGACGAGAATAATATTTTAATAATTATATATTTACTCTTTTTAGAAGTAGTATTATATAAGAAATTATATTTTTTAGCAGCTTCTAATTCGCTGCTAGACGGTCCGGATAATAATAATATTTTAATTAATAATATTATCTAATTTAAATTAACCGGTAAAGCGGCTTCAGATATTAATAAAGATATAGGAAAAAGAGTTAATATATTTAAAAGGATATTTTATATAGATACTTATTATCTAACAGTCTAAGTATCTATATACTAGGTAATTATTTTAGGAAAAGTACCCGGAATATTTATAGAATTAATAAAATCCGGGGTATCTAATAGTAAAAATATAGATTTTAAAATAATTCGAGAGAATGATTTTAATAATATTATTAAATATATAAAGTTAAAATAATTAAAAGAGTGTTCCTAGAGCTAATACTAAAATAATATATCTATATTAAAATAATATAATAAATATATAAACTCTTAAACAGCTCTTCACAGAGAAGAATAGTATATAAGCTAGTTTAGAGAAAATATAAACTACTTAGTAAATAGTAACGCCGCGGTAATAACTATTAAGTACTTAGCTTTCTAAATAATAAAAGTATCTATATTATCCACGATTATATTATCTAATACCCGGTAAAATATTTCTAGTTAATATATAAGCTCTATAGTTCTCGCAGATATCTAAATATACTAAGAAACGATTAAACTACGTGGAGGAGGATAAAGCGTCGTGTAATATAGGAAAACGCGCGATCTTAATAAAATATAAAATATTAAGGATGTAAAGATAAAACAAGGTATAATTATAATAAAAAAAATGATAAAAATAACTAGCTTAATAATTATCTTAATATATATAGAAATAGATCGACGTCAGCCAAGAAAAAGAAGGGAAACGCAAATATTATTAAGTAATTAAAACATAATAACCACGAATTATTAAAATAATAATTATTTTTAACACGAAATTACAGTAACGCAGAAAGGGACTAAAAATTAGGACATGCTACTATGTCAAGATAGATCGTAATAAAGAAGCTTAAAGATTATAAAATAGTTATTATCTCTTACTATTTAAGGAGATTCCATTCCCAGCAAAGCGGGATGTACAGGAGAACATAACTACCATAAACGCAGAAACTGGAAATACAGTGCAACAGTGTTAAGATACAGGCTAGCGGGGGTAATAGAGCTAGTAGTAGATAAATAAATAAATAGGTTTTTAGATAACTAGTACTAGATTACTACAGGGTTAAGCTATATATAGATAAATAGATAAGACGTAGCTTAAAGAGCTATAACAGGATCTTAAGACAGCGGGAAGATAGGAGGTCGTGCAATTATATGACCCGCTAGCGATTTCGACCGGAGCCGGTCTTCTCAGGTCCGCACCGTGACAAGAGAGACTTTTCTATAGTAATTAGCTCTAGTAATTATTTAAGCAGTAGCTACTAAGTTTATAGCGAAGCTAGTTTTATTAAAATTATAGATATCTTCTTATATAATCCCGTGTTATATTATTATAATTTATATATAGTTAAATTACTTTTATATAATCTTAGAATCTTCGTATTTAGCATATTAATAATTGTAGCGTCGGGTATAGCGCGTTTTTAATTTATTTTATTATTTAACGAATTTAGAGATCCAGTTCTCTCTAATTATCTAGATAGGTATTATACCGCGTGTAGTAAGTAGAATATTAACTATTTCTCGTATATAAGACGGTCGGGGAGACGCTCTATATTAATCTAGCGATAGAATCTATCGTATAAACGAATCCTCTTTATTTTAAGTCAGTTTATAACTATTAGCGCGTATTTCTAAGCGTGTAGGTGTACCGCGTAGTCGTTTACGGAGGGTTATTATAGAGATATTATATATACAAGTTGCTTCACGAATACTAGAGATTTCTGCTTTTTTTAAAGTAGAAATTACTAATATAGCCTTACACTCTTTCTGTTTCGATTCTTTTGAAATTTAACGCGCTTTTGGAGGTATAATAGATAATTATTTAAAGAAAAGTAAGATACGCGTAGATTTTTGATAAGGTGCGCCGCTTGGTGGGGGTGCGCCGCTCGGTAGTGAAATATCTTTATTACGGGACTTGGTTAGTTCTCGTTTACCCGATGTTCTGCCTAGCGCAGCCGCCCTCACTTAAGTGACTGGTGTTGGTGTCGTAACACTAAGCCGCCTGAGCGGAGCGAGGGTATAAGGCTTGTATTATATTACTAGACTTATTTTAATTAATTTTATTATTTATTTTAAAGCTCCGAGACTGCATAAATATAAGCTAGATATCTTAAGTTAGAAATAATCAAGGTCTTTAATTAAATCGTTAAAGATTATCTTTCAGGTTATTTAGTCATCTTTGCCAAGACCAAAACTGCAATAAGCTGTGGTAGTGCACGGGTCGGTTACAACAAAAGACCTTGAGAGTTTCCAACTGCTAGGCTCCCTACTCAGACATGCGCATGGGCATCCATCATCGTAGCCCATCACCTTTTGCACCATGCAGGTATGCCTTTTCAGGAAAGGTCCACCAATGGTCGCAGAAATATTCCAGAAGATGGAACAGCTTACTCGCAACGCAAGCCCCTCCTGTGTCAATTCCTAAGACTGTTTTTTCAGGAATCCAACCAACGGGTGTGCCACACCTAGGCAATTATTTGGGTGCCCTGCGAGAATGGGTACGACTGCAGAGTAATGCTTCAAAAGAAACACGCATGTTCTTTTCAATTGTCGACTTACACGCATTGACGGTGCCACAAGAGGCGAAGCAGCTGAAAACGTGGAGAAGAGAGGGATTCGCGACATTGCTCGCTGTGGGGTTGGATCCCAGTCGCTCAACAATATTTTATCAATCTGCTGTGAGACATGTTCTAGATAAAAAACCTTTCCATCTGCTGATCATGACCAGGTTCATGCCCACGCCGAGTTGTTCTGGCTTCTAAGCACAGTCGCCTCTATGGGTTATCTGTCACGCATGACCCAGTGGAAGGTGGGCCACCCGTAGCCCGGACTTGGTCGAATTAAGACCAAGCTGAATGCTAACACCCTTCAGAGCAAACTTGAATTACCCGAAAATGTAAGTTTGGAAGACTCAGCCGCGAGATCAAAACTACGCCTTGGCCTTTTCTCCTATCCTGTCCTGCAGGCAGCGGACATTCTCGTCCATAGGTTGGTAGACTATGATTTGGATATCTTTTTGTACTAACTTGATGTAGAGCCACCCATGTCCCCGTTGGGGAGGACCAACGGCAGCATCTTGAATTCTCCAGATATACTGCAAACAGCTTCAACAATTTATATGGCCAAATTTTCCCCGCCCCCGAGGCACTTATCTGTAAGGCCATACTTTGTTTGGCTGCCGTGTACCCTTGCTAATGCAACTATACTAGCACCCGCGAAACGAGTGATGTCACTCAAGGAACCAACGCTTAAAATGTCCAAGTCTCACTCGGACAGGCGCTCCCGAATTCTCCTCACCGACACTCCGGAGGATATCCATAAAAAGATCAAATCCGCACTCACTGATTCAAACACCAGCGTGTCGTATGATCCGGTTCGGCGGCCTGGGGTGTCTAACCTTCTGGAGATTCTCAGCCACTTTGATGGACGATCGTGCCAGGAGCTAGCTGAGGAGTATGAGTCATTAAGCCTCCAATCACTCAAAGGCCATCTTGGAGGCCAAATAAGCCACCACCTCCAGCCCATCCGAGAGAAGTACTTCTCCCTCATTGAGGATAAAACGAACTATCTGGATGATGTAGCAGAGGAAGGTGCTCGAACCGCATCTGCTAATGCTGCCGTAACCATGCGTCGGGTTCGTGAGGCTCTCGGGCTGTGGTGATCTAAGTGACCGACATATGGCGCCGTGTGCTCCTGTGTTCTTCATGGTATAACTCCCTTTCAATGGCATCATCTTCTATGCTCACTTTACCGTATCGCAACCTGCTGGATGACGCTAAGACTCGGATTGTGTGCGCCCGCGAAAACACCATCTCCCGTCGTGGCCCTTATGCCCGTCCCAACGGACGTCAAATGTCTTCGGTAGATGCCCGTTAGAAGCTGATATTATGTAACTGTGAAATACATTGACTTTCGGCTCTTATAAACAGTCCGCCTCTTGGCCCCATCCAAAGTTCGAAGATTCAGCTCCAGAATAGCAGAAAATGATGACCCAGCAACATAATTCTAACATGGCTGTACTTACCGCAGCTACCGATACAGGACAGCTTCACTCAATATTTCATAACAGCTCGAAGAATCGAGAGGGTATGTCTAACTGACATACAGTCAAAATAAAGAAATCCAAATTGCACTTTACATCAGATAGGGCAGGAACACCCACGTAGAATGGAGCGGAAGGGGTATGCGGCGCTGTGTGGGAGGCAGTAGGCACGCAGCAGGGGTGTGGCGGGTGTATTTTAGTGTGGAATTGCTTTATGATTGTCTACTGCATTTGTGGGTTTTATATGTATCAGGCGCCTGGGTACAAGGTTCTGCTTCATTCGGCGAAGCCCCTGCATAGCCCGTTGTACAATAGATAGGCTTTATCAGGTTAATGGAACTTAGATTGATTGATTGACTGATTGCGCTGCAAGAACGTATACTTCCTGGATGCATCGGTCGGTGACGTTTCCATGAACCCATGTGTACAGTACTTAATGGAGTAGATTGGTAAAGGAGAAGAGGGGGCAGAGTATGTATTTACCATACACAGGAGTAGTTGGGGACTTGGCGTTGTCGCCTATGGCCAACCTCACTCCGCCGAACTCCGTACGCAGTTGAGTTCGCATCCTGCATGAGAGATTAATTAGCGGCCACCCCACAGGAGGTGACGACAGCAGCCTACTAGCTCCATTTCTTCTATTGGGTTTGCTCGGCTTTGCCAGTCAAGCTTCTGATTCCCGAGCACCAAGTGGGGCTGTTCGCCGTCGAATACATCAGTCACCCATATTTCCGTCGATGGTGGTCGGTGCCTGCTACTTATATCACCACCAGAAGGGTCACCCGCAAGACAGGATGGCATTCGCATCCTTTCTATTAACATATCCTATTTCTTTTATAGCTCAGCCCTCTGGCAGAAGCACCGTTACCGATCGAGTTGAAATCTTCTATGCTGCGAGACGTACAGTTCTTTCCTCCTTGTTTGGGCTACCACAAAGACTTCGGCGCCATCCTATCACCTTGCTACAAAATCGGGATCCCAAAGATTGTTGATTTATAGGAGTGGAACACGCACAGAGGTGTCCGTGGCCGAGTGTCTTTCCAGCGATCACAATGTCTATGTGGTTCCTTTTGCTCCTGCCCATATCCTTCCTTGTCTCTCAAGGCGCGGGAGCTTTAATTCTTCACCGAAGGGATAGCCCTTCCGTTGTGACATTAGATATCAAACGCAAGGAAATTTTTGATTTGGTGTCTAGAGAGCGAATAAGACGGAAGCGGGATAAAACAGTCAGCCAAACATTAGATAATGAGGTTTGTTGATATATGTCTTCGCGGCGATCTCTGGCGTCGCTTGGCACCCGACTATAATGGAACGTCTCCTCTGACAATTTCAATAGGAAACCCTCTACTTCAGCAACGTGACCCTTGGCTCACCGGAGCAAAGCCTGCGTTTAGTTATTGACACCGGAAGTAGTGACCTCTGGTGTAACGCAGCGAACTCTACCCTCTGTTCGTCCGAAAACAAGCCTTGTGATACATCTGGATCCTACGACCCGAGTTTGTCGAAATCATATGGATACATCTCGTCCGATTTCAACATTACCTACGCGGACGGGACTGGCGCGACCGGTGACTATGTCAGTGATGTGGTACACATAGGGAGTACATCCATAAACGATTTTCAGTTTGGAGTTGGTTATTCCTCAAGCTCCAGCGGTAAGTTACACAACTCAATGGTTCAAGCTATACCCCCATGTCTGCTTTCGTTGATGGATTTACTGGCTGATTGCTAACGAGAACCTTTTATCAAGAGGGCGTCTTGGGAATAGGATATGCCTTGAATGAAGTCCAGGTGGGCCGTCTTGGTAAAGATCCCTATCCTAATCTCCCTCAAGCCATGGTTAAGAATGGCTTGATCAAGTCAAATGCCTACAGCCTTTGGCTTAATGATCTAGGCGCACACACGGGCTCGATATTATTTGGAGGCGTTAACACGGAGAAGTACCATGGTGAACTTCAAACATTACCCATTCAAACTGTTAATGGCAAACATTCGGAATTTGTCATTGCTCTTACTGGTGTCTCGTATAACGCGGGGTCGAATCATCATAGGTACTCGTCAGCGGCACTTCCGGCTGCTGTATTACTGGACTCCGGCAGCTCCCTGACCTATCTTCCTAATGCCGTTGTGCAGGACATTTATGATGATCTCGACGTTGTCTATGATTCGTCCGGTGGTGTTGGCTATGTGCCATGCAATTTGGCACGGAAGGATATCAATATCACTTATACATTCTCAACACCTGATATTACTGTTGGTATCGATGAACTTGTCCTTGATGCGGGTGACCTTCGTTTCCGCAACGGTGCTCGTGCTTGCATTTTCGGGATTGTTCCTGCAGGAGAAAGCACTGCTGTTTTGGGAGATACCTTCCTTCGGAGCGCATATGTCGTATATGACCTTGCCAACAATGAGATTTCCCTGGCTAATACCAATTTCAACTCAACCAAAGACAACATACTTGAAATTGGTACAGGTGAAGACTCTGTTCCCGGTGCAACCCAGGTTCCTCACCCTGTTACGTCGGTTGTTGCCGCTGACTCCGGTGCAAGAATTGGCGGACCAACAGGAGGTATATTTACTGAGGTGTCCTCGGCTACCAGCACCGCTGCGGCTGCCCGCGCCGAACCAACCGACTCTCAGGCATATTTTACCTTTGGTGCTGCTGCTATAGCATACATGATAGCGCTCTAGTTTCCTCCGCGGTTACAGCGTTCTCGAATGACTATCACCTCTGGATCTCACTGCTCACGCCGTGATTGAACCCCTGTCTACCATCTTTTTTTTGTCTTCCGTTCGTTGATTGTTGCTCCTGTTCCCTTCAATGTTGACGCTGCCCAGTGCAAATCGGCACGATCGGCACGGCTTGAGGAGACAAGGGGTTGATACGAATAAGTTAAGTGTCATCTTGCAAAATCTATTATATACATATCAAAATACAAAAATATTTGGTTCCCCTGGGATTAAGAACCGATTCCTACAAGCATAGCCACTGCGTATGGCCCGGTTCCGTCAACCGACGAACCATCCTCACTTGACCACACTTCAACCGAAACGACCTGATCCTGCTGCCGCAAAGTCGCCATGTTTCTGCACATTACCGCCACTCGTTGGGCCTGGGCGAGGTTCCCGCATTCAAGGACCGTGAGCTTTGCTTGAACATCAAATGCCAGCTGAAGTATGTATTGGAAGAAGATGTCATCCCGCCTGGTTGTGTCAATCATCGAACTCCGGGAGATTTCTGGCGGGACCAATGCCAGACTAGGCTCGAACTTTCGCACACTGCGCGCTGTAGTACCATCCCAAAAAGACACAGGCGCTATGTATGGTGGATTCGCAATGACAACGTCAGAATAAACCCCCTCCTGGCAAGAGAATGCAGGGATCTCAGAAAGAACATCCTTGACGCCAGGGACTTTCCCATCTACCGGGGGAAGCACATTGCCCTCTCGGAAGTAAACATCTAGACTCTTCTGTTTTCCTATGGACCCTAGCCGAAGATTGTGCAAGAGATTCCTGCGAGCCAGGCTAACAGCTTTTGGGTTAATGTCAACACCGACGATGGATACTTGTTGTAAATGGGGGGAAAGAAGCGCGTAGAGAAGCAGGGATATGCATCCAGTGCCAGTGCAAAGATCTGTGATCCGCAAATGATCAACCTTCGATGATTCCCCTGTGCGCAGGTCTGAGCACATTTTCTCCAATATCAACTTGGCCGCACGCATGGTAAAGGTCTCTGTTTCTACCCTATCTCTCCGAAAATGGTCAGAAACAGCACAGTAATGTCCAAATAAAAAGAAAATGGCACGAGACAGGAACGATTCCCAGAATTTACGGAGGGAGATAAGTCAGTTATAGAATCACCTTGGAATCAACACCCCTCTTCGGCACAAAATTTCTAGGTCACCAAATGGTTGATCACCAAGGATATACTGCAGGGGTACACCTCTTGACCGGGCGCGGCACATTGACCATAATAAATTCTTCTGCCTCTGAAAAGCAAATCCATCTGCTGATTTTGTCTTTGCTGATAGCAAAGAGGCTCGTTCTGTTAACCAGCGAAGTTCATTGCGCGCAGACTCAATCGTACGACATTCACGCAGCAATAGAGGCAGGAAGGGATGTTGCAGGCATGCCCTTGCGATCATAGAGTTGGAGAGTCGAGCCATTTCCCCAAAATTATTACCATGGAAAATCCAGGATGGGCAGAGCCCTGTATTCGTAGGAGTACTGCATTAGTTTCAGTAAACACATATCTCATATTTGGACATGGAGCACGTTACAAGGCAAGCAAGGCAAGGTTGGAGTCCCACAGAACCTAGTGCTCGCAAAGTGCGAGAAAGGACTATGATTCTTGGCAAGTCGTATTTTTAAAAGGGATGCAATCGCGGCTGTTGCACAAGAATTTTGTGGAACACAAAGAGCAGAATTCTTAACGCTCTTGCCTATAAATGCATACTGTGAATAGCCCTAGTAAAATCCACTGGCTCTAATCCACAGAAGCAACCCCAATCTCAATCAGAAGGGTTGTGGATGTGGTCTTTATCCGGCGCGGCTACATACAAGGAATGAATTGCTCGAGCCAAGTGAATCGGATCAACTTCATGCTCGTGTTCTTTATTATGCATATTTAAGAGGAAATTCTAAGAAATTTTCAGGAATGATACATACAATACAAAGAGGCCAAGGTATGCCTTTACAAAACCCAGAAAGATTGTTGATACATGAGAAGGATAATAAACAGGCGTCAGCTCCCACGAACCTCAGTCAACGGACCCGTTCGAGTGGATTGCTGATTACCCAGAATATCTGAGATGATTTGATTTCCTTCCTTATCCCGCCGGCCGAACGCTGACAAGTGAGGCTCCAGGGACTTTTCAACCGCATGAGCACGCTGGTCCATATCTTTGACGACATCTGGATTCAAGAATTAGCTACAAAATGATAGGAAGTGGAAAACTAGGAGGAAGTCACCGAGGCTCTCGTGTTCCCAGACATTGGCTTTCATGCCCACCCCATAGAAAGCATGTTTCCGCAGGAAAGCCAACCATGTCTGCACGACATGGGGGTCTCCATCTTTGACCTGCAACAATCGACGAAGTGTAATTCTTTCAAAGTTTTCTTGACTCTTTTTATGCACGAAATTGCTCCGAGGGAACGTCCAGCGTTCGGTAATTCGCGGCAGAGGAATCGGGCCCGAGACAGGAAGTTTGAGATAGTATGCAGCACGCATTGCAAAGTCCGCAAAGAACTCTACATTTCGCACACTGTAGGATCTCAATTGCAGATCGCAGACGGGAAGACCATATTCAGCTTGCTTTCGAAGCGGCCGTAGATATATCGCCTGCACACTTCGGGGTAACCGAGCTTTCCCACTTATGCTATCCAATCGATCGGCCCTAAAATGTCGATAAGCATGATCATAGTCGCAAATTTTATAAGCGTAAGCTGTGCGCTGTTGCTCACCACTCTTTTACGGGCCCTGTAGGCCCTCCGGGTGCTTGCTCCGGCTTTTCCGCACTGTAAATAATGTTTAAAATTAGTAAGTGTTTATCCAAGGCAAATTGGAATGAAAGGGCCGCTAACACTCCAGCAGTTTCAACAGGCTTTTCTACTTGGTTAGATTTGTCCAAGTTGGAGGTTGCTAGACAACGGCGAGAGATAACGGGCTGGGAAAATGAGGAGCATAGAAGTGTCAGCAAATTATGCAGGCACAAGAATTGTACTTGGAAGTCATTGATGTAGTACCTGACTTGCTCGACCAGCCTTCAATAGAAGGTGGAGGTTTTTAGCCGCGAACATATTCAGATCACCGATGGCCTGGGGGCAGCTTGAGTTATCATCTAATTTGCCCGTTCATTGAAGCCATTTTCTTTGCCCTCCGAAGTCCTTACGTAACCACGTAACTTATATCACGTGATAGAAGTAAACACCCCGCCGCAAAGCCGAGTTTTTGACGAGTCGTACCCATAGGCATTCAGACTTTCGAAACTGAGTGATTCAGTGCAAAAATGGCTCAGCTGCAGAATGACATTTCCCCTTTTGAACAGGCCCGCGAAGCCTGTTCCATGTTAAGAGAACGCCTGCCAACCCCCCTACAAAACCCGAAAGTTGCAATCATTTGTGGTTCAGGTCTGGGAGGGCTCGCCAACACAATCGACCATGAAGTACGAGCAGAATTTGATTATACTTCTATTCCTCACTTTCCTTCCCTGACAGGTAAGTTTCCAACCAAGTGTCTATCATCTGGAACTCAATCCCTAACAACCCGAAGTCCCTGGGCATGCAGGAAAGCTTGTCTTTGGGCTTATCAATGGCCAGGTTCCTGCCGTCTTGATGGTCGGTCGTGCGCAGTAAGATCCCGTTGACAACTATGCCGATTATGCCTAAATACTTATGTGATATAGTTACTACGAGGGACATTCCATTGACCAAGTGACGTTTCCCATTCGGGTTTTCAAGCTTCTAGGTGTTGATACCGTTATATGTATGTGTCTGTCCATCACAACCATGACGTCCTGATTCCAACAGGCAAAACTCAAGTGACGAACGCCGCCGGGGGACTCAATCCAGACTACGCCGTGGGCGACATTGTGCTGCTTAATGATGTAAATCCATGTCCAAATTTGGTCTGTTTGCTTTCTAACCGTCTTACAGCATATCTTTCTCGCTGGATTGGCAGGAATACATCCACTGCGAGGGCCCAATATCGAAGAGTTCGGACCTCGATTCCCTCCATTGTCAGATGCATATGACCTCGAGCTTCGTCGTCATGCGCATGAAATCTGGAAGCCGCTGTCGCAGCCGCAAAAAAGAAGACTCCACGAGGGTGTGTATGCCTATGTTGGAGGACCAAGGTAAGTCAGCCGTACACTATTGCTATTTCTACCAGATGCCAGTCCGTTGCTGAGTGTTGCAGTTATGAGACTAGGGCAGAATGCCGTCTGCTTCGTCAACTCGGCGCAGATGTAGTCGGCATGTCGACTGTGCCAGAAATTGTGGTTGCTAGACACAGTGGCCTCAGAGTTCTTGCACTGAGTCTTGTGACGAATACTGCTGTGCTCTCTCCTGGCCCTCGCGGAGATGACAGCTTACTTCAGGGTAAGGACACAGAAGAACTAGATGCTATCCTGCAGAAAGGGAAAGCAAACCATGAAGAAGTTCTTGAAGCAGGCCGTTCTGCAGCCATTGATATGCAGGTTTGGCCCCCCAAACCCTGACTGTTTATGACCCTGGAAGCTGACGGTGGCCCCAACCACAGAAAATTGTCACACAGCTCGTCTCAGACGTGTTCAAAGATTAGTGTAGTCAGATAATTGGGTACCTGAACGCTCAAAGGGCGCGATCACTGGGAATTTTTGGGCAGCCAAGTCAACATCTGAAATTCCCGCTGCTCTGCACCCTTTCTAGGTGTTGAACCGGGATAGACCTAGGGCAAACGTAATTTTTTTCATTTGCCCTTGGTATTTCTCTTGGCTCGCAGGTTCTTATAATAAAGTCCTTTACCGTTCTGTTTAGTAGCTTGAATGCCTTGATACTTCAACTTGAAGCGGTGAGTTTCCCGTTCCGAAGCTAATACTTCTTCGACGAAGGTCTTTTTCCGATCTTTCTTAGTGACGCGGCCACTGAAGAACTCCCCGGGACCTTCGATAATGGTCCCCATGTGAGAATACTGAGGTGGCCGGACCTTCCCATTCTCTTTCTTGTAATGCCGTTTGGGGTCTAGGACTGAGCGCATCCGTAGGATTTGGAGATCCCGTTTGAGTTCCGGCGTCAACTCAGTCTTCGGCATATTGAACCAGTCGGCACCTGCTGTTTGTTTCTCCTGTGGTGGGAAAGTACATGTTAGCCCATTTCCCGATCCTATTGCATTGATTCGAGTCGTGTCCACTTTGTCGATTATGCTCAGAGTAACTATGAAATAGATGGCTCTCATTGGAACAGCGCAGCCCAAGACGGACTGTTGAAGCTGCATCAAGCGCTTGTGCGAGAAGTGTTTTCCTCATGGCATGGCAAATAGCAACAAATCGTAAAAATGCTTACCTGGTTCCGTAGTGGGGCATCGTCTGCTAGTGAGTCTTGTACAGGATGTGGTAACGTAGACACGGTTTTCTTCACATCGCTGTTTACTCGAGAAGAATCAGCTGTTACAATGTCATCTTCTTCACGGACATATAATTGCTGTGCGCAATCATGAGATAGTTGAGGAACTCTGTTATTTCAAAGATTGACCTTGTGTTAATTGAATGCCAAACAGTCAACCCGAGATTGACGGTAGATGCCAAGACGCAGAGAAGTCGCAATGGAATTCTTTCAACGCATACCTAGACGAAGGGAGTTCGAGGTCTTTTGTGACTTGCACGGATGCTCGTGTCCGCAACCTATTCTCCGCCTCGAGCAGTAGATGTTCGATGCTATGATCGGTCAGCTCCGCCTCGTGAGGCGAAGCAGTAGTGCTCGAATCTTTTGCTTCCATGACTGTAAAATGTTGGAAGGATGGGAAGGACTGAAAGGAAAGGTGGCACACTGACAAATTAAGATGTATTTATAGTCAAAACCCAGCCCCCTAAAGCACCCGTAGGTAAAGAGCACTCGGCTGCTAAAGAAAATTTTCGACTGTGGGGCGGAATAATAATGCTCCTTTGCGCCTTCCCCTTGAGGTAATCTACTGTACCTAGGTATATTTACTGTACTAATACTATATATTACCGACTACGCAACCAGGTATGTACATGGAGACCAACAGACCAAAGTACAGTACCTGCTAAGATTGGTATGGCAGATAGGCGGTAGTTACAGTTACCTAGGAATACGATCAGATACCCGACCTACCTAACGTAGTACCTACATCCCCAAGGTAGGATGGGATCTGGTACCTACCTACCTAGGTAGGGACTATTTACCCGTAAATACATACAGTACGTACCACCTCAGGGCCGATGTATCCCAACTCCATAGATACAGTACGCTACATACTTAGGTAAGGTAGGACTGTTCCCCGCACGCCCATTCCGCAAACGTCAGTCAGTTCAAACTACGCAAGTGCTTGGCGCGGTTTGTCGCGCGCCATCCAACCTCAGTACATGACCCCCGTCAGACACCCCTCTCCCAAAGAATCTCGCACACGCGCTATTTGGTATATTCGCTGCGCTAATCCTCGTGTTTGACTGCCAGAATACCTAATGTTTGTGTTTTCTTTCACCAGGCTAATGTGATGATCACACCTGACATCCTCTATAGTGCCTTTACGATAGACGTCAATGCACCTTTCTACCTCCACAATATCATATCTTCCAGCACGCATTTAATCAGCAACTTTGATCCGCTTCATCATGGAACAGGCCCCACAGAATGCCGGACAGCCACAGGGTAGACAGCAGCCTGTATACGACACTAGAAATGGCGGTCACTATGGTAGGCATGCCCACATTCTGCTGTGGCTCCTCCACCCAAGAATAGATCGTTGATTGACATTGCCAAAACTAGGTGCCAGCGCAGCAGTATGATAACCCCTATCTGGGACCAATAAGTAAGGGACTATGATAACCCAGGTTGGCTGACGCTGTAAACTAGCTTTCTGCACAAGGCTACGCGCCTGTAGCGGAGCTTTACACAGGTACTTGGGCAAATGTACGTTTAGGCAACACTAGGCTACCAGTTACAAACTCTTACTTTCTTTAGGTCAACCAAGGCCTGCAAGGAACGGCCCGTGATATTTTGACGACATATTGGCAGCACATCATCAACCATCTTGAATCTGACAACCACGACTACAAAATCCACCAATTGCCGCTCGCCCGCATAAAGAAAGTCATGAAAGCTGACCCTGAAGTAAAGATGATATCTGCAGAGGCCCCAATTCTTTTCGCCAAAGGCTGTGACATTTTCATAACAGAATTGACCATGCGCGCGTGGATACACGCCGAGGACAACAAGAGACGCACCCTTCAGAGATCAGACATTGCAGCAGCATTGTCTAAATCTGACATGTTTGATTTTCTCATTGATATCGTACCTCGAGAAGAGGCTACGTCGCATGCAAAGCGAACTAGTCAGACAGCAGGAGCCCCCCCTGGCTCTTCTGGACATGCAGGGGCGAGTCAGCTGCCACCCCAGCATGGAGTTCAGCACCCCTCCCACCACATGGCTCCTCCGGAGTACAGTTTGGGCCAGCATGGCCTTCAGGATCAAGAATACCGGCAGCCAACGATGTATACGGGTCCTGTGCAATCAGACCCGACTGCCGCATACGGTCAACCGCAGTCACAGATGTTTGAAGGGATGTACGCCGCCTATCCGCACATGCCGCCACAGCAGGTATGTTCTGGTCCTCCGGTAGCCTCAATTTTGGGTTTGTGTTGACTAACCTTTTTTTTATAAGTAAAAATCACAAACAATCTAATATCCTAGTGTTACATTTGACTATGCGCAGGTTCTGATGGTGTTTTTTTTTGTTGTCTGAGAGGCTGATGGAAATATCGTCGGTGTTATTAAACATATATTCGTTATTTTGGCATGTCTTTGCCCTCAGTATATTATTCTAGTCACATACCCGATTCTGATTTCAATACTTGGTGACTCAAATACCTGCCACCCAGTCTCCCCGTACCCCTTGCCAGCCGCCATTATTTTCCCCCTTCTCCCCTATCTCCCCAGGAGCAAGAACTAGGGTATAAACCGCTAGCTACATCGTCATGGGAGGTGGTATGTATTGTTCATACATTCTCAAGCCTTCTTTCCAAATCTCGACGAGAGTGTGGAGAACTTATCAGTTTTGGCTGGACTTTGAACAGTGCGTGTGATCCTGGTCGATATTTAGTACAAACATCAACTATAGAAAACTAATCAAACCCACTTTTCTAGGAGCACTGGCCCGTTGATGGCGTCTACGCGTCCGTATTTCTTGTTTCGAGTCGAGATGTCGTAGAATTCGTCTGTATTCTCGGCTTGCATCAACTGCACGGTTTGTTGGAGTTCATCAAGATTTTCTCGAAGTATGGGAACATCCAGACTGTCAACAAAATCATATAGATACTCGACATCTTTTGCAAGGGCCATGACACCATTCGGATTGATTCTCTTGACATCAGCTGAAAGGGGCAGTGCCTAGAAGAATTAGCAATTTCCAGAGGAAGGAGGTGATTATATGCCGGTAATAACTTACAAGGATCATGTTAGCGGCGTGACTAAGGGCATCAAAATAAATGAGCTCCTTGATTTCTGTCGGAAGACCGAGCAAGGTAGAATTCATTATATTTGACAGAAACCGGGTTAGCGTCTGCATGTAGTTGCTTGGCTCTAGAGGTGAGGCTTGCGCCATCCAGTCATATTCTGCAGTTTCAATCAGGTCATCAATCTTGGAGTTCACAACCTCAAAGATACGCTTTTCTGCTGCCTTTTTATTGCTTTTGAACTTCTCCGTTGCTTTGAGGGTGACCGAGCCGCCAAGGCAAGTCTGAGACCTCGCAGCCGCCAGAAGCAATTCAAGTTCATGGCACGCGAGTTCGAAATGCTCTAAATTGATGAGGATTTGCACAATCTGCCCCAAGTACTGGGATGAGAGGCGCTCAACAAGGGTATCGCAAACTTGGCTCGAGAGTAATTCGTCAATAGCCTAGACTCTCTCGTTAGCAATCCCCATGAATCGTGGTCCGCAACAGCTTACGTCTTTTAATGTTTCATCGATCACGTTCGGGTGGGCGAAATCATCATTTGCAAAGAAGTAGAACTGGTTCAGGAAATTTCTAATATCAATGCAACACAGCGGATACATCTGAGAGAATGGCAAGACACATGGGAAGCTGGACAAAGATGTCAGTACTATGAAGAAAAGCAGGAGATTGACTCGGGGCCGTACACTTGCTCTTCCCGCGGTTTCTCGGGACTATACCAACTAACGTTGAGAACTTTATCAAATTCTTCTGCCGTTTGTATCGGCATAGGCATATAATCATCTGTGGATACAATCTAAGGGGGGTAGACGCGATGAGTATAAGAAAAATGGAACATACTGAAACTGCAACTTACCTCCTGAAAGTCATCACTGAACCTCTTTTTCAGTAGCTCAGAATATTGCCGAAATAAAACCAGAAGGAATTTATCGAAAACACCAACGGAGAATTCCCATGCCTATGCCGATACAAAACAATCAGCGACTCAAATTCAGAGTGAAGAGCTATATTACGTTCACTGACATTCATGGTTTGCATAAACAGAGCAATGAGATTCTTTATCTTTAACAGGCTCTCGGCATTGTCAACTTCGGGAAGCGCACTCGATATCAGGCCCACGGCAGTTTGGCACATAGAATCCCAGAGTTCATCAACCTTTGCACACCTATAAGCTTCACCCGGGCAACTGGAGGTAAAGGGATACGGTGCTTACATCAACAGGCGACCTTAGTTCTGGCACCCTTTTCATTGTAGACCGCTCAACAATTGCAAATCCTGCCATTTCCTCCAACAGGTTATGCAAACTGGAGCCATCTTCATCAATCAGTGTGATCATCGCTGGTATCAGTAGTTCTTTCTGGCGACGTCGTGTGTTGGCATACTCAATCCTGAATTTATCCATATGGCCTAGCGACTGATGAATATGCAAGCATTCAAACAAAGGCGTGAAATCAACCTGAAGCTCCTCGTTGTGTAAAAGGTCATACTCCTCATGCTCATCAGAGACTAGTTCAATTGCTGAGTTCAATTTGAACTGTCTTAGGTATGAAAATTTGTCCGCTCTCTCTTTGTGCCTCGTTTTTCGCAAGTCGGTGTGGTATAGGGCAATCTCCCCTAGATACTGTGACATCTCGCGAATCCTATAAAGCCACGTATTCAAATCAGACATGACCGCTTCAGCTATCGCCCTCTGGGTTGCTGGGGCTGAACGCTGGATCATGTCCGCAATTTTATATTGGCTCACACCCTTCAGGTGGACATTCTGAAGCTCGTCAAGTGCACGGAGGGCAGCATAGTGGTTTTTCTTCGCTAGTAAGTCATGAACCTGATTAGCAAGTCGTAACACCTCTAGACAGCCTTGGATGGCACGGCAGGTCTCATCAATGTTCTGCCGATGTTTTCGAGATTCGACCAGCGCCTTCTTCTGCTCAGCCAGTTTTTCGGTACTGGCTTGGATAGATTGGTTAAGGTCCAGTATCTCGGCAGTAAGGGTGACTGTGCCTTCACGAATGCGGAGAAGTTGATTGACCGATGTAACGAACTCTTGATGATTGGTGTTGCAAATAGTTTCGATTTCAGCCTCCTTGTCGCTAGCAAACCTCGAGAGCGATTGAAGTAGTTGCGGCGTCCTGTTACCCACGCTGTATTCTCTGATGGAAGGTATCAATTGATCGAGGTAGTCTGTGTCTGACGGTGATATGATAATCTAGCCAGTCATTTAAATTAGTAGGATGTGTTGATCGTTTCTCTGGAGTTCTCACCTGGTTCAAGACATAGGATGGGTCGTTGCGGGGCGACATAGAAGGCATGCTGGCGACTTGACCAGAGTATGGATAGAGCCTTGGAGCTTCCGCCGAGAGGACCGCCTGGGGAGAAAGGCGCGATCAATGATGGAGCGGCAGCGGGTGGTCGAACCAAGTGAGAAAGAAAAAGGAAGCGTTGATATACAGGGAAATGCAGGAGTAGACCTTTGCCTTCAGAGGCTCGTCCATGTGCAATAAATGTTCATTGTTATTTGAGGCAAGGTAATACCCGTCTCCGTCTGGCTGCCTCTACTAATAATAATGTAAGGCAGGTGAACTGAAGTGATCCACCCGAGGTACCTCCAGTAGTACCCGACCTACCTGGTAGGCCTGGGTACTGTACATTACCTTATCGTGTATTATACAATATGTTGTATACCTACCTATGTAGTATAATACACTGTGTAATGTAATATATCATGTATACGTACATACCTGTGTACAGTACAGTACATGCGGTTCATATTATTGGATACAGGAGGTAGGTAAGGTATAACGGAAGTAATACCTACCTAATACTATCTAGGTACCTATGGAGTAGTGCAAAATGTGTACCTATGCTACAGCCCATCCTCCAACTCTTTTTCATGCCTAGATATCGCATATTCGGAAGCTTCTAATTGCGAACTAGGAAGAAGATAATTCTTTCATTGTTTCTATAGGAATTTCCACTTTATAATTATGCTTACCTTAAATAATGTACCGCTTATTGTTCCTGGTCTTTTAGTAACCTCATGGTCCGAAGATATAAATGTCATGGTCGTGGCAAATATAGGTATCCCTTGTTTTGAGTAATATATGCGGCATCCAGTCGAGCACCAATCCGAAAGCACATAGACCCAATTGCGGCCAGTGTGTGCCTCGAATCAATCCAGCCCTAGGAATGCGTATCCTGCTAGATAGTATCATGGGCCTGGCTGGGGTCAACCTCCCAGAGTCCCAGTCTCGAGGGCCCAGCTGCCCGCCTTTTGCTGGCACATAGGTCCTGCCTGAAACTTGCCTGTGCCGGTCGTTGGTATGGATATAGAGACATGCCCGTGCTAATGGCCTATACAATGGATGCGAGGCGGGGACTGGGAGAGTAGGTGTGCATATGTGGGACCCTGGTTTACTTGGAACCCAGTAGCCATCTACATACCTGCCCAGAAGGTGCTGATAGCCTTTATAGCAAGTACCGTGTATAAATGGAGGCGCTAGAATGCTGGAGTGTGGGAGACAGACCGAAACAGATCTCGACTACCTGTACTTATATCACGAATCCACGCTGCAGGACCGATACAACACGAGCGCACTTCTAAGGGAAGGATAGACTACATAGTAATTCTATGCCGTCGACCTTTCATGCAAAACTAATGGCAGCCCTAAAAGTACCGGGCGTGCAGTTTGTTGTCCGATGTACATACTGTAAAAGATGTTCAGGCCCGTCAAAGCCATCGACTCCATGGCATCGTGGTTACAGCCAGGGGTGCGAGACTATCACTAAGGGCGGAATCATATCGTAGGCCATAGGTTGAAGGCATGGGATGGTGTGCTGTAGGCCTGCTCACAGCCACCCTAACAGCCACTCCATTTATGGTGCTCTCAAATGTGTTTGTTATGTTTTCTCTCTACCCCATCTCCCCCCTCCGCCTACCCTCAATACCCAAACCTCACTTTCGTCACCTCAACTGTCTGTTATTCCCTGGCATCCAGATTATAATTGTGTGTCCCCTACGCATCGCCGTTTTCATAGTGTCATACTCTTGTATTCTAGGTGCTGCCCTTGTCACGAGTTCATCATAATCTCTAGAGGGGATTTTTCGACCCCTTATCCACTACCTCTTGATCTCATACCAGCAAACTACCATTTCAGTTTTCGCCATACCTCTAGACCCAGTTAAGTACGGAAAGAAAGAGCTTTTCCGTTTCTTTGCAAAATGAGAGCCAACGATACCCGTGGCCTGAGCAGCCCATGCTCTACTGACGGGATAAGCTCTCCCAATGGATCACCGGATACTAGGATCACGGCCTTCTCACCCGAAGATGCACGTTCAAAGGCTCGTCCTGAGCCAAGCACCACTGGTGCATTGAACGATTCTGGACTCCGAAAGATTTACTCAGTGTAAGTATAGCTGTTGAAAACATGTCATGCTACGGCCTAACAGCAGACAGGACTGCTCCTGATCCATTCCTGGCGTCCACAAGTTCTTCTAGCAGAATCCAGCTTTCCCCAACTGCTGCAAGCTTCACGCCCACAGTGGCATCGGACGCAGTGGAGAGTGGTAGCCAACCTCGATTTGTGGCAAACGCATTCATCTCTGGTGCAGAAAGTACACGAACGAGCTTCATTGAGCACGCCGTGTCTAATCATGAGGGTTATAGCCCTGCCATGAATGCGATGAAAACTAGTCCAACAGGTGCTATTATTGGCCGATTCGATGGCGAAAGACGTAGTCGGGCTCTTGTCATAGAGAATGTCTCCGCAAACCTGACTTATATGGCATTGGCTGGATTCTTTAATGTAAGCATACTCTATCTGCTCCACAAACGATTTCCCTCCGGATGGAACTGCTCAGTGCTTGAGTAAGGCGTTGCTAATCTGGATAGCGCCGTGAATTCACAACCCTGAAAGGACCTGTTCTCACAGAGCTTAGTTCCATGGGGAAAGTATATGTCGCATTCACGGACAGTCGCGAGGCAGAGAAAGCCTCAGAAAAGATACGCCTCCTTCGGCCAGAATGGCGCGTGTTTCCTCTCACAGCCAAGGAATATGTGCAGCACCTGGAACCGTCCCTTCTCGTTCAAACATCAGACTATGAAGGCCAGTTGCTCATAACGGTCTACTATGACAGTCGGAATCCCAATTTGAATCAACAAAGCGTGGCTCACTCTCTTGAGACACTTACGGAGACCTTTGGTGATATTAAGTTCTTCCATCTTTTGCCAAACGGACAAGAAAACATCGGACAATTTCATCTTGAATTTTTCAACACTCGTGATGCTGAAAATGTAATGACAACTCTTAACAAGACCTCCGTTGATGTAAGTTGAGATGGACCCCCCAACTAACAAACTAAAGTATATCAATGCCTGGATATTTATCAAGAACAACAGGACTGCGTTCTCGAAGTTTCATTTTTCAAGCCTGACACGGAGGATACTACCTTTCTCTCCGCCGTATCAAGCCCATCTCCCGGGAGGGATGATTTCCCTAGAAGTGAGATTTCGTCTAACAAAAACGCACCTTGGACCCCAAGTCGACAAACTCGAGCACCTTATATGGAGCTTAGCCCGACTGGTCGATCTACTGTCCCCCCTGGTGAGCATGCTGATCTCATGGATTGGATGTCTAGGGCAGGTGAAAGCATCATGCCCTCACCTCGACGTGAGATGAGCCAGTACTCTGATCTACGGGTTAGCAACCAAAATGCGGTTGACACAGAGCGAATTCGTCTTGGTTTGGATGTCCGAACTACAGTAGGCACCGGCCAGTGTTATTGCCGTCAATGACGTAGACTAATGGCTCCAATTTTAGATCATGCTCCGAAATATCCCAAACAAGATTGACCAGGTAATCAAAAGACAACAAGTCCAAAGTATAATCAGTTAATGAAGGCTAACATAACACAAGACAATGCTCAAGACCATTGTTGATGAGACAAGTCACGGGAAGTATGATTTTATGTACCTACGAATTGGTAAGAAAGACAAGGCGGTTGCCATTCTTGGCTTTGGGACCTGGAAGCCAGTGACAGCTAACCGTAGCGAGGAAAGATTTTGCGAATAATTGCAAGTACGTAAAATCCCCTTGATTCTGCGGCGCCTACTCTACTAACAATGGCCGCAGTGTTGGCTACGCCTTCATAAACTTCGAAGACGTAGGTGGTACTGGGATCTTTTGTGTCTCATTATTAACGTTGTTTATCAGCCGATCGACATTATCGATGTTAGTGTTCATAATGTACAGGTATCTCCGCTGTACTGCTTACCATGGCATTTGCTAGTTTGTGAACGTGCGAGCGGGGCGCACATGGTATACTTTACTCTCCTTATGAAGATGGGCCTAGCTGGTACTAACTATGCCATATAGGAACTGCTTTAACAGCGACAAGGTAGCTGAGATATCATACGCAAGTAAGTGTGACTTTGCTGGCGATTCGATTGTCATTATCTGAAAGACAAAACTAGCAATACAAGGCAAAGATTGCCTTGTGCAAAAGTTTCGAAACAGCTCAGTGATGTTAGAGCATCCATCCTTTCGACCGAAAGTCAGTACATGAATATATGAACCCCCGCCGACATTGAATTTCTATTCATACTGAGCCCGTAGATCTTTCATACTGGCACCGGATCCCTCGCTGGCACCGAGGATCGTTTCCCAGGGCCTGACAACCCTTCAAAGATGCGCCGCAGTATTGAAAATGCTGAGCACGTTGGTGCGCAAACACCCAAGAGACTGTATTAAAGCCGATTAGCGTGTAACTAAGATACTTTGAACACTCTAGGGTTATTTGCTCCGCGGGTCGGTCAGCAATACCGTGATGAGCAGCGCCGGCGTCGCTCGCAATATGACCGTGGTACTACCGCTGCCGAAAGGGAAATCGTGTACGTTCGAACTCTTGCTCCCAAGCACACTTCTGGTCTGAACAATGGCCTAAGAAGTGCCCCTTGCACTTACCCTGGAATGAAAATATGGTATGATTCCATCTCCGAGCGCGGCCCACGGACATCCTAATCTGTTTGCTGTACGATATCGACCACTCTTCTCGGGAAAGTGGGAGAGTTCAAAAAAAGAAGTACGGGAAGGGAGGTTTGTGTACGATCTGTACTACCTAGACAATTTCCTGGTCAATATTGCGATCATGGTTTCATTCCGTTTGCCACTGCACTTGAGAACAATTCCTTTCCAGGTTCAGCTCTCCAAAAGGATATTATTTGGGCCAGCATGCAGGCCGTGAGTCAGAATGTATCTCCGTTCGAGTCTTTGTGTTGGCCTAGTCTCCACTTGGAAGACATTCTCTGTGAGATATAGGTGTTCTTCAATCAGCTTACGTGGTCAAAATCTACAACTGTGAAATCAACGGGAACAGAGCCCGATATTGTAAACTTGAGCACAATGTGCTATACGCTATACCTCACTCCGCAAGACATGGAAGACATCCGAGGTTAGGGCAAGGGATTGGGCCGTATTACTCAGCGCCAGCATCCTAGTTAACGTATCCGGTAAGCGAGTCGGCCATGTAGGCGAGTCGGCCACCTCTGTATTGCATATAAAATGCCACTTTTTCAGACGTAAATATCTCGACAATAACATATTAAGAGGGACTGAAATCTAGGAATTAGATTAATATACCAGTTTACTTATAGATATTGAGCTTAAAATTCTTATAGTACATTTATTTCTTAGTATTACAGAGGAAAGGCTTTGGATACAGCTGTATTTAATATAACATTGTATTATAGGCCATAAAAAATTAAAGAAATTCCGAATAATAATTCGGATATTCTACAACCTATATATAATAGGCAGAATCCAATTTTAACAGTATATCTGTAATGGTGGTTGAGATGTTGAGGTTCGAAAAAGCGACGTTTTATATGCAATACAGAGGTGGCCGACTCGCCTACATGGCCGACTCGCTTACCGGATACGTTAACTAACTAGCTAGTTACGTAGGGGCTACCTAACTAGTTACTTAATCTGCTCCGCCGAAACTTTTGATTCAAAACATTAATGAATATTAAACCCTCCCAGCAATGCCACTGACAGGCATACGGACCAATGCCATCTTCCCCCATAACACGCTTGACATAGCGTCGTTGATTGCCGAATATTGGTAAATCATCAACTCGGTGGCAGACACGGGACGGGCTTTCTTTCGCACCCAATTTTCTCAAGGCTCCCCTCTCCTGCTCTGTACGGCTACACCTAGAATCTCAAGCGTCGCGGAAATGGATGCGGAACGAATTTTTGCTGTCTATACCTCTCTACATCTGATATATCATCGAAACAAAAACCAGCACAGCAGGACCAAATGGTGGAAGTGGCTGTCTATCTTAAAGCGGGCTGTTTTAAGCCTTGCCACCTCGCTAAGACACGAAGCATCTCACAGCAGCGCAAATGACAAATCTTCCAAGTACAGACAATACCTAGCAACAGCGGTCATGCCAAAATGCTACTTGTAAGTTCAAATTGGTGATATCGGCTGCGAGTTTCGCTATCTTCTAACCCAGGCAATTGATATCTTGGTAGGGCCTTTTCAACCGTTGTTGCGGATGCCCAATTTTCCACAGTTGGCACAGTGCTTTTGGCCACGTTGGCTCGTCTTGCAAAAGCAACGGGCATTGATAAAGATCTTAAATCTACGTTACTGGCAGATAAAGCCAGCAAAAGTAAAGCACCGACTATGAGCATTCAAAATAATGAGGATCTAGGAGAAGTTTTGTCGCGGAAGTCGCACTCCCCGCTGCCAAAAGAGCTTGGTTCCACTGAGTCAGGTGGAACAAAATCTGGAAACGCCTCCGAGACAGCGGACACAGCCAGTGTGCATGTGAAGAAATCAAAGAAGCGGAAGAAGAAAGATGCAATTGATGATTTATTCAACGGCTTGCTTTAGTGTTCTCGAATTTGGCTTGAGTATTCCACTTCTCCTAGCCTTAGCTATCAGCTAGTCCCTGTCGAATTCGCTCATCGCCTCTGATCCTCTCCCCCCCGAGGCCCCGACTCCGACCGACTCTTTTCCTTGTGTAGGAATGACCCAAAACACTTTCATTTTGTCGCCACCAAAGCAAAACCGAGCTCCCCTAGCAAGTTCACCGTAAAGTGGTAAAGGATGGCCCACACCACGGTGTAAAGGTACTTGGGTGAGAAAACTGTCCAAATGAAAAGATGCGTTCTCAAGAATGTGCAAGCTGCCATGACAGAAAGCAACATCACTGCCGTGTGGAAAGTTAAAACCGCCACATGCGACTGTTGTTCTTTTCGAATCTGCTTTCTTCGGAGAAGCCAACTCGCCGATGTCCACCATATCGGGCCAGCCCAATTGCCTATGAAGGTTAGGATACCGACAAACACAACGCTGTAACTTCCAATGCCGTTGTATGCGTTGGATAAATCGACTGATGAAATTGCATTGGAGCCCCCAAAAGCAAAATAAGCGGTATATTGCATGAGTATAGACATGATGGCTACTTCAATCGGGGGCAACTCTACTGAGGCGAGAATAACGAGTTGCGCCCTGAATATTAGAAATACAGGGGCATTCGTTACCCTCGACTGTGTCAGCAGAAAGAGAGTCAAAGCCTCGTGAAGAATGGTGCTTGGCCATGCTCCTAATTCTTTTTTAAGCATACTCTGTGGATTAAGAATGAGGACCTCTCGGAGTGCTTACCTTTCCGAGCTTGTGGTCTCATGGTTTTCCGAAGATATATCGAAAAGGCCACGAGTAATAAGATCCCACAGGCAACCAGTCTCGCATGCAACACGAGGGGTATGCCACCGACTACCTTGGGCACAGGTTCTAGGACAGAGCCACTGAGTAATTCAAATGAGTCGGATGCCACAGAGGCAATCTTGAAAAGGAGCGCTGCTGTCACCACAGCGAATACCGTGAGAATCCATGGTATGGATTGAGAAAAGCCGGAGACAAGATGTGCAAAGACATCTGAATA
The DNA here is from genome assembly GCA_002215965.1 of Aspergillus persii. Taxonomy (NCBI): domain Eukaryota; kingdom Fungi; phylum Ascomycota; class Eurotiomycetes; order Eurotiales; family Aspergillaceae; genus Aspergillus; species Aspergillus persii. The sequence continues at coordinate 2,462,751 of NGZO01000008.1, read as the reverse complement.
TGTTAAAATTACTAAGGACCAAAGCACATGTGGATGGGAAGGTAGAAATGCACGTGCAACGTCGGGCTGAGCAGTGAACTTTTGGCCAGTTTGGTTCCACCGCCGCAGTATTCGGTGGGAAACTGCGAGCCCGATAATACCAAGCTTTGAAAACATGGTCCTGCTTGACTCTTGTGCGGATTTGTGACTGCTCTTGGGAGTGCTAAATGGTTTAGTATATAGGAATAATGTCCATCCTACACATATCCAGTACCAGAACTGCTGCTCTTCCTCGACATAGCTACTTGCAAACATCATACCACTGTAGCTTGAAATTGCGAACAGAAGAAATGTACCAGGGCGTCTGTATTTGCAAAGTAGGCCACGCATCGGGGCAAAAGAAAGCCAGGCAGCAACACCGGTAACACATATACCTATGTAGAGGCTTTTAATGCCATAATCACTGGCAGCGCTGCTCATCAATGTTTGGGCACCTCGTAGAAATAGCCAAAGACTAGTCTCCACATCATCCCCCAAAGCACCACCTGGCTGATCGTAGAGCTCGAGCACACGCGACCAAGCACATTGGACGCCCTCAACGCCTTTTGGCAGTCCAGGGCCGCATGACGCTGGCATATATTCCGTTTTGAATGTACGACCTGGGAAAGCAGCCTCGATTGTTTGGAGCAACTGTTTGGCATTTTCCTTGAGCATGAGGATCCGCTGTAATTCTGTTATTAGGTTAATGACAATTTCCTAGTTTTGGGGACCCGCAGTTCAGCAGAAACAAGGACATCTTACTGGTATCCCACATCTGCAGAAGCTCGGGGATGAACACACCCAAGCTGTTCATAGGAATTGGTAATCCAAGAAGGCCAGCTAATGTGGGTGTTATATCGGTCTGCTCAACAGTCCGATAATATTGTAAATCGCTCGACGGTTCCGTTGGACTTTGGTTGCGGACTCCCGTGTTTCTGAAAGTAGGTGATATGAAAAGCAATGCCGGCGAGGTTTCGCTTACAGATGAACCGCCATGGTTGCCTGCATCAGTCATGCCATGGTCTCCGCAAACAACAAAAAGAGTAGATTTAAGGTGCTCTTCCTGCTCCAACGCCGTGTAAATCTGAGCAACGACTGCATCCATCTCACGTTGCTTGTGTACCATGTATGGACTAGAACTGCGTCAGGAGAGCCGGAGAACGTAGGTCAGGTCCAATTCTACACCATACCTTTTAGGGCCAGATTTGTGCCCTATATGATCCAAACCTAGATAATGCATTATGAGTGCGGACCAGTCATCATGGCGAAGTTCACCGGGTATATGGCGGGTCACATTGTTGTCTACCTCGGTAAAGTCCTATATAGCTATTGGTTAATTCATTATACTGGGCCCATTGAAAGCACCTTCGATCGATACTGACAGACACAAAGAAGCTTGTGGTCCCATCGGCCCTGCTAAACATGCCCGGAAACAATTTTAACCAAGTATCATCGCCATACATGACAAGCTTGTCGCCATTGGCCTTTAACTGTGCCAACCACGTATCTTGGTAGGCGAGTGTCGACGAAGTATCGGTTTCAGCGATGTTGAGAATGACATCCAAGAACGAAGGCACAGAGCCTGTCGTTAATGCCTTGAGTCGAGGCATTGTGACGGTCGGAGAGCTAGCATAGGCAGTGAAGGGCATCGCGGCACCGGACCGAATCAAGCTAGGAACGTGTAAGTTAGCCAGACTAGAGCCACACGACTGGGGAGAAAAGTCCTTACCTTTGGGTAAATGAAAACCCAGAGTCATTCGAATAAACAAAGTCACTGGGCGAGAGATCTCAGCTTGACAGACGATCCACAATGGCGCAAAGGACCCTTCCTACCTGCGCAGCGCATCAATGACAACGAAGATGACTTTGTCGAAGATTCTGGGTGGAATCTCATCTCTACTCCTTCCTTCATAACTTGCAAGTCCAGGTAAGAGGGGCTTGTATGGGAAGAAGCCCGTGGAGAAAAAGATCACGGCTATGGGAATCAATACATTGGCGAGTAATACCGCCGAACATTTTGGGGGCGCGACCATGCCGCGCTTATACCAATAGCAAATTTGGGAGCTTCAGGCTATGATGGATGGGTGATTTCGAGCCTGTCATGTTTTGATTTGTACACTTCGGGACCTACACCGAACTATGGGAAGTATTCGTGTAAAAGGAGCTTCTTAGACTACTGGAAATACTGCTACCTAGCACCGCCTTCCGCATCCATTTGCCCCGGTATTGTGCACAATCGAAGTACGGAGTAGATGTCAGCAATTCCTCTGGGGGGCCTCAAAGCTCATGCGGTGATAATCTGGCTAGGCCAATCCTGATGAGCCGTATACGCGCATGACCTATTCAATATAGCCAGACCATGTAGGTGGTGTCGGGTCAACTGAAGCTTTTCACCCGAGACAACTTAGAAGTACCTTCGCAAGAGAGACACTGCAGAAGCAATCAAGTATAGCAAGGAGTGTGCTTGTCACACTGTTCATACCAAAACTAGCACCGAACGCCTTTTGTGAACCGAAACCCGTGTCATAGCATCTGCACCCGTTGATCACTTCCTCTTAGAGCCTTTCTTCGCCTTCGATTGATGTTGACGGAAGACAATAGACGTCCAATTTTTTCGGTTACTGTGTCGTTTGTGAATGCGTCCTGACTTTCGGGAACTTTTGGTGGATGTCTTGTCGATATCCATGTCTTGAAAAGGTCAGCAAATTTCTGAAATACACCCGGGGATACTATGGTAAAATTCCAACCTTCGTTTGCGTCAGATGCTTTGATTTCCGCGGTGCCTTCAAGGCCTTCTGTGTGTGGTAAGATGACAATTGCAGACATGGCAAGACTTGGGAGGCATACCCATTGTAGTAGAATTCTCCGCATTTGACTTTTCCTGGTTGCTTGGTTTTGGCTGGGCAGCAAGTTCCTGAAGCTTTGCAGAAAGCCGTTCAGTTCGCGCATCAACTGCAGGGCCGAAAACGCTGGCTCGCAATTTCGCCTTGTTGCGCTTCGATACGCTGGCTCTAACGCTCTTTGCCATGTTCTTCGATTTCAAGAGAGAAAATGAGAGAAAAAGTCGGTTGGCGTACGAGGTTGAAAAACAGAGAATTGTTTTTTAAACAAAATAACCCACAGAACTGAGGCCTGGATTTTCAGATTTATCTGAAGTGGAATATCCAAGACCTTCCTAGAGGCATGTAATTTGGCGGATTGATGTTCGTTTTTTTTTAAGTTCTGGAAAATGAAAAAAAAGAGAGTGAGGAAGAGAGATAACGGACGCTGATAAAAGATTTCTTATGTCATCCAAGTTGGAGAACCTCACCTCCGCAATCTTCTCCGGCCTCAGTGAGGTAGGCATTCTACCTCGGTGCTCAACAAATTAGGCTCTTATAAACGACTTTGCCATTGCCCATAAAGAACAGATTTGGGCTGTGTCTATTTAGCGCTGTCCCAACCAAGACTCACCCAATTCTTGCCGTGCTGCCAGTCTCTAAACATAGGGAAGGATTGAAATGTCGAACACAACTGGCAGAAATGGCACTTTTCTTCTGAGTCACATTCCTTGAGGCTATATTCACTAAAAACCGACTAGAAATTTGTACCGCCTCAATCTTCTTTCTTGTTCTTATCACCTGTCTCCTGTGTTCATTCAACCACCATGGCATCTTTCTCCCAGGGACCAGAGCTACAAAGCATGGTGGCCCTGGTAAAAACGTTAACAAACGCCCAGCTCAAAGACATCCTAAGGAGTGAGGGACTTGCTGTTTCAGGGGTCAAGGCTTCGCTGCAGCTTCGCATCATTGACTGTGTGTTAAGCCCGCTCCAGCTTCAATCTTACCTTCTTAGTTGCCCCCTGTGAATCTTGTGGAAAACTAGACCAATTCGGCTTGCATGAAGAAATGTTGACGAATCTGAATTTTATTAGTTATTGAACGGCTTTATCAGGCAGGCCAAACTGATCGTTTCGATAACCTAAGGGTATTCATATATGCAACAGCACATCGATCATTACCGGGAGCTTCAACAGTCCAACAACTACCTCACCCACAATATCAATCACCGTCAGCTACACCTTCTATCTCTGCGTCGCATCGGCCATCCCCACTAGGCTTTTCGATGCCAGCCAATAGAGTAGCTCCAGGTACATGAGATTTGGCTTCCCCTCCTGAGATTTGGGCAGGCTCTAACATGTATATAGAACGATTGGTTTTCAAAGACAGTCCGTTTTACAAGATATTGGAGCAGCTTACTCCTACGGTAGAGTGCAAAGGTATGGAACTGGTGGTTTCCCTTCATTGTCACCTCCGATTGTAACTAACGCTTAGAAGTTCGCGAACAGACAAGGGATTATGTGGAGCTCAAAGTTGTTCTTACACCTCCTGTCATCACGAAACTGCAATCCGATCCTAATATACGGATACTGGTCTATTGCGCCGCGGACACCGGCCTCAACCAGCCTGCAAAGTCAGACATTGCTTTTCCTCACCAGGTTGAGCTCAAGGCCAATCTGGATGAAGTTAAGGCGAATCTGCGAGGATTGAAAAATAAACCGGGCACAACGCAGCCTGCGGATGTGACTAATTATATTCGTAAGAAGCCAGGTTATTCCAACAACGTGGTTATGACCTATGCCTTGACGCAAAAAGTAAGTAGTATGCCAGGCATCGCCCTTTTATAGAACCTCTATGCTTTTGGACCACTCTGTTTTGGAAATAATGGCTTGTTCTAATCTATTAGAATCAGAAATTCTTTATCCGGGTCAATCTTGTTCAGCGTCATCCAGTTGAAGAACTTGTGGCTGAATTAAAATTGAGAAAGACAATCTCCAAGGAACAGGTTCTGCGAGAAAGTAAGAGCTATCTAACCCAATGCACTTCAAACCTCTTAACGGTCAACAGTGAATCATAGGGCGAGTGATACAGACATTGTTGCCACATCCAGTGTCATGTCTTTAAAATGCCCCCTGTCCACTCTTCGAATCGAGGTACCGTGTCGCTCTGTGAAGTGCACACACAACCAGTGCTTCGATGCTTCCTCTTTCTTACAACTACAAGAGCAAGCACCAACTTGGTCATGTCCTGTTTGTTCTAAAGCGACGAGCTTCGAATCTCTACAAATTGATCAGTGAGTCCAATAGCCCATATCTAGGATGACCCAACTAACTTTGCAGGTATGTCGATGATATACTCCACTCAACGACAGGAGACGTTGAACAAGTTGTCATAGAACCGGATGGCACATGGTCAGGTCCTCAAGGTGATGAAAACGGGGCAGCCGGGGCCGTTACCCCCACGTCAGACGACTACGAGGAAGAGGAGGATGATGATTTGATAGAAATTCAAGAACCTGGAATCCCAATGGTCAAACGGGAATCCCTACCCAGTCGCAGTCTAACCTTGCAACAGACACCGGTTCAGTCACGAGAACCTTCTACCGCATCGTCGATGGCTCGCCTGTCCACGAACAAGCGCCCTGCAGCGCAGGTTATTGATCTTACCGGTAGTGATGATGACGACGACGAATCGCCCGTGAGGCCAACCAAACGTCCAACATTGCATGCAATAAGCCGATCGTTGCCGCGGCAAAGCTTCCGCAGTTCGTACAGTGGGGGAAACATGAATGGGAAGATTAACTTGTATGGGGGTCACCATAGCCCTGAATCATCTAGTCGAAATGGTGGTTATGACGTATGACACTGGTTAATTGAATGACTTTGCACGGTGTTACGGCGCATGGCCCCTTTGGGGATTGGGAGTTTGAGGATGCTGGGGATAGCAGTGAAGGTTTAGAAGGACCCTGGAACATGACCCTTTTTCAGGAGCAGCCTGCTGGTGAAAGCGATTTTAGTAGATTGACCTGTTGAAAGCTATAAGACTTCTAAATCTTATCCTTTTTTGGCAGAAAAAACGATCCTTCCTTAATCATGTGTATGGAGGAGAGGTGTAGGAAATGAAGAACTCGGCAATACCGGACCTCAATCTAGTCCGGGCCAATGATGGCAACTGGCTCTCCGGTCCATTTCTTAAGGTACTCCTCCGCTTTACCGCAGCACGAACGTCAGAGTAGTTTAATCAACCACTTACTGATCAATAATCCCACCTTTCTCGTCCGTCCCTTTTTTTTTTTTTTCTTTTTACCCCCAGTCTACCCTCGGGCCCTTCTATGATATTATCGTGATGTCCCTTGACATACCCTCCTCGACCGCCAATATCGCCGAACCCAATCCACGTGTTCTGAATACATCATGTCTCGACTTCCTCTTGATAGAGCTCGTGCCCATGGCCGAGCGACTAACCAATGAGCTCGCTGCCGATGAGAAACTGCTGGATGATGACGAGGCTCGCGAAACGACTTTTTTCCGCCTCGAGTCGCTTGGCTACCGGGTTGGACAAGGCCTTGCGGAGCGGTAAACATCTCTCTCTCCCTACTGTTTTGTGGTATTGGGCGAGCGCCATTTCTTCAACCGGCGGAAATGTGCGCTGAGTTGCCCGACCTGCTTGCTCCTTCTATCTCTATGATCTTCTGAGGCTGACACCTGGGCTTGTGCAGGTTCTCTAGAGACCGCCCGCGATTCACCGACAATCTCGACGTTATCAAATTCCTCTGCAAGGACCTGTGGACGATTCTGTTCAGGAAGCAGATCGATAACCTGAAGACCAATCACCGAGTCCGTTTTACACTGAAATCTACGAGCTACATTCAGCCATGAGCTAGAAGCAAACAAAGCTGACACCCCTTTCCCTCCTAGGGCGTGTATGTTCTGACCGATAATTCCTTCCGGCCGTTTTCGCGAATGAGCATGTCGGTACGGAGCGAAGCCGTATCTATGGCTCAAGCGGTATGATACCAATCAACCCCCTTCCCCATCCCATACGGGCTGCTCAGTTTCTTTTCTTTGGTCCACGTTTTCTGATTCGCGCTCTAGTACCTCTGGTTTCCATGCGGTGTCATTCGAGGCGCGTTAGCAAGCTTAGGCATTTACACTACGGTGCAAGCGGAGACGGCCGAACTCCCTGGAGCAACATTCCAAATCAAAACACTTCAACCCAAACCTTGACCGACAGGCAATTTTTTTCCCCCTACAAGCACCCTTAGCCCTGTGCCGGTGCCTCTCCGCCCACTTCAAGTTACCCGGGCGGGGAGTAGCACAAAAGAAACCGTTAAATGAAAAGACGATCCAAGGAAACAACGGAAGGGTACAACTGTTGCATCGGATAAGTTCGACGGACATTCACACATGGCAGTCGGACCCGCCGCGCCGCCTGGCCTTTGAAGACTAATTGCAGGTACGAAGAATGATTATCTATTTCAGTTCTGTGTCTCTGAGCTACCCGACATTCAGCTCTCCGACATCCGTTATTCACAATGTTTCATCCGAGTTCACTCATCGCATAACTTCAAAGCCTATCTTTCCGGGATCACAATGATTAGCAGGGCTCTTTCCATATCCTCGAGATTCAACAAGGCAGCCATTGAAAAAGAAGTCTTTTTTTCAATGGAGAGACAGTGTGCGACACGAGGTTCACCGACTTATCAAGATGCTGCGGTGGGTATTGGATAGGGATGGGCGTTTACTTTGGTGGTGGGTTCTTGATGAATTCGATGCCCTTTTCGATGTTGCCTTTCAGGCCCTGCGTGCAAGCGCCAAGGAGCTTCTTCTCTTGCTCGGTCACGCCCTCGAGGACGTTGATGGCCTTCTCGGCGCCGTTGGCCTAATCTTAATGTTAACGTACCATATCATATAATGAGCAAAACCTTGGTCAGGCTGAAGAACATACCCCTAGTTCTACCTGAGTAGAGAAGAAGTCAACACCAGTTGCCTTGGCGATAGCGTCACCGCCAGACACGCCAGGCAAGTAAACGAAGGTAGGTTCAACGATGCCCTTCTCGCCTCTGAGGGCTTTGATAACGCTCTCCGCGAATCTGCAGCACATCAGTATCCATAGCTGCCTTGCTGCTACAAGGAATCAAACCTGAACCCGGCGAATGCCATAGAAAGGGTGGCGGAGCCTGCGCCATCCTTAGCCTTGACAACCTCGTCGCCACCAAATTGGACACCTTAAGGGCAACCCGTTAGCTAAATTGTACTGTTCTGGATACATGCGTGCGAAGGGAGAACCCACGGTTGACCAGCGCATCGTATTTGTCGGCAGGGATCTGGAACGAGGGGACGGTCTTGCTGAACAGAGGAACGATAGTCTCGCCAGAGTGACCACCCACGACGGGAATCTTGACGGCGGAGGGGTTCTTCTGGCCCGAGAATTCTTGGGTGAAGGTCTCGGCACGGACAACGTCCAATGTAGTCACACCAAAGAGGCGCTTGGGGTCGAAGACGCCGGCGGCTTTGAGCACTTCCGCGGCGATCGGGACCGTGGAGTTGACGGGGTTTGAGATGATAAGGATGAAGGCTTTGGGGGCAAACTCAGCGATGCCCTTAACTAGATCACGGACGATTCCCGCGTTGACCTTGAAAAGGTCGTCACGAGTCATGCCCGGCTTCCCTATGGCAAGTTAGATGCTATCACCACATGTCCAGGGCGAAGCTTGACTGACGAGGAATTCCAGCGGGGATAACAACCACATCGGTTCCGGTAAGTGCATGCTTCAAGCCATCGTCCTTGGGCAGGAAGCCGGAGATTTTCTGCTCGAGTTCATTTAGTGAGAGAGCCCAGCGCCTTTTTTTGGGGGGGGCGTGGTCATCCTAGTGCACATACCGCAACAGAGGAGATGTGAGAGAGATCAGCAGCTACACCAGGGGTGTTGACCACATCGTAGAGAGCAAGCTCATCAATCAACGGAGACGCTTTCAGGAGGAGAGAAAGTGGCTGTGGGCCAATGAAAGAAGTTGTCAGCGGATTCAAGGCAAAAGGAATTGGTCGGGCAACAGAGGGGTAAGGGAACGGACCTGGCCGATGCCGCCAGATGCTCCAAGAACAGCTAGTAAGATACATTAGCAACTGGACAAAACATACGGAAACCAATAGCTCTGCTCACCAGCTTTCACCATGATGTCCGATCTGAATTGAAGGTATCTGATGGAGTGGACGAATAGTGTTAGCTAGTTTGACCAAATGATGGTATTTCCAACTCGATGAGGGAATGGGGTACCAAAAACAAGTCAAGTCAAGGGAGGAAGTAAAGTAATGAGATGGAAGTTGAAAGGGAGAGGGATTCGGGGGAGAGCGAGAGATGAGAGAAATGGAAGGAGGGGTAGAGGAGGGGCAACGGTGAACCAGTCCGGGCAAGTGGGAGTCCGGAGATCAGGAGACCGGGGAAAGCAAACAAGCAAACAATAATGCCGACCACTCACCAGTGTTGGAATGACAGTTCTCGGTGTAATAATGGGGATGAGGATTTGAGGAGAGAGACAGGGAGAAAAAGAGGACTAAAGAGAGGGGAGGGGCCCACCGTTATATAGCATGTTCGAGTTACTTTTCCCAGACTAGTGACTTCATAATTCATATAGGTACTCCCCGGTACCTTGTGACTGGGTAGCAATTGTATGGCCACTCAGGTACCCCCAAGTCCCTCGGGGCCAGATCACATGTGTGGGGTTTCCAATCGCCGGGATCTGTCAGAAAGTACTGTACGCATACAATGCTTCCATACGTACTTCCATACATACCTACCTACCTAGTAGGGTCTACTCTCTACATACAGAGTGCAGTTACATCGCCATTAACATCCTCTTCTTTCCAAACCCCGCCCTCCGTCTTGAACGAGATCATCTATGGAGTGGGAACCAAGCATTACCCTATTTACCTCCAGGTGGCCTCGCCATCCACGGTGACGATGACGACGACCAGCAAGACCGGTAATTTTCGTGCTCGCCTTCAACGGCCATGGCCGAGGAGTCTGTCTCCCGAATTGGCCCTTGAATCGGGAAAAGGCGGATGGTTATGATTCATACGGGGAAAACTAACTATGGCCGTTCTACAGCTCTCGGCCCGACGCACGGCTATCGGAACACATGCTGGCTACTGCATCATCCTGAACCAAGGAAAGCATCCTTTCTCTTCTGCTGGAATTGCATCGAACAGAAGGGGAATTCGGATAAGATTTTCCGCGGATTGATAGCATATCGCGCCGCATATTTTATTTTCTCTTCGCCTCGTTTCTTTCGAGGTTTCCCTCTCCTGTCCTTTGTGGTTTTTTTGAATTTTTGATTCTCTGCAGGGTCGGCCGGGCGGCGCGTAGTCCCGGTAGCAAATATTGCTAAATTACATGGACACTTCCTGCCCTTGCCCAGCACGGGGCCTATGCGTGCCCAGATCTTGTGATCTTATCTCCCAAGTTTTGTTCGTGTTTTCGTTTCACAACCCCCCCGTTTCCCATCAACTGAAGTCTGACATTTACTCGGACTCCTTCAGCGCAGCCTTCCGGGCCTGAACGCCGCGGAGCTTCCGGGCGGGAGTCTCCTTCTTGGCCTTCTGCGCGCGGCGGATAGCGCTCACACGAGCAACGGCATCTTCGCGGATATCGGCGCGGTAGCCGTTCTTAGCGCTGCGGTCGGCAACACCCTTGTAGATCCTACGCAAAAGAGCCGTCAGTTCTGATATTCTGGTATAACCGGCGCGGGCGGCATTGGCGGTGACTCACTTGCGGTTGGAAGCACGGGGGCCGTAGTTGACGGTGACAACGTTCTTGGCGGGCTGGTTGGGGTTGCCGGGCTTCTTGGTGATGACGGCAACGCCTTTCTCAGTGGGCTGGACACCGATGGCCTGTTGTGGTGGTTAGGATCCCTGAATCTGATACCAAGAAGCATTTGGGAGGGAAGAGACGAGAGAGAAATTACCTTGACGTTGGCGTAACCAGCGTACTAGACGGAGAGAAGATAAAATGTTAGACTTTTCCTACCAACTGCCAAATTGGAATTGAGGCCATTGGATAAATGCGCCCGTGGACTTTTTTAAGGTAAATACCTTGAAAGAGTGCTTGTTCTGCAAGTTCAGGGGATCACGAGAGAACTGAGAACCACCACCGCTGTTGCGCTTGACCAGGAAGGAGTTCTGGTTGCCTGTTTAGGATACCTCGAATTAGTCGGGAGTCGATATAGATTTGACCTGACTTTTTCCTTTTTTTTCTTCTCTCTCTCCATCTCTCTCTGCGGTGGCTTGGCGGGTTACATACGGGTGATCTGCCAGACGAGGTCGCTGGAAACGTTCGTTCTTTCGGCGGCCATTGTGAATAAGTCTGTAGAACAGGGTGGACTGGAATTGGGAGACAGATCGAACAGGTTCTGGAGTATCCTACGACTTCCTTCGAATGGTTAGGTTGTGTGTGCCAACGCCAAGAACGAGCGGCCGGCGGTCTCGCTAATAGGGCCGCTTTAGGAATAGGCCGCCCTGCCCATTTAGTGCCTGAGGGCCCAGGCATCGAACCTTGGCTCCACATCTCGTGATGACGATGTCTGCCTGCGCCTCCTTCCGTCGCCGAAGTACTCCGGACTGACTGACTGGCAATTCGATCCCATCCGAATTCACACCCCCTTCTTGTCAATGCCCTTGATGCGCTGGGCTATGGCAGTTTCTCCTGCCAGTTAGTTTCAACTCCTTGATTTGCCAGCTAACGTCCGGCTTTTCGCGCCTGGCTGCCAGCAGCCCCAGACATCTGGCTACGTCCCTCGTTTGTCTCCCGATACATAGACTATCTAGGCCCTGATCTAGAGAGCCATGGCCTACTACCTGCTTTATTCCTTGATTTTGTCGGTCGTGGTTTGTGGTACCGGTATGTTGCGCATGCTGAGCCTTGAGCCTTCAGCCTTCGCAAACGATAACGGCCTTCCTGACCTTTTCTCTAGCGCTCTACCTTACCCGGGCCCGATGGTTGCCTTTGATTCCGGTGCCCGATTATATCTATCATCGTCTTCCCGCCAGCTTTGCCGGCGATCTAGAGGCCGGCCTAACTTCGTCGCAGTTTGATCTCTCTGCTAATATCGCCGATGGCGATGCCCGAGCGGGTCTCGACCAGAATGCAAAGCGGGAGGTTAGAAAAATTATGAAGCGCCAAAACGTCAATTTCGATGAAGCTCGTCGAATTTATACGGAACAACGATTCGCCAAAAACAATATAGGCCCTGACGGCCGGCCCAGAGATCCCAAGTTCGTGGCCTTTTCATGATCTTGGCGGTTCTTCGGACGTCCACTCACTCCCTTCATTTGCCCTTTCCTTTTCCTTGTTTTCTATTTGGCGCTTCTCGCCGGGGGTGTTCATTCATCCTTAATCCCAATCTCAGGTCTCTCCTCCCCACGCCTTCTTACTCTCTTTTTAGTCCGCAATTGGTGGCTTTTGGTCGGACTAGTCTCCTATCGTTGCAATTGATAAATTTCTCCTCCATCCTCCAATACTTAAAGAGTCGTGCTCATACAATTACTACCCCGGGTAGGAATTGCTGCATGGTAGGATTCTCTGTTTTGCAGGGTATAAATAGACTCATATCATAAGACCCGAACACAGGCCATTCCAGCCTAAGCTATGTAGCACTGGGGTGGAACATTAGCTAAGCTAGTACATCTGGGAGCCTGGGTTACACCCATAATTGTTACATACACCGTGAAACAAGGGAACCCCCGGGCGGAGCCATGCCTCAGTATGAGGCAGTTCTGCCGTAGACCAAATATTTCCAGACGTGTTGCACCACGAGAGGCCTTTCAGCGTCCACGGCCATAACCGCCGGCTTGAAATCCCGGGGGCGGCGGCGGCGGTGCCACAGGAGCCCCCGCGGAAGGGCTGAAACCAGGAGGAGCGAAACCGGGCGGAGGCGCCGCTTGGGGCGGGAACGGAGCTTGCTGGCTTGGGTTGTTATTGAAGCCTGGAGGTAGGAAGGTTTGCGGACCACCATAACCGGCCTGTGACGGCGGGGGTCGTGCTGGCAACCCCGGCGGGGGGTTTGCCAAAGAGGTGGGGGCAGGGATAGGTCGGTTTGGTTGTGTAGGTGGCACATTTTGGAAACCAACGCTCGGTGAAGCAACGTTTCTTCCCATCCCTAGATCAGCCGGGGCTGTGCTCAGCGGTCGAGAGTTGTCACCAGTAGCCACCGCAGGGGGCATGGGAGTTCCTGGAGTCGAAAACTGCGGCGGCATAGATTGTGTTGGCGGATGGACGTTATGCTTGCGAGCTTGTGCAGCCAGCATTCGCTCAGCCTGATCACCGTGTCGCTCTCCTTTACCATCCTTTTTATAGGCATATTGTACCGAGACCTGTTTGTTCATGAGATACTGTCCACTCATGTTGGCGATAGCAGCATCCGAAGACTCGAAGTCACTGAAAGAAACGAATCCGTAACCCTTTGATAGGTTATTGTCATCACGCGCGACCTGGGGCTGGTTAGCGATGTCTCCGCGGAGTCTGCGGGCAAGTCTACAAGCGGGAAAGGGGACCAGGGGTGTAGAAGCCTAGAGGGCATACCTTTGGCAAAGTCACCAAATTCCCAAAACGGCTGAAAGTGTCGAATAGAACCTGTTCGGTCACCATAGGGTCAAGGTTCCCGACAAAGAGCTCTGCGCCAATTTCCACCGATTTTTGCTTATCAGCCGATGCCTTGTTCACACGGATCGGTTTCCCGTAAAGGCGAATGCCATTCATGATGCGTGACGCGTATTCCGCATCCTCCTCGCTGATAAATTCCACGAATCCATACCCTTGATGGGATTGGGTGACTCGGTCTTTGGGTAGGTGAACGTTAACGATGCGTCCGGCCTGAAGCATCAGCTCCCATACCAAGCTATCTGTGACCCTTTCGTCGAGGTTGCCGATATAAACAGTAGCCTCTTTATCTTGCTCCCTACGAAGTAGCCAGCCGTTAGTTTCACCGTATCGCAAACAGAGAGGAAGGGAAAAGGCTAACATACCAATGCCTCGCGCCGGACATAGTGCCGGTGTGGTTGCTTAAGAGAACAACCTAGGGGTATAAGAAATAGTAGGATATTTCAATTGGTCGGGGGAAGGAAATCGGGTTGGCGGAGAGGTTTGCGAAAAGCAAGCATGGGTAGCTGGCGAGGGAAGCTTCTGCGTTTATCGGCGGCTCTTTTTTTCCTTAGTCAACCGACCCCGGAAAACTTTTGAGCATTTGCGGCCGCGCTTCAACTCCGCCGTCTGTCTCTCCATTACATCTCCCACTCTGTCCCCAATCCTTCTTTAGATCTCTTTCGGTCAGCAATCGATTTTGCCCGTGCGCTATAGCCCCCGAGCTTCTCGTCAAAATGGTTCAGTTCTCCGAGGAAACGAAAGTGAGTTTTTGAACCTCGCTCTCCCGCGCTACCGCGCGTTGCAGCTTTCTTTACTCACTTCTTTCTCTTTCACTAGGAGCGTATCTCCAAGGTCATCGACGTATCCAGGGTTGCCATTCACTAGTGAGCTATTTCGCCTCTGCCGCCTGACAACTGTCCAGAATTCGAGCTGACAACATTGTCCTTGTTTAGCGGATATCTGCCTTTGATAGTCTATCTCGGTACGAGTCATTGCTACTTCAGACACACCTACCTCCGGAGGTGATCGGAGATGGAGTCATCACTAACAGCATGGGCAGGCTACACCTACAGTGAACCTCGTCCGTCTTTGTTCAAGTAGGTATTCCCCAAATGGGCGTTCAACTCCCCACACGGCCGGCTTACCGATCTTCAGGCTGTTCTCGCCGCTCGCATAAAGGGACATGAAAAAACTGGGGAAGGTGTTTGGGTAATGGGAAGCAGCCTTTATTGAGAGGGAGACGCGAAAGCGTTCACCCTCTGGTTACGAATCTTTGGACCGGTCGCACCCTTTGGTCCTCAAGGATGGAAGCCTTGAACATACTTGAATTCCCACTAATGTATTTTTAAATCGTATTGGATTATGTTTCTTTTCCATGTCCTGCTGCAATGTGAACCGAAATAGGGCGAATTGTTCTTTGCTCTTTGAGACTCGCGGAAATCGAACCTAGCCTTTGGTTGCATCTTGCACGTTAGGAGTAGCGGCAGCAGACAACCTTCAGATTAAATGTAACTATAAGAATAGCTTCTTAAGCGTCCCAAGGGCCCCAGCGTACCTACCTATACAGACATTTGGCTGAAGTCGCCTGGAACGGGCCTTCCGCTACCTAAGCGGAATTGATCAAGTTTCTCCCGATGCCGAGGAAAGAAAGGACGGAAGATTAATTCCAAACTCTCCATCTGCAACGAACGTGCTTCTTTTGCTTCCACTATTCTCCCCTTTTATTATCCAAACCCGGCAAAAACTTGAGGCCCTTGAAGAATCTGAAGGGTTCATGACTAGTCAGGATGGCTTGTCCCCATCCCTCGTGGAGACCGTAGCAGGATTCACGGCCGGAATCGTTTCGACTCTTTGTCTGCATCCGCTGGATTTGGTCAAAACTCGACTCCAAGGTAAGCCGGCATAATAACCGCGGCGCAGGGTTCCCCATGATTGTTATTCACACCTATCTCTTGCAGTCGATCGGTCCTCGTCCTCTCGTCTGGGCGGTTCGCTCCGCGTGATCCGCGGGATATATCAGCATGAAGGCGGCATCACGGCATTCTATCGGGGGTTGACGCCCAACGTGATTGGGAATTCCACCAGTTGGGCGCTATATTTTCTTTGCTACGGCAACTTCAAGGACTCTCTGCGAACTTCTCGCCTTTCGCAAGGGCAGGAGCTGTCGTCTTCCGATTATTTCCTTGCCTCGGGAGCCGCAGGTAAGATGTGCTTTCTTCTTTCATTCTTTCCAACGGTTGTATCTTATCGAGGATTGTGAATGGGCGACGGCTAATTGGGATTCTCCTTGCAGGTATGCTAACCTCTATACTAACGAACCCGATCTGGGTGATCAAGACTAGAATGTTATCCACCGGTTCTAGAATGCCCGAGGCATATGCGTCGTTTACCAGTGGCGCCGCACAAATATATCGTTCGGAGGGTATCCCGGGGTTCTATAGGGGTCTTCTTCCGTCCCTTTTCGGCGTCAGCCACGGCGCCTTACAGTTCATGGCATATGAACAGCTGAAGTTGCATCGGGCCCGGATGTATCCCGGATTCATGGCCGGTGATAGCCATCCGGCCGCTTCCCAGCGAGGAGGGGAGCTTGGGAACTTGGATCTGTTCGTGATCTCCAGCCTGTCCAAGATCTGTGCTGGGTGTGTCACCTATCCTTACCAGGTGCTGCGATCCCGACTGCAGACCTACGATGCCCATATTGTATACCGCGGAGTCTGGGATGCCATTCTACAGATCGGAGCCAAGGAGGGAGTCGCGGGCTTCTACAAGGGCCTGGGCCCAAATCTGATTCGGGTGCTACCAAGCACGTGGGTGACGTTTCTGGTGTATGAGAACACCAGAGCGTATTTGCCCGGCCTCTTCTCCAAATAGAAAAACACTCGGGCCTTTAGGGCGTCGGGCTTTTAACGTTTGATACCCCAGGGCCATATGCTTGTGGCCCACTTGTCATGCAATTAATATCATTGCTTCATTCTTTTCTCGTGGCAGCAGACATTCATTCTGTACTCGCAAATCTTTCCACAAACAACGGAGCTCTGCCCCGTGTCCCTCCGTGGCTGCTTTTCGAAATTATCGGGACCCTTGCAGTGACGTGTAAATGTGCCCAGCAGAGTTGATGAATGACCAAATGGGCGAAAGACAAAATTTTTGCTTTTCAGGTGGAGAGTAAGCAAAGAGAGCCGAGAGTCTACCAAATCTCCAAACAAATCAAACGTGGTATCGTATAAACGCCCTATCTTAGTCCAACGCTGGCGTTCCCAGAGAAGAAACACAGACAAAGAAAAAAGAAAAAGAAAATCGAGAATGGACAGGGTGGAAATGCACCCATGGCGAAGTCAAGGGCCTTCTCTATCAATATAACAAGTCTCCGCATCCTCCTCTTCGCTGCTGGAGCCTCCGGTGTAGGTGGATGAGTCCTCGAAGCTGGGCCGTCTTGTTTTGTCTCGGCCGTCACCCAATCTTCTGCGGCTCTCGAACCCTAGGTCAGACTTCGACGTGGGCGAGATCCTACGGTCTTTTCCGCGACCCTTAATGCCTTTGTTGCTATTCTTGTAGAGGGTAGCAAAATATTCCCAGAGCTTGCGGTCTTGTGCACTCATCGGCTCGGCTCCTGTCAACTGGGAGAATTTCAAGGTCAAGTCCCGCAACGTAGCGGCATGGAACTTGTTCTGGTGGGACTATCGTTCCTTGTTAGACTTGAAAGCCCGACAAGCATCACCTACATATCCGTGATCTGGCGTTTCGTACCTTGAGGTTTCCAAGTTGGGTGAACTGTTTCCCACAGTCATCTAACAGGCAGGTGAACGGCTTGGCATGCTCATGGGTGATCTTGTGGGCTCGGACGTTGCCCCGTTGGGCGAACCGTTTCTGGCAGATGTCGCAGGAGAAGGGTTTTTCTCCCGTGTGTCGTCGCTGATGGGTCTGATTATTGTCGAACCCGGGTCCCCAAGTCAGATAACATATCCTTTTCACGGTGACTTGCTTTCATGGGCTTTCCCTTACCTTCAGGTTCCCCAGCTGTGAGAAGCGCTGTCCGCACGAGGGTTCCTTGCAGATCTAAAATGATGAACGAACAGGACCTGGTTAGCCACACTCTTTCTCCTTGGAGGGGAATCATGCCCGCCATCCGGTCTACTCACAAAAGGCTTGTCGCCGGTGTGCGCCCTCGTATGGATGTCGAGGTGAGTCTTCTGCGCGAAACTTTTCCCACAGTTTGGCAGGGTGCAGACATATTTACGCTTCTTCAGCGATCGAGGTGTGGTCTCGTCGACCCTCGTGATGCACCGTGATGGGTTTGTCGGTTGGGGAGCTACATAGGGCTGGGGGAGCCCGTTTATGCCGCCGTGGGTCAGCTGCTGCAGCGGTGGTAGCGACTGCTGCATGTTGGGCACCGGAGCCCCGTTCTTTGACTGGATTGTCTTCATCAGCACGTCCACCTCCGTTGAGAACTCGATCTCAGCGGTACTAGGGCTTTTGCCTCGGGCAGTTGCTCCGTTGGTGGGGAGCTGGGTTACTAGAACCTGGTGAGGACCCGAGCCCGCATCGGGTTTGACCAGCGAATCCCTGACCACCCGGTTGACTCCATTTTTAGCCGGACGGATATCTGGGATGGGCTGGATGGGCGGCGGCTCGGATGCCAGACGCGCTGGCTGGGAAGTGACCGGCTGATGGCCCGGCACATAGAATTGTTGGTAGCCGGGATGGGGATGGGGGTTCAGGACGTGGTTAAACCCGTAACCGGCGGACGAAGACTGTTGAAAAGGCAAGGGAAAGGAGGTCGTCTGGCTGGGATAGAAGGAGAAGTGCTGGCCGATATTGGAGGTCATCAATCGACGAGGGGCGGCGCTCACCGGGTGGCCGGCAAAGTCGTAAGGCACTGGCTCTGCAGTTTCCATCTCGACGGAGTTTTTTTTTTTTTTTTTTTTTTGAAGTCCTCTCGACACAGATATGATGACTCGAGCAACTCCACGGCAGATAAACCCGATGCTTGGGACTGCCTGCACTTGCAGGCCTTTGGGATCTCTCCCCTTTCCCCCCCTCTATCTACCCAACGCTACTTGTCCCAAATCAGCTGCAAAGTGGAAGATGGGGAGGCACTATGAAGACTTTAGCCTTCACCTAAAAAACACATGCAAGACAAGAACCCCAGGAGGCACTTTTACTCACGATGTTCCTTCTTCCTTTCCCTCTTGCTGTGGAACCAACGTAACGGGACCCCACGAAATGATCGAAGGCCTTTCAGGCCGGCCCAGTTAGCACCAAAAGCAAATATGTATATAGTTAAGATCACGCGCTAGCTCAGATCCCCCACAACCAAGATGAGCGCAGATGCATGTACAGGATACAG
Source organism: Aspergillus persii (assembly GCA_002215965.1). Classification (NCBI taxonomy): domain Eukaryota; kingdom Fungi; phylum Ascomycota; class Eurotiomycetes; order Eurotiales; family Aspergillaceae; genus Aspergillus; species Aspergillus persii. The sequence continues at coordinate 2,443,931 of NGZO01000008.1, read as the reverse complement.
ATATATAGATATATAGATATATATATCAGGGGACGGATAGATGATTGGAAGTGAGGCGTGAGGAATGTGGTAAGAGGAACGAATCGAAATGGAGAAAAGGAAGGAATGGAGAAGAGGGAAGAAAAAGAAAGTAAAAAAAAAAGAAAGCAAGTCAGAGAGGGGCGAGAAGGATAGGTAGAAAAGGCTGAAGAGAGGGTATCTAGGGTCCGGTCGGTAGGAAAAGTAGGTAAGTATAATGAGATTGATATGACAATACCGATTGAGAGTCAGCCAGTAATACCCAATTCTGGACAATAGGGTACGGGGTACGTAGGGAGGGTAGGGTACCGAAGGCGATCATTCACGCGGTCACCAGCAGCCTGCTAGGTTGACGCGCGGTGATCTGGAACTAGATATATACTACTTGCGACGGTGCTGAGGGCGAAAGTGCCCTCAGCCTCTTCGGAGCAGAGGCGAAGGGGGTTGAGTATTCGAGACCGAAAATAACGAAATGAAATGAAATGAAACGAGGTAAACCCCAATATGATGATGATTATTATTATTATTGTAAAAAATAAAAAAAATGAAAAATGAAAAAATGAAAAAATAAAATAAAAAATAAAATAAAACAATTTACATCGAGTCCCAGGACAGTGGAAGCAGCGGGGTGGGCGATGACAGGGATCCAGTTAGCGGATGGTTTAGCTGAAGGCTTGTAGGAGTCCAAAGGTTAAGACTTAAGAGGTTCAGAACTTAAGCCCGAGTCCACGTCTGTCCGGTCCATGATGAACCTCCATGTATTATGATGTATGACTTGTCTAACCTAGGCGGGCAGGGGGCTTCCTAGGCAGACGTAGATCTGATTTCCCAGTGAAACACACACCTACATGTACAGAGTAGGTAAGTAATAGAATATAATATAATCTACTCTGTAGCATATACCGTAAACAAAAAATGGAATGAACGGAGGAGAAAAGCAGAGGGGGAGGTATGGAAGGCTGGAGGTAAAATAAACCATCAGATCAGAATAAGAAGAATAAAACAATAAAACAGTGATCAAACCTGGTAGGCCAGCATCGCCGGGATCCACCCTGGACGACGGACTCAGCTTTTTCTTCTCCGGGCGAAAGCTGACGGCCGAAAAAGTACCGTCGCTCCCAAAAGAAAGGTGAGATCCGCGGACCTTAATTCGACTGGGGCCATATGCCTTGACGAATCTTCACGTCCGGTTGAATCTTTAGAGAGAGAGAGAGAGAGAGAGAGAGAGAGAGAGAGGAACAATTTTGGTTCAAAATAATAGTTAATAAAATAATCATCACAATCACATCGAGTCGAAAATAGAAAAACAGGGGAAAATGACTCCCCCTTTCCGCCCAACACGATGAAAATGGGGCGATGGGGAAGTTTGGCAGGGATCATGACGGACTGCCTACCAGGCTATCCAGTCTAGTAGATGCTAGGTGCTCGGGGACTCTAGAGCACTCCGAGTAAGTCTTTAATCTACGCATAGTCTCCATGGTAGGAACTAAGTCTATAGTATAACTATAGAGTAAGGAATTCCAGAGGATCGTGGAGCCTGACCCAATCACGGGACGCCCCGGAGACGGCCCGATCGAGTCCACGGGAGATGTTGGACTTGTTGGTCTCGTCCTTCTCAACCAGAAGCAGGTACGCATGCAGCGACATGCTAGAATCCTCGGGGATAATTCAATCTGCTTGTTCTTGTTCTCGTTCTCATTGCCTCAATCCGTATCCCAGGTCATCGTCATCGCCTGACCCCCACCGCGCCTTGGGGACTAGGGAAGGTCTTGCAAGGCCCACTGGAAGGGGGAAAAAAGGAAAGAAAAAAAAAAAGAAAAAGTAAGACTTGCTCAATGGTTCAGTTCAATCCAGTTCAATCCCAGCCTAGCTAGTCTAGGATACCCTCGTCACCTACGCAGGCACCTGGACTGTTGGGATCACCATTCTCGTTTCTTCCCCCCCCCGAAGAGGGCGTAGATCCTTTTCCTTGAAACTGTGGCTTCCCGGAGGGGTCCGTGAATCCGCAGGGAAGTGACAAGTCCCGAGTCCGATCATCACCGCATCCTATTATCATTGTTTGCATAAGCGCAGCACCCTGCAGCGAGGCAGCAGCTTCTAAGCTCGCTCCGTTTAGCGTGGAAGCGCCTAGGCGGTGATCAAGGAGGTGACGGACTTACTGGAAGTATGCACGTACATATGTACACTGTACAGACTACATACATACATACCCTTGGTCTCTGTAACTAGCAGGGTAAGATAGGTTTGAAGCAAGTCCTGTACATCACCGTAACGTGGTGGACAAAGCCAAAGCCAAGCCATTATGCAGCGCCGGAGTGGATGGTGATTCCCAGACTGGCTGCAGACCTGCTGCATGGGACCCGACAACTCCGGGCGCAGCTTGATCGCTTTCCCTTGGAGGGTCCAGAGTTCGCTGGACGTTGTCGAGGAATTCAATCGAGATCGATCAGTTATAGGAATACTGATAGAGGGGGGGGGGGAGAGAAGGAGGGAGAGCGAGATCTATCTTTACCGAGTAACCAGTTAACTAGTTAACCAAGTTAGTGCATTATACTTACCTAAAGGATTACTCCGTACAGAATCACGCTACCAATGACAATAATCAGAATAATCCTTTTCGCTGGGGGGTTTGGGAACAGCCGCAACTGGCGACTGAATCTCACCGCAGTCCGATCGTTTACCCACTCGGGCAAGAGATTTCCTTTTGGCCCCTTCTGATTATTATTATTATTATTATTATTATTATTATTATTATTACGACGATTACTATTACTATTAGTATTCTTACTCCGGAGTAGTGTCCAATGTCCATGGTCCCCCGTAAAGTTCTATCATAATATTATTATTTTAGGTCCGGTGCAGACGGACTACCCTCATACATCGCTAGTTTCCCTTGGATCCAGATCAGCTCCGTCATCCTATCAGCCATACGTACCTGACCTGACCGTGTTTTGTGTCTACCGCGTCGAGTACCCAACCTCCCGACCTAGCATAATCAAAATACGAAACCGGGAGGATGCCCCTGACGATGCAGCTGAATTGAGGGTGACAATTGTCCTGCCAACGCCCCGGGATTCGGACGTATCGCAGGCCTCGTTTCAAGACTCTCCGTCTGGCGTAACCAGCCTTTCCTCCAAAATCTAGGCACTCAGTCCATACGGGGTAAGGAAAGTTAACGCAGAGGGAAGGGGGCAATTGGCAAAAGGGGGAAGAGTTTGGGGGTGGGGGAAGGAAACTGGTCTCATGCTCGTTTCTTTGTCTCCGTTGGCGTGACGGGCCGGCCCTTCTTCAGCTTGGGTTCCCCGTCACGATATCACATTTCTCTCTCCCAGGTGGTTTTGGATCATCTTAAACACGTGGGGAGAGAGATACGAAGGAATGAAAAAGACAGAGAAAGAAGGAAAAGAAGGAACGAAAAGAACGACAATAAAAAGACCCAGGAATATCCAGATGGGTGGGTGAATGACATACATTACACTCCATAGTCAATAATAGTCAATAATAATAAGACAGGAGACAAAATACCTCCACTGGACAAAGAAGGACCTGGGGGAGCTAACGAGGAACTAGAGCGATCGTCGCCAAATCGTAGAATCGATGGATCGTGTTGAGTTGAGCCATCCGCCCGGTGCGTGTGGGAATATTTGGAAGGATTCCGATCCGTCTCGTAATTACTCTGTAACCAGTTAGAGTACAGAGGAAGGGAAAGGGGTATTTTATTTTACCGTCAACCGGGAGAGAAAATCATGATAAGAAGAAGGACAGGCGGAGGATATTGTCCGGCGTGTCTTTTCCATTTCTCGGTAGCCGCCAGTGGCCGCGGAAAATCGACGGCGGCTGACTGGAGCTGAGTGAGATGGAGCTAAAAATGGCCTCCCTCGTGATCGTCAGGGCGTCTCCTCCGGGGGCGACGCAATCAGAAACCGGCCTCCACCTTCAAGGATTCGACCTCGAGAAGTGATAGATAGAATTTGATAGATCCCCGCCTCTCAGCCCTCGACCCCATCGCCCCATCCAGACTGACAGACCAGACCAGACCGACGGAGTACAGAATAATACAATATACAATTATACCTACAATTCACGAACCCGGGCTCCTCTGCTTACGTAACGCCGGCCGGGTTAAACGCTGCAAAGTACCTAAATTCATCCGTTCCAAATTACAAAGAGACAGACATCGGCTACCCTAAGAGCAAGCAATCGCCCATTGATCCGTACAAGCACTCTTCCTCCAGGACCTCGATCTTCCCCCGCTGGTCCTCTTGATCCTTCAACGTTCCCCCTCGGAGAATCTTCACCCCAGTGTGGATGCAGGGACAGGGCCCAGAAAACGATGCTGCCTCCATTGACACGGGAAATCCAGGTAAATCAAACTAGACGCGACATCAAAACAGACACGGGAAGCATGAACGAGCGATAAAGAGAAGATGATCAGTCACACGTGCGCCGAGAAGTCCCAGAAAATTGCAATCCTATCACCGTCCAGTGTACGTAGAGTATCTGGGAGCCAAGTAAGTAACGCCTTCGGAGGAGGTAAAATAATGACCATAGAGCCCTGCTGTTTCTCAGGGAGAGGGTACAGGAACATACCGCCAAATTCTTGCGCGCATGTCACCGCTACCGGTCGCAAACAGATTATTTGTGGGACTGGGAGCGACCGAGATCACTGCGTGGCCGTGTTAGAAGGGCTTGCCTCGAGACCGCTCTGGGTTGGGCTAGGCGCGGACTTACCGGAGTTTTTGTGCCCCTGCAGCATCATCTGGGCATTCCCGGTAATCGGGTCCCAGAACTGAACGCCTCGGTCCTTAGAACCACTCATCACCCAGTGACCGTCCGGAGTCAGGCAGACACTGAGCACGAAGTCCTATCCAGTCCGGTCAGCAACCGTCAAACCGTTGTCGCGACTCCTTCGCAAAGACGTACCTTGTGACCCTCGAAAGTGCGGATGCATTTACCGCCCTTGGTCCCGCCACTGGGATAGGCTCCACGAGCAACGTTAAGCTCCCAAAGCTTGATGGTCTTGTCAAGACTGCCACTGACAAGGTCCCGACCGTTTGGTGCAAATGCGACCGAGTAAACACTGTCTTTGTGGCCATCTGGGCTCTCAAGGCGCTCCACCAGGTATCCGGTCGTAGTATCCCAAACACGAACGCTCTTGTCAAGAGATCCGGCTGCAACGTAATGGCCGTCAGGGGACATGGCGACTGTAGTCACTCCGTCTTCGATGCTGAGTGTGTAGACAAGCTTCCCATCTAGGATGTCCCAAAGACGCACGGTCTTGTCCCCACTGCCGGACGCGATGTAGCGGCCATTGCCGGCAAAATCAAGAGAGTAGATGTCCTGCTCATGACCACTGAAGATATGCTTGATGGTTCGAGCGGCAATATCCCATACCTACGTTTTCCGTTATTAGCTACGACACAATATTGTCGAAGGAATCGGGTAAAAAAGGAAATGAAAGGGCCTTTTTAGGGGAAGGGGGGGGGGATTCTAGGTGAACTTGAAATGAACTTCGGACTTACTCGGATTTGCTTATCTTCAGCACCGGTAGCGAGATACTTCCCATCCGGGCTGAAGCAAACGCTGCGGATGTAAAGATCCCCATTCTTATCGACATTCTCGTCCTGCAAAGTGGCAACGTTCTGACCAGTGGTCACGTCGAAAATTTGAGCGGAGCGATTGCAACCAGTGGCCAAATATTTCCCATCTCGGCTGAAACGAACACAGCAAACGACGCTATCATGTACGAGATGGTGGACGAGTTCAACGTCCAGAACTCGCTGCACCTCGGGGTTGAAAACAGCGTACCAATCGGCCCCCTCTCGCTTCTGCGAAGCTGGCAAGTCATCGGGGTTCCAGTTCGCCAGCATGTTTCCCGGACGCTCGCGCACAATCGCCTGGCTAGGCGGGGTAGGCCGCGCCAGTTGAGGAGACACGCGAGGGTCCGGATAGGCCAGCTGGTGAGTTTGCTGGGGGGTTGCCGGACCCGGAGGAGCGCGGGGTCTTTTGCCCGGCCCCGGCGAGGCGGTTGGGGGAGGAGGGGGTCCGTAGCCTACACGAAAGTCGAGAAGAGACGTGGTTAGAGCTTCCTAAGAGTAAACCAAAACGCAGTCACGACATACCGTTCACAGCAGCGCCAGGCTGATATCCCCCAAAGGAGCTCTGCGGTGGTTGAGGAGCTCCTTGTTGAGCCGCGGGAGCAGGCTGTTGAAGGGTATGCTGGGGAGGCTGCTGATCCTGGGGAGGGGGAGGGGCAAGACCGGGACCAGTACCTCCTTGGTTGGTCATGATACCACCGAATAGATTGCTAGGGCCATGGCCCAGTGCCGGTGGAGGGGGTTGAGAAGGGCCGGCATGCGGAGTCGGACCGGCAATGTGAGACGGGACAGTTGCCACACCGCGCGATTCAAGCTCATGCCGCAAAACCCGAATCTCCGCTTCATAACTACCAACAAGACGCGCGGTCAGTATTCTTCAAGGAGTCGCCTCACTCATGCTTGAAATAACAGGAGGGAGGAAAAGAGGGGGACACGGGAAATACACACTCTTGTTTCATCTTGATTTGTGCTTGTTCCAATTGGTAGACTTTTGATCGGATCATCTCCATTTCTTGAAGTTGCCCAGTTACTGGAGGGAATTGGGTCAATACATGATCAACTCATTGTAATGAGGTCATTGCCGTGGTCGAGAACCACCAACCCAGCCGTTCTCCAGCCGGGGATAGACCAGGAAGCCATGGATAAGAATCGGCCGTGAAGAACTAGGCGGGACGAAAAGAAGGCAGCTTACATTGATGCTCGAATTCGCCAGTGCTTCTTGACTGGTTTTCAAACTCCTGGCGCAACTGGTCCAACAGCTCCGTCAGACGGGAGTTGGGCGCGGGAACCATCCCGCGATGAGCGTTGTACATTGCGCGTAATATTTCCCTGCCGGGTATATGATTGCTTCGAGGCAACAAGAGGCACTAGGGAAAGTAGGGGATTGGAGGTAAAGACCACCTTCCGCGACGGTGGGGGGAAGGCGATGAGGTTGGGGTTGGGTTGTTCGCGGCGAGAGGGCGAGACACGAACGATGGGGTTTTCAATTCGGCGACCGGACTGACCAGAGACGACAGAAACTGCTTTGGCAGAAACGTCAACGCAGCCGCATCACAGCGTGCTCCAAACGAAGCAAGCGCTGCGACCGAGTTGAGAGGACGGAAGTGAAGTAGCCGAAAGGTCAAGAAGGGGTGCCGATGAATGAATTGATGGGCAAGAGGGTGGATGGGGACAGGCTGAGCGATAGATGACAGACAAGAGAGCTCGAGCGCAAGGTCGGGTTGGGTACTCGATGGGGGCGACGGCGGCTGAAAGTTTGGCGCGAGAAGCGAGGCGATAGGCGAGAAGCGACTTTCCCCCCTTTTTTAGTTCGGCGGGGCTTCCCGAGCGACCGTTTGCAGATTTGCCTCGACGTACGGAGTGGAATGTTTAAAAGACCTTGTTATCGTGTTGACTGTATTTTTTGGGGTGTTTGTTTTGTTGACCATTATCCTCGGCATTCTCTTGTTACATTCTATTCTTTTAGGGTTGGAAAATTCTGCATTGAATAGAGAATCCCTGTTGGTTACAGACGGAGTACAAAGCAACCGCGACCTACTGTATTACCGCACAAATATACTACCGACAACAGGTACTAAAGGTGGGTAGAAGACTACAAGTCCTATACGGAGGTAGAGGCTGGTAAGGTAGGTAGATACTCAGACGCTAAATCCCCAATTCTCTCCAGGTATACCGATCAGCGTCGCCATAAATGAGTGCGAAATATACTTAGATACTCTGTACACACATTACAATGATAGGTGCGGTGCGTCAGTCTACCAGGCGTAGTTACAACTATCTAGTAGGTCTACATGTACCTGCATGACTAGGTATATACATAACTATCCGTGGTCTGGTAGATACCTTAGGCAGAAAGGATCATAATCACGGAATATCGTAAGTAACCATCATTGGACCTTGCGAAAATTTCCCCCGATGATCTTGAATCGAGGAGGAAGAGAGAAAAAAAAAAAAAACGTTGCAGACTTCCCTTCCCGCCCTGGTGCGATGCCATGCTTGGTTCTAATAGGCGATTTGCTTCTTAATCAGCCCGAAGTTCTGGAATTGCCCCGAGTTTGCCCCCCCTTCATCTTAATCTTCTTCCTCCTCCCTTGACTAGTGCATCCACTGATCTTTCCTACGGAATAAGAATTGGTTTCCCCTTCCTCCTCTTCCTCTCTTCCTCTCTCCCCCACCCTAATTGTATTCCTTTCTATCCGTATTCGCGCACCATGGATATCGCCCTCGAAATCTGGGACACCTTCATTGGTGATCCCTTGTATGCCACGCTGCTTCCACTTTCCCTGTCCTCCTCGGTCTCTTCTCCTGGTTTCACCAATGCTGCCAACAGCACCCTATCCTTCTTCGGCGCGCCCCAACCCTTTACTTACGAACCCGCCACCCAATTGATCTATCTGGAACCATCGCAGTATGCGTACATGAGCGCATGGCCAAGAAACAACATCTATCGCCAATTCCTGAGTTTCTTCCTGATCGTTTGGTATGTCGCATCCTTTCCCAGATATGGAACGAGCTGCTAACTATTGTTGTCCCTGGAACGTAGGATCTTTGGCTTCATCATGTACTTTGTCTCCGCGACCCTTTCATACATCTTCATCTGGGATAAAACCACAGTCAAACACCCCAAATTTCTCAAAAACCAAATTCCTATGGAAATCGCCCAGACAATGGGATCTATGCCCATCATGTCCTTGTTGACGGCGCCCTTCTTGGTCGCCGAGGTTAGGGGATATGCTAAGCTTTACGATGGATTCTCAGAGGAACCATTCCCCTATTACAGCGTCCTGCAATTCCCTCTTTTTATCGCATTTACCGACCTATGCATCTACTGGATCCATCGCGGCCTACACCATCCGCTGATCTACAAAACTCTGCACAAACCTCACCACAAATGGATTATGCCCAGTCCGTACGCATCGCACGCATTCCATCCCCTGGATGGCTGGTCACAAAGCGTTCCGTACCACATATTCCCGTTCATCTTCCCTCTCCAGAAATTCGCCTATGTCCTCCTTTTCGGTTTCATCAACCTCTGGACTGTCTTGATCCATGATGGCGAATATGTTGCAAATAGCCCGGTGATTAACGGCGCGGCTTGCCACACGATGCACCATCTCTACTTCAACTATAACTATGGACAGTTTACCACTCTCTGGGACCGTCTTGGAGGAAGTTACCGGCAGCCAAACGAGGAACTTTTCCGTCGCGAGACGAAAATGGACGAGAAGGAGTGGAAGAGACAAACCAAGGAGATGGAAACCATTCTCAAGGATGTTGAGGGTGACGATGACCGCAAATATCTCGCGGAGGAAGTATCCAAGAAAGACCTGTGATTCGACGTTGACGCTCTGCGAGAGACAATCCTTGCGAGCTGATGGAGGTCTCGTCTCCTCCGCTGTACCGGTGAAGATATGGACATTTTTACTGCCCGCGACTTCGACTGCAAGGAGAACAAATAACCCACTTAAGACATTCTGTTTTCCCTCAAACATGGGAACAAAATAAAAATCTGCAGTAACATGGTCTTTGCCAGGGGAGAAGGCTAGCAACGAGTCTCATTGCCTTCTGCTCTTCTTGTGCCTATTTGGCACTTGTATAACAACCCTTCTAGTACAGTGTTTAATATCTGGTTTTGTGTTTGTTTCTGTTACCTTGTTTTACCTCATTATTAATATCCCCTGTCAAGGCATTCCAGCCGTATCATTCCTATCTGATCTTGGATGTTTTTGGCTTGAGAGACTACCCGAAGACGTTTGTTGGCGGTTCCTTTTTCTCCACTGTTCAATTCTATTGTACATACATATTTCTGCAATTTTTCTGACGACAAGGTGTGGCTTACGAAGGAAGCTTATTTGATGAAGAAATTATCAAGTACAATAATGCAAGGGCATATTCTTATGTCATGTGAAGTCTATAAAGGCAGGGTGCTGTGCACGTTAAGTTTGACAACTGGAAGATTTCTCTCAATATTTAGCCCTCAGCACTGCTTGAGAGCGTACGACTGGGCATAATCTACTTCAAGATTGTACAATTACCAACATGAATGTATCATAGTATTCCCCGCCGGCGCAACCTCGGCCGCTCAGCCCCGTAGTTGTTTACACTAATTGCCCTGAACACAAAAATCCACTTCTTAGCATCGATAATCGGTGCCTACTGAGATGGGCGATGTTCTGAGATAAGGAAGGGGCAGTCGATATGCGATCGATACTCATGAAATATCAGCAGCTCCGTCGGGATCGGCAACATCCACATCCCCATCCGCAGGCGCGCTCGCAACGTCAGCATCGCCCGAAGGAAGTGCTGGTGCCTGAGTTCCAAGGGGGGCGGCCGAGGTCATAGCTTCGGAGATGAATGATTCCTCGACAGCAGCCTTTCGTCGAAACACTCTAAGCCACCGGGTACCCCATTGTCGGATAATTACGTCTTCCGGCAGAGTGCCACTTCCATCGCCCCTTTCCATTAGCTCGTCGTTGCTCCCCCCGGCGACGGAGACGATGGAATCATCGATCACTTTGAAAAGAGCCTGCATGTCCGTCTTTTCCCGGTTCAAAGTCTCATCCAGGACGCTGAGCTGAGGTTCATATAGGCCTGTTTGGACCCGTGCAGCAACGATCTGCCGCAAACGGTTGGTGACTTTCCCGACAGTGGCAGCAATCATCTCAAAGACGTGTGTCTTCGCCAGAATAGAACCCGCATCTAGTTGATCCACCAGAGCCCATTCAATGACCGAAAGTGGTGTTATAATAGTGTAGTTCAACAGCTTGTCGATTATGTTGATGCCGATGCCTGGCTGATCCGCCCAATAGTCCATAACCGAAGAAATAATTTGGCGACGCGCACGAGGTGACTTGGGCCCGATAGCCAGAAGTCGCTCTTTATTTCTTTCGATACACGACAGAACGTGTGAAAGAGATTTCGAACCTACAAAGCAAATCGCTGTGACGAATGCATCAGTGGAAGGAAGCATTGGGACCTCGACTCCTAGCGACTGGGCCTGCTCCTCGATAGACGAGATCACTGGTTGAATGTCCTCGTCAGAAGCTTTCTTACGGATGAGCTGCATGAGCTCCCTCCCTTCAGCAGCATATGGAGTAGCTAGGTACGGCGAGAAGATTGGTCAGCTTGCGATAAAAAGGGTCAAGATTCGAACGCTAAAGGCCTACTTACTATCGGCAGAGTATTTGAAATCGGGCGTGTCTTTTTCCTTTCCCTCCGATATCAAATCTTGGTAGGGATCTGGAAGGGTCCCTCTGATGCGCTGCGCAAAGCTCAGGCGGATCTCCTTATCAAGCGCCCCAGTTATGAAGGCCATTCTGGGGTGAACAGGCGGAAGTTCAAGGTCATCGATCCTAGCGAGTAGTCAGCACCATGGCTAAGCAAATGTCTACCCTGGAAAATACAAACCATTCACTCCATTTCCATGTAAACCCGAAGTTGCTCAGATGATGAGAAAACCAATCCAAAAATCGGTGGCTAAGATCAAGGTCGATGGTTTCCAAGCTGCGGTACAGAAAGCGAATAGCACGTCCTAAGCTTGGGGCAATGGCGGCTGGGGCGATTTTACAACATTCGGTGAGAACTGAGTGATAGTACACAAGTTTATGCTCCGGGGAAGGGAGATGGAACAGTTGCGAGAACACCGCATCCACGGCAACATCTTCTGGTTTCCAGGTTGGTCGATCCCCAGGGATGTCGCGTAACCTATCAAAAGGCGTGGCGCGCTTCACGAATGTATGCGGTGTGAAGTAGCAATCCACATCTATCAGAAACTTGGCCGTTGCAATGCGGTTGAAGTCAAGAATATTGATGGTGTCGACCAAGGCGTCACGCAACAAAGACGAGGATATATCTGATGTAGGAGGAACAGTCTCGATATCCTGGTTCGAGTAGACAGAAAAATAGACCTCGGGGAAAATGGCCCTCGTTCCGTTCTTGACCGGGCTAGGGACAATCACTTGAGGGAAAGCATGCTTTGTCCCTGTCTCCACGGGTTCTTGATTTTCATTCTCTTGAACCCCATTCCAGGGGCGAGGGAGGCACGCAAGCTCCCAGCCTCGGCTGGCCTCTTGTTGGAGCTGAGACTGAAGCAGGCTAATGACGCTTTGTACAGCGCCTGGTTGCCCGTCCTCTGGCCCGAAGGGATTCACTAAATCGACAAGAGTATGCGGCGTGGAGGCAATGATGTCTGTCTTCTCAAGAAGAGCCGTGGCCGAGGCTTCGCAGCCGGTTGCAGAGGATGCCATCACGTATGGGATCGTAAACAGGATGATTTTCACCAGCTCCAAGCCAAGTAACTACACATCTCAGATGTCAGAATTGACAGATCGCACGAATTGCAGGTAGCTGTTACTTACATCCTCGGAGGAAGTCGTCTGAAGATCGACTGCGCGAGTGAACAGTTCCTCTAGGACTGGGAATATACCATCGCCATCGAAGACGGACTGGAGGCAGCCTAGAAACCGTAGAAGCAGCTTTGTTTCGCGCCACCCTCCTGCATCAATGTACTTCTGCAAGGTTTCACCCGTTTTCTTCAGAATGTCGGAGACGAGTTCCGGTTTATGGGTGTTGACAACGAGCACAATTGCAGCGATGAACGGGATCTTTAACGGTTGTTCAAGAACACTAGCACGAGGATCCTGTTAGCTTTTCGATAGTTTAGCATCAAGCAAAGGGCTGGTCAAACGGACAGGTCAAGAGATATATCAACGAATGTGTTTCTTAGCTCCTCATCCTCGTAGTTGTCTGCGACGCTTTTCGCAATATTTACCGCATCGTCCTCCACCCGTCTGGCTGCCTAAAGGAAGTGTGAGTTTAGAATCCTGCATATTCTATAGACTTGGCTTTGGGCTTATTCATAGGATATTCGTACAGATTCGGCGATGCTTAGTAGTTGTCTTCGAACCTTGACAAACAAGGGCTCCTCATATCTGCGCCGCTGGCGACGGTCGTAATCATCGTCATCTGTAGGATTTCGTGAGTCCTGGGAGCAAGTACCATGAAGAGTGCATTCATAAACAGAATAACGGAGCAAAAGAAATAGAGAAAGAAGAGGAAGGGCAAGGTGCTCAATCGGATTAAACTGCAAAACGTTCTCACCTCTGTAGCGCCTCTTGCGACCACCCCTAGGTCCATGATGTCGGCGTTCGTAGTCAGCCATGACTGGGGCGTGTGCTCACACAAATAAATTTGTGCAGATCTCGTAATCAAAATATAGGCACTGGGATAGAATTGGCAAATGCGACATACAAGGTACCAAGCAAGCTAGAAGCTCTTTTGATGGAAATGCCAATCATTGCGCGTCCTGCAGGGGCCCGGGAAGACAGATCATCCGTTCCGTTGATTATCTAAGGCCATCAACTTTCTTTTCTCTCTCTCTCTCTTGGTCTTTCTCTTCTAAGTTATTTCACAATCATAAACTAATTGGTTTTCTCATGATTCCTTGGGCAGCCCGAGAAAAACATAGAAACGGAGCGCCACCTTCCCCTTGACCTTTCTGCGTCAATATTCAACTCATAGCCGACAATCAAGGCATCAATGGCAAATGGGCAGAGACAAGCCATAAAAGGTCAAATGAACATTGCTGGCCATTGGCCCACTTGGGAGAGAAAGGGGACCTGCCTCAAACAGCGGTAGTAAATACATATCACAGATATAACACAGCGACTAAACACACTAGTGAAAGTAAATCATCCAGTATAGTTCATGGAAGGCTCTAGGGTAGAGAGAAATCAAAGGTATAATTAGTCGAAGGGAAAAAAAGTGACTGAATAAGGAGATGAGCCATGTTATTTTGGAAGCAAGGAACACGTAACTTCATCACCGGCAAAGCTAAGAGAAAGTTTGATCATCAGTGCAAAATGAATAGAACTAGACGTAACAGTAATATAAAATGGAACATGGAGGACTGGGAAAAGCATATGGGCAAGGAAAGGACATGGATGGGAAAGCGAATAGATACGCAATACGAAAGAGAAGGGCAGAAGAAAAGCAGAAATTGGAGCCTCTAAAGCTGCAAGTCAAGAGGAATGATCTTCCCTATATTCAAAAGCACGCTCGCAAGCACATCCGCAATGTGCACTGAAGCGAAAGAACTCCTCGTAGTATCTGACGCATTGATAGGTTATTAACCTTCCCATCCAAGTCAATAATAACACTTGCGCTGTCCATTTCCATGGCTCCTCCTTTCCATTGAGATTTGAAGCTATGCAGGCTTGAACCCCGGAAGGCAGACTCACGCAATAAGGGTATCACTTTTCTCTCCTCTGAGTTGTCTCAGACACCTCAATAACTCCAGACAATGGCATCTCATCGCACTCTTTGCGAGATAACATCACCGTCTTATAAAGAATTTTTCCAGTTGTGGCAGGGGTGACATATCCTTTTCCTCCTGGACATTTCTTTTCACGATCATTCTCTTCCTCTTTTTTTTTTTGGTTTTTTTCCCCTCATTTCTTTTTCTCCCCGTCGCCTTCTCTCAGCTGAAAGTCTGATTTTTCTTTTTCTTTTTTCTTCTGCTTCCGTTTCCCCGTCCCACAATCCCACACAGAGAAGCCAGCCCCTAAATTTCTCGCCAAGAGAATGGGTCTACAACCTAAACATCTCCCCAATGTTCTGAATCTGCCCGACGCATAAAGAGAGCTTGTATGGCATAACATCAGATTGTTGCGCACACGTGTATGCTAGCAGCGCTCTGAACAGGCATGTACTTCGTAAATATCGCACAACTCGACTCAATCAAGGCGTGCTATCATTTCATCTTTCGTGAGGGGTGTGAAGTTGTCAATGTCTAACCCACGAGCTTCGAGCGCGGGGCGGGCATGAGGGGGGACTAGTCGGCTGTTCATTGCTGGAGCGATAGATAGTTCTACAGCTTCGTCAGCACAAGGTTCTCCGTTCTCCCCCCGACGGTGGGGACAGCAATATCAAGTGACAGAATCCGGTGACAAGGAAGGGGGTGGACCGAAACATACCATGCCTAGAGAAATCGAAGAGATTGGGCAGGTCCCTCGACGAGCTGTTGGGATGGCGGGAGTCAGGCAGTTTAGTATTGGGATCTCGTAGCTCGTCGAAAAATGGATGACACATGGCCTCGATAGCGGAGAGACGCTGGGTTGGCGTATATTCCAGTAGAGCAGAGATCAGGTCAATAGCCTCATGAGGAGCTCGCCGAAAGACCTAGAGATATGAAATTAGCCCCCACCCCCAAAGACTTCAACATCAGTTCCAGACATACCTTATTGAAAGGATGGGGCTTGATTTGAGGGAACTTGTGCTCCATGTAGTTAGGATTCATGGTGCGAATCTGCTCGCGAGTTGGTGTTCCCAGCACTTTGATGATCTCCACTAGTTGATCAATCCCCGACTCTCCCGGGAAGAGGGGTTGCCCAAGCATCAACTCGGCCATCACACAGCCAGTGGACCATACGTCTGCTAGCTGTTAGTTGTCTGAGAGCGGCTGTTTTCGGGGATCCAGCAGTTACCAATCTTCGTGGTATAGTTGGTTGCGCCAAAAATCAATTCTGGGGCGCGATAATAACGAGAGCAGATATAGGACACGTTTGGCTCGTTCTCGACTAAGATCTTGGCGGAACCGAAATCGCAGAGCTTCAAAATACCACTGTTCGGATCGAGCAACAAGTTTTGTGGTTTTATGTCGCGGTGGCAGATGCCCTGGGAGTGGATGTATGCCAAGGAACGAAACAGCTGGTAGATGTAAAGTTTGACTTCTAATATGGGCATAGTCGTCTTCAGTTTGTTGAAATACCGCGAAGCCCGGTACACCGTCTCCGGGACGTATTCAAGGACGAGATTCAAGTACACTTCGTCCTTCTGTGGAGATATTGAGATGCGGTTAGTGACGAGGAAGAGGGTCGAAAGGGGCCCTACATACGCGTTCGCCATTTGAATAGTAGAAAGCCTTCAGCTCAACTATGTTGGGATGGCGCACAATCCGCATGATCTGTAGCTCGCGGTTCTGAATGATTTTTAGTCAGGAAAACGTGTGCATGGCGGAGAGCAGCGGGCGGAAGACATACCTTAAAACGCTTGTCTTGGAGAACTCGTTTGATGGCAGCGTCCTCGCCGCCGGGCATCATTTTGGTCTGAAAAACCACTCCGAACGACCCATTGCCGACGATCTTGCATTGCGAGTACGAGATCTCCTTCGTTTCCCCTGTCAGGCCATCCTGGACTTTTTCTCGAACGACCTCTGTGTGGTCCACAAGAGCAGAACAAGTCAGTATAAAAGACTCGGGAATACATCCAGAACAATGGGAATTAAAACGAGAGAAGCTATTCCTTACCACCCATGCGCAAGCTCGAGAACACCCCGGGCCTATTCTGTGACATCACGGACGTCTGGTGGAGATGAGAACGGGCGTCAAGTCGGGCAGCGCTATCGGGAGAAGGGAGGACTGCAGTTCAACAGTGAGTGGCGGGAAGAGACGTAGAGGTAAGGCGTGAGGTCCGTTTTGGGCGGAGTGTAGTCGGTGGAGCACTAGGATGGAGGGGTGCTCGACGATGGGCGGAATATCTGAATAGTGAGTGTTGAGTGGAGGAGGTGCGCGTGAGATGAAAGGTTGAGAAGCGGACTTGTGGACGGGCGAATCGCAGGAAGGAGGGCTCAGACCAAGGGCCAATGGACTCGGATGGTGCCAAGAGTACAAAGACAGAGCAGACCAGGCCGACCGGAACAGGTTTGCAACGAGACGACGGGAGTGAAAAGCCTCTGAGGAGGTGATGGGATGGGAAAAAGGAAGGAAGGGGTGGGGAGGGGAGGGAGGGAGTGGGAAAATTGGATAAAATAGAATAAATCCAAGAGCAATTAACTTAAAAGAGATGGAGAAATGCTCAGGCCGTAGTCCGTACCAATGTGGCAGGGGGGGGGGGGGAGGAGGTGGGCGGGTGGAGGAAATCCAAGGAAGGGCGGATAAGCGGGTAGGCCAATGGCGTAGAAAGTGAGAAGGTGGTGGTAATCGAGAGAGCGAGAGAGAGGGAGAGAGGAAGGGAGGGATGGAATGGCCGGAGAAGACCTGAGAGGGAGAGAGCGAGCAGGTGACGTTGATGGAGCGACGAAGCCCCAACACGCGAAGGCTGCAGGAACGCGGGAGTAAAGATGGCAAGGAACACACGAGCCTGCTCCGGTCAAATGAAAGAGGCAGCTGTCTCTCTTGTCCTGTCTCTTTTCTTTTCCTTTTGACTATTATTTGATTCTATTTGAGCTCTTTGGAAGCATGGTCTAAAAAGAAAGGAGGGGGGGGGGGGGAGCGAAATCAGCGGTAATTTTCCAAGCAAAACCGCCCTTCAAACCCCCGAACGTAAGCAGGTAGAATAAGAGTGATTTTCTTTCACTTGGGATGTCTATTCGTTTAGAAATATGATAGAGCCCTTTTTTTAAAAGAAAAACGAATCCCCTGGTATCTGTTTTTAGATAATTTACAATGGGACAAACAGGTCATATTCTAGGTTAGAATTAAGAATGATATTATGCATATTTGTGCCTTTCTAATCGCCAGGGGTCCTTTAGTTATTCAACGAGTGATGTAGAAAGGCCAGGGAACTGAATCCAGTGCATCTGCCATCTGCCTGTAGCTGCAAGAGAACTGTACGAAGAAATATAGCTATTACCTACCTAATAATAAATATAAACACCTGTCTACGGAGTACCTACAGAGTAGTGACCTGCCTCTAGCACGGGCCTGTGGCAGTGACAGATAACGTATAATAATTACTGTGGCTAAGGTACCTATCTATGTATGTACATCATTGATTTCATCAACAGCATCTAATTTACTGTATTGTATGATATGGATAGGTAACTTACCTATTCTATAATCAGTTACTCTGTAGCGTTGTCAATGGTTACAATAATAATGACTCTACCTATCTACCTTGGTAGGTACCTTCTGCCTGTCGTGTATTGGTCTTTACAGTGCTGGTATTGATACACATGTATTACAACTCAAGTGCCCTGCCTAATTGATTGTAAAGATGCAAAGGAACAAGCAGGGTAAAACCACCTGACTTTGCTTACCTACCAAGCATCTCGAAACCAGGTAATATTTGCTGCGTTCTAACTATAAGGTCGCCTCTATGTACCTACCTACTAACTAACTGGGAACCGTACAACCGCAGATTTCGGACTCAACCCTACTAGAGAGTACAGACTACAGAGTAAGCATCTCATAATGATGCTTACTCTGTAGGTCTTCCCTAGTGCATAGGTACCCGGTTGCCAGTAGGTAGTACGGTACCTAGGGTGGTAGCTGTCGAATGTCAAGTGATCAGCTGTAATTTCTGATTCAGGCTATTCTATTGGCTAATTATTCTGCCACCTACGTCAAACTCTTGCAATTCGACAGGCCGTGAAATCACCATATCGGAATTTGAAGGTACAGTGCACATGTGTACAGACACCGTTTGGCCAAGTAGGCTCAGTTACTATTTGGACCGGACCATCGTGCTTGGGTTTGATACTGGAGACAGGATGGCTATTATTATTATTACGATTTGCAGCTTACATTGCTTTAATTGAACAATCTTAACCCTTGAGTCGAGTGCCATCCGGCACTATCAGCTGACACAGCTCGATCTGGCGATGGACCCGCTGTTCATTATATAAGCAGACTAAGCCCACCGCCCGTTGTCTGTATTGTAAGGTAATTTGACCAGGTTACGAATATCTACCCTACCTATTTTAGGTAGTTTCATCCCTGTGCATAGGTAAGATCCCAGGGCTCAAAAGCGAGAAGATACACGCATACGTATGAAATTCCTGTAACTCACGTGGAATCTGCCATGCTGCTGAGCCACTCCTGCCTTGCATAATATAGAATACCCCGGAGTAGGTAGATGACCGGCAAGTCAGACCTAACTAACGGATCCTCGGGCCCAAGCAGCGTCAGCAGATCTCATTTTCCGAGCTCTTCCTGCTCCATGTGACCCGAAATTGCCTTTTGAACGGCGTTTGGGAATAGACTTCTGCTCTACCGGTGGCCTATCGTTTGCATCCTGTTATGATGGGGTGGAGCCAGGCAAGGTACTTCGAGCTAAAGTCACCTGAAAGTACCTAGTAGTAGACGTCATGCGGTATCTGCGGATTGGCTTCTGGTAGGTAATTAAATTGCTCTCCCAGAGGCTCAAGCGAGAAAAGGAACTTAAGAATAGATGTCGGGATAAATTACCAATCAACATACTCCGTATAGAATCGTTGTCAAGGTGCTCACTAACTAACTGTTCCTACCTACCTTACTAACTATATCCTGGACCTGGAGCAAGTTTCCTTTTCATCCTTCATATCTTACTTTTCCTGCCAATTATCATTTCCAGATACGTTTGGCCCCTCACTCACTACGCTACTCCCAGTAGATACAGCACCTAACTAGTAGCTATTCTATGACATCTAGCTACTATACTGTTGGGTATCTTATCCTCTCTGGATACCTACCTACCAGGTAGGTAGGTAGGTAGGTTTGGCGTTCCTCCGTCTGAAACAATGATGATACACGGTATGGAACGGGTTCTGTCTGCAATGATGCAAACAAATAGGCTAGGCAATCATAAATCCATAGAGTTTCAACCATTCATTATAGCAATAATAAGGTATCTGGGGATACCAGGGACTATGTACAGGACGTAGGTATCCATATGGATGTGCCCCGCTGCTGGTCGGCACAGGTACCTTACGTACCTCAGGTACGGTTATTGTATTTAATACACCAGAATGGTTCAACCGTCAAACACCCCAAAGGGTGGCCAGTGCAAAGCCCCTCCTTTTTTCCCAACTTCCCCCCCCCCCCCCCCCCACTCCCAGGAAACCAACGAGAGCCATTCCCCAAAAAGAGAGCAAGCTGCATGTTACATGTCTGAGCCCTAGAAAGGAAATCCATTCGGGGGTGATATCATAGTGGAACTAGAATTACAGAACTACGCCGTTCTGGTTTGTGGGCCACCAAACCACAACCATGGTTGTTCATCTCTGGAACAGCAAGAGGGAAGGGGGATCAAAAAGAAAGATTCGCCGCAGTCGAGGCGACATGAAATAGATACAAATGATAAGACGCGTGGAAATTATCGCTATAGGGGTCAGGTTGGATGGATACCAGTCAGCCTTGAATCTACTCCGTAGTATACTCTGAGAGAGGTGCGAAGAAGCCCAGTACCACGATGTATACCTAGCCTGGTGCGCTCAATTATCATTACCGAGTGCGAGAGGCTTCCATGACCCATTGAATCCATACATACGGGTTGTGTACCCTTTTATCTACCAGTCAAGGTGCCGGAGGAAACGGGTCGCAGCCTGCACTGGATCCACTGCGTGGAGACTCGAACGGCGTGCTGCAACTTCCTGTCTCTCCCGGTGGTATTGGATATTACCGAGGGCGTGAACTTTGCCCCCCCGCTCGTAGGAACTAGGAGGGAGTATGTACGGAGTACTCCGTACATACAACTATACATAAGTATTTAAGACTAGGAGGATGGAGAACATCACGGTAGAAAGTAGGCTATTCATGTTTATTGTTATGCCTATCCAAAATCCCTGCGGATGATTGTTCGGGCCACATGGATACACACTTCTGATGAACCGCCGCGACTCTCCAAGCAACCGACATCCGAGAATTGAGGCACCGTGGCTCCGCTTCGATTATCACATTTCCTAGGGGTTTTTTTTTTGTTTTCATTTGAACACTCGATGCTATTTGACCAAAGGCGACGTGCTCGGTTAGAAGGGACGGGGGTCATGCTAAGGACTTAGCGTGACGGGCCAAGTCCGTACAGTGTACAGTGTACACACCCGACCACATCGTGATGGATCCTTCGTACTGCTCCCAAGCTCTCCACCTAGGCTGAGGCCACGGCATGGGCTTAACAAATGGAGGCCATGGCTATGTGCAAGCCATAAAGTGATCGTAGGAATATGTCATAGTCGCAAAGAATCATAAACATCATCGGATCTTTTGTTCGAAACATGGAGAGTGAACGTCAAACCGATTTCAGAATCATTGTATGCTCGTATCCTCTACGAAAGCCCATGATAGTCAAAAATATGTTTTACATTGCCCGTCTATGATGCATAACAAATAGTAACAGCCCCCTGTAAATGTCCCCATGCGTGTGCAGCAGTCATACAGATCAGCCAAGGGAGTCGGAGGTGACGAAGTGACAATAGAGACAAAGGTAGATGATAATAGATGATTCCCTAAGGATAAAATAGTGAGAGGGAACAAAGAAGAAACTCAGACCAAACCAAGATGGATCTATACAAAAAATGGTTTCCATGGCGCCAAACAACTGCCTTCCTAGGCCAGCAAACCGCATTCATGGTAACAAACAGGACAACGCACCATTTTCCAAACATACATAGGGGGGAGTGAAGTGTTAATAAGACAAAGGGATGAAAGTGTTTAAAGCCGGATGGCGGGCTGGATTAGCCACAGCTATGTTCTGCGTTGGTTTAGAACGGAGGAGGAATCATTCCCTGCGCCTCAATCTTGTCTTGTTGCTCCATAAGTTCCTCGCCGGCAATCTCGAGGGACACAGCAAGACCAAGCTTAGCCGTTTGCTATTAGAAGGGGTGTTCGTCAGTAATTAGGCCCAATGTTATCCCGTGTGTGAAACGAAGGAGGCGAAAGTCGAACTCACCTTAGCTTGATCTATCTCACCAGCAAAAGTCAAAGCAATGGGCATCGCTATCCGCTTCTCAAGAAGGCAGCTGACTTTTCCGGCACTATCGACCTGAGCCCGGAAGGTGGATGCCCGGAAGTCGTACTTGGCACCAATGGCAGTCGTACCATCTTTGCTGGGGCCACCCATCAAGGCCGCAGCCGCATTGGGAGCAAACTGAAGGTTCATGTCAACTCCAGCTTCAACACGCTCGGAGAGCTTCCTCCAGTAGGAGGCCGTGAAGACCCCCTGGGCTTGGAGTTGAGCACTAGCAATCCAATCGCTGGTCTTGTACCGAGCGCTGTAAGAGAGGGCCGTTTCCGGGCGAGTGTTCATGCCCTGGCGCTGCCAGATCGCCTCAAAGCCAAGAGCCAAGCTGGGGGTGATCGACTGAAGGTAACTACCAACGAAAATTCCGGTAAGGCCTCCATCCAAGAGGGACGGGTTGAACGCCTTCAAGGAGGCCGAGAAATCATCGCCAGTATAGTCGTTATCGATCTGCATCAGACCCTGGCTAGCACCAGCCATGATTTGAGTGTTCGTCTTGGTGACAAGCTTGGGACACCAGCGGTAATTGCCGACGGCAGCAAGCGCACCATCACTTCCGAAGTTACCTTGCATGAAAACCTATGAAATCAAGAAATTCGACTCTTAGTCTCGATATCAAAAGACTGCAATAAGAACACAGCCTGGAACTGCAGAATTACCGACCTTTGGACTCCCATACATGGCCGAGAAAGCATACGGAGGCAGGTTCCCCGACGAACCCATGGAGAAAGCATGCGAGACACGGAACAAAGGAGACATCCCGAAAACCTTGGTTAGGTCTGCCCGGAGACCCGTGAACATGAAGTTGGACAATAGAACCTCCTTCTGCACCTCTCTGGCAATATTGTCTACGGTGCCTGGGTTGGGTAGGCCGAGGGCCGCCCTGCGCTCCGAAAACGAGCTGTATGCATCCTTGAGAGCAGCGGCAACGGAATTGTCCGTCAGGAACGAAGGAGGTGTGAGATGGTCGGACATTGCGGTTTATTCGAAGGGTAATCGCCGGGCGTCTGATGTACGCGAGGTTTGTAGGAGCGGTCGTCGTCACACGAGCTTTTGGAAGCGCGCGGCCTTGCGTCAGGAACAAAAGGTTTTGAGACCAGGCTTGGGAATGAATTAGAGGCAGATTAAAGAAGAACAGGTGGTTTGCAACGATACCAAAGAAGTTTCGAGCTAAAGAGTCGTGTCTGGCGTGCTCTGGTTCTGGGCACGACGCTGGAGGAACAAAACAGACACCAAGGCAGTTGAGAGACTGACAGTTCGGATTGAAAAAAAGTCACATTTGCTTTTCCGCCCGGCCTGCGTCTCAGGTGCCTGCGGGCCGCCCAAGCCCACTAAACCGCTTCGGGCCTAACCGGGATCGGGCAGGGAGAATGACGATGATGATAGCCAACAAGGAATCTGGCCCTACTATCTATTTATCTATCGATCTACGATCCATCTAGTCGGCGGCGCGGGCATCTGATATCCACCGGTTTTAACAGAGTCGGTTCCTCATACCCCCCTTGCCCCTCTATTGATCATTGGTTCTGGGAATATGCTTATCTTTCTCGTGGTCTTCATCTAGATACTAGGTACTCCAATTGCCTGCCTACGAGCAATCGGAATTTCCTGCCGCTTGCTGCAGAGTCGTTTCCTGCCGGCCTCCGCTCTCCTTCTCGAATGTCCTGGGTAGCCTGTTCACCGTTGAAGCTTACTCCCAGGTTCCTCTCTGAATCAGCCACTCCACCATGGATACATTATTGTAAGCTGGGCTCGACTGACGTTCTTTTTGCCCTGGTGTTTCTCTGGTCCTCCTTCCCCGTGGCACGATGGAGGCATGACTGGGTATTCAAACTTGAGCTTGCCATCGTCGTCTTCGCCGCCGCAGAATCACAATAAAACCAAGGCGGAGAATGCATGCACTGACTTTGGCCACTAGAACGGCGGACATTGTTGCCAATTCCCCGCGATTTCGTCGGAAGTCGTCGATATTCGTCGATGCGATCCATGATTTACCCGAGAAGGCGGATCTCGCACCGGCACAACTGTATAGCACGGAGTCTGGGAGGCTATTTCACTCGGGCCGAATTGTTATTATCACTGTAGGCCTACCGGCGAGGGGCAAGACGTTCGTTTGACCCAATATGGCTGCATGGATTCATTCCCGCTGCTGACTCGCTCATCCTACTTCAGCCATATGTCGGTAGCTTTGGCGCGCTACCTCAGATGGTGCGTTGGCTATCCCGGTCCCCGCCATACCTTTGCTTTCTCTGGTCTGATTGAATTGTAGGTTAGGTGTCAAAACCAGGATATTTCACCTCGGAGATTATAGACGTGCTACAATTCCATTCGGCCAGGATATTCCAGATGATTATTTTTTTGTCAATGGCAAGTGGTAACAGCTCTGCTTTTCTTGCTTGGTGCTGTGTATCAGGACTTGTGCCACTTCACCCTAGCATTTTTTTTGGCTTATTCTGTCGTCTCAGCTTTCCTTGAAGCCGGCTAACCCGCTGCAGCATCTGCATCTTCTGTCCTTCTACGACAAAAAATTGTGAAAAGATGCCGAGAGGACATTTATCAGTTTTTGAACGATGAAAACGGGCAGATAGCAATTTACGATGCGGTCAATCCATTAGCTTCCGGTCGGCGGTCGCTTGCAAAGGAATTTGCAAAACATGACATTGAGGTGTGTGGAAATGCATATTTGGCTCTCTAGGGTGTCTGAGTTGGTACTTACGTTCGTTTTGGAAAGACTCTATTTATTGAGTCATGGTGTGACGATGAACGCATCATTGAAGAGAATGTTCGCAGGGTGAAGATATCTTCACCTGATGTGAGTAGGACCTCTTTACAACCAGTTGTCTATGGCCCCTGACTATTACTAGTATGTCGGATGGACTTCGGAAGAAGCAGTAAAGCATTATTTGACTCGAATAACTGCTCGGATTCCCCAGTTTCAGACTATGGAAGAAAAGGACCTGAATTATATCAAAGTAGATGACCCCTATGAGGGCGCGCACTTCCCATGCTGACGCTAAAATAGATGATCAATGCTGGGGAAAGATTAATCGTTAACAACCGCAGTTTCGGCTATCTCTCTCACAGAATCGTGTTCTATCTCCTCAACCTTCATATAAAATCAAGACACACATACTTTGCACGTGTGAGTGGATTGAAGCTTGTTTAGATATATGACGCGACTTTGTTTCTGACATCATTTCCCAGGCTGGCGTTTCGCTAGAAGCCGATTCATATAAGGCAGATGCTTCACTCTCCGACCAAGGGGAAGACTACGCGAAGAAAATGACGGAGTGTTTGATCAAGCACAGGGAAGATGAGATGCAGGCCTTGATCGACCAGGGAGAAACTGACTGTGCACTCAAGCCCTTGACGGTTTGGACATCCACAAGACGGAGAACAATCGAGACTGCACATTATCTCCACGAGACTGGGTACAAGGTTCGACAAAGATCGCAACTGAGTCAGCTGAATCCCGGTGTTTGCGAAAAGATGTCAGAGAAAAAAATCCGCGAAGAATACCCCGACGAGGTTGCAAAACACGAACTTGATCCTTACCATCATAGGTATCCTCGAGCCGAGGTAAGTTATTAGTGCCATTCACAATACCGTTGTTTTTAAGAATTGACCCCTCCTGTGCTAGTCGTACCATGATTTAGCAGTGCGCCTTGAGCCTATTATCTTGGAGCTTGAACGAGAGCAGAATGATCTCCTTATCATTGCTCATGAGAGCGTATTGAGGGTTCTATATGGCTATCTCATGGCGTGCAACGCGGCGGATATTCCCTTCTTGGAATTCCCACGCGATGAGATAATTGAGGTGAAAACCTATTATATTCTTTCGACGAATGCGCTGCCTGACTGACCCAAATTCGCAGATCATCCCAGAAAGCTACCAAAATGAGGCCCGCAGGATTCATATTCCCGGGCTCCCAAAGGAAATAATCCCAGGCTCACCGGAGGATATAAAAATCCCTGTGCCCTCTAGTGAAGTGACTACTCCTTTGGTCGGTGGTATAGGCAGTCCGAAGGAAGGTTTTTCGACCCCACAAAGTGGCATTCGGACTCCTCGTGAGCCCGAAAGGATTTCGCAACAGCATGTCGAAGATGTTGTCTAGATCTCGCGCAACATAGATAGTACTAGGCGGGGGACATAGAACATGGGTAGAGTTTGCTTTCGGATAAAGGTCAAGCCCGTGAAATTGATGGGGCCGTACGTGCAGAGTATCGGCATGAAGCTAGCCTCCGTGCAATGTAGAAACGAACACAATGTTATCTCCTTGTTGAAGTTCGTACTTTTCCTCTCCTTCAAGTTCCCAATCAGCATCGTTGATGAGAACGAGAATCCCAGGTCGCCTGGCACCAACGAGTTAGTACATATTTGGATACCTGTTTCTCTCCAACGTACACATTATCTTCTAGGATGAACAGCTCCTTCCGCTGATCTTGCATGACATTTTCGACCAAGTACCCAAGAAGAAAGCTGATATTCGGCCGGCTACCGTCATCGAGCGAAGCCGGTAGAGTGAGGCTATGCTTGCGTATATTTGAAAAAAGGATCTCTAAGCCACCACTTTTGGGGAAGACAAACACAGGATATCAGTGATGAGGGGTTTTTGAATTAGAATTCAAGGGTTAAGATGCTCGAACGAACGTGAACTCAACAGTGATGGAGACAGAACCGGGCGCCTCATGTTGCAGCGCAGAAGAGGTGGCCATTATCTCCGAACAATGAACTGGCCTCGAGAATTTGGAGCTGGACCTGCGACAGACTAGACAAAAGCGGGCGAGAGGGAATGGGAGGAGCATAGAAAAAGCTGACGGGGGAAGAGGGGCTACACACGCTTATCGATAAGCTTCAAGTCGCGGCACAAAAAGTCCGCCCTCCATTTTCTCCGGACTTTGAGTCTACCCCCCTTTGACTCCACACGGCAGCGGCCCTGGAAGAAGTCACCATCGTTTCAGACTTGATCAACAGATTTTCAAAGCTGTCTTCATGGTGTCCATCACGACTGATTATATTAGTGTTGGCGGCAACAGACACCCCGCTGCCGCGGACTGGGATGTGCAGACGGGTGTGCTCGCTTTTGGTGCGGACAATAATGTCGCGTTGTGGGATCCCAGGGTATGAACGCTTTAATCAAACCGTCCAAGTTGTGCTTCTCCATACTACAAGTCCTAGGTCTGATAATGCAAATAGGAGAATTCGCTTCGTGGAATCTATGCCCTTCTCGCTGGCCATACCGACAAGGTCAGCGCCGTGCGCTTTTACACCTGTCCCAACACAGCCAGGAAATTCCTTCTGACCGGTTCTGTGGATCGTACATTACGGCTATGGAGAGCAGAGTCAGCTAAGAACCCTCAATTCACTCTGGTACACACTTTGGAAAGTCATACAGGCTCGGTGAATGCAATTGCAGTTGCGGACGGCACGGATATTGTTGTGTCGGGAGCAGCGGATGGGAGCGTCAAAATATGGAGGATTGGCACCCAGGAAGGATGCAAAAGCGAACTGCTCCAGACTATACCTCTGAAACCACGGTTCTTTCCGTTGGCTTTAGCACTGACCCGACTTCAAACGGGCGGTGATGATAGCTCTCTTGTGCTGGCAGTTGGCGGGACCACCAATGTCATTCAACTCTATATTTCTGACAGCACTCTTGCTGATTTTGACATGAAGCTTTCTGCTGTTTTGCCAGGCCACGAGGCGTGGGTGCGCTCTTTATCATTTACTTTCGACAAGAATAGCAATGCCGGCGACCTCTTACTTGCTTCTGCAAGCCAGGACAAGTACATACGACTATGGAGGTTTCATCGGGGCCTGGTAACCCCGTCATTGCCGCAAGATGGTGAAGATGGCATGATAGCGGGTCTCGAACCAACTTTATCAAATAAGACGCATCAATTACATGCAGCGGGATCGACATACTCCGTCACATTTGAAGCGCTATTGTTTGGAAACGAAGACTGGATTTACACCACTGCGTGGAATCCCAGCAGCGAGCGCCAGCAGCTTCTGTCTGCCTCTGCGGACAACACATTGACCATTTGGGAACAAGATTTGGTTTCCGGAGTTTGGATCTCTAAGGAGAGGATGGGTGAGATCAGTGTGCAGAAAGGGTCTACGACCGCTACAGGGAGTACTGGTGGGTTCTGGATTGGCCTCTGGGCACCAGATGGCAGGGGTGTTGTCAGTCTTGGCCGCACAGGCAGCTGGAGGCTATGGAACTATGATGAAGTGGCCGATGTCTGGTTGCAGTCATTGGGCATTACAGGGCATGTTCGATCGGTTAACGGCGTTCAATGGGAGTCGACTGGAGGGTATCTCATGTCGACCAGTGCCGATCAGACAACGAGGCTTCATGCACAATGGTTACGGGCCAATTGCAGTTCATGGCATGAATTTTCACGACCGCAAATTCATGGATATGATCTGAATTGCATCGACACTTTAGGGCCGGCGCGTTTTGTGTCGGGTGCAGATGAGAAACTCCTGCGGGTCTTCAACGAACCCAGACCCGTCGCCCAAATGCTGGAGAAGCTTTCTGGGCTCCAGCCACCCACCGATGATGAGCTCCCTGATACGGCACAGATTCCGGTTCTGGGTCTATCAAACCAAGCCCTAGGCCAGGAGGCTCCAGTGGATATAGAAGGGAATGGCCCTGATGGTCCAGAGCTAATACACTCTCAAGCGAATCAGGCGCTACTAGCAGATTCGGATCGTCCTCCCCTTGAGGATCAACTGGCTCGATATACGTTGTGGCCGGAACATGAAAAACTTTACGGCCACGGTTACGAAATATCAGCGGTAGTCGCCAGCCATGATCGTACCCTTATCGCCACCGCCTGCAAAGCTAGCTCAATAGACCATGCGGTTATTCGTTTATATGCCACTTCTGACTGGCACGAGATTCGGCCTCCTCTCACCGCACATTCGTTGACGATTACAAGTCTTTCCTTTTCTAGCGATGATCGGTATCTTCTTAGTGTGGGGAGAGACCGTCAATGGGCCGTGTTTTGCCGGTGCGATCAAGATCCAACCACTTTCACGCTGTTAGCATCAAATCCGAAGGGGCATTCTAGGATGATTCTAGATGCCGCCTGGGCCCCTGCGATCGATGATGCCATCTTTGCGACGGCGGGCCGAGACAAATCCGTCAAACTCTGGCAAAGAGAAGAAGGCTCATTTGTGTGCAGATCGACAATACCGCTGAGGTCTTCCGTCAGTGCCATATCGTTCTATCCCCAACTACAGTCGAATTCGTTCATCCTTGCAGCAGGAGAAGATAGTGGCGAGATATTAATTTACCAAATCGCCAGTGATAACCTTGAGTCCAAGCTTTTGCTAAGCGTTGATCGACGTTTGGCACCCTCGAAGACCATCACAGAACTGGCTTGGCGACCCTTTACCAACGAAGATGGCGCAGGAGGAAAACGTAAATTTGAGCTTGCTGTCGCAAGTGAAGACACCTCAACACGTGTATATGCTATTTCAGATATCTTCTAAGGACGGTGGTAAAATACTATGTACAAAAGGCAATGTGGTGCATGGACAAAAAGGAGAGAGCCTCGCTTTATATATGAATGTTGAAAAACTCCCGGCATGTTGAATATATCACCCGATTTAAATGCAAACGAAACCGTTTATGTCGTAAACCCCGTTCATGCAGATCGTATCAATGCTGTTGAAGTAAATTATTGTTGAATGGATTGTAGGAAATAGGCTCCAGAGAAAGGCGCATATGATCAATTGCGTTTCTCAAACCCATATCCTCCTCTTCCTTCGAGGGATTCATACGTCTTGCCTTCGCTCTGTCGTCCATTCCTCGGCCCTCTGGCATTCAGATCCTCTCTCAGCCACTTGAGGACAAGCTCACCAAGTTGGCTATTTTGGGATGTCGCCGGGACCTCGTCCTGGAATTTCTCCATTGGACCCCACTGCCGCACATTTCCCAAGTGCATATGCACCAGATGAGTTGGCCATTGGGACAAGTTGTCCAAAATGTGTGTGGCATACACAATAGTGCACGGTCTTGTCTCCGTCTCACGTTTGAGGAAAGCGAGGAAATTGCTCCGCGAAAGGAGGTCCAGGTCGACAGTGATCTCATCAAGAAGTAACACCTGCCAGGGTCGAAGAAGGCCCATGGCCAATTGCACACGGCGCCGCTCCCCGTCGGACACGGTATGCATGCGCCAATTGAGATCGATGTCAAGGATGTCCACCAGTTCATCTCTTCGCTCGGGGTAGGCATTCCCGCCGACGGAAGCCAACAGCGTGGGGATATCGATGTCGGAGCGAACGATGCCATTGAGAACCCACTCCATTCCAAGGTATGTTACCCCCTCGAGACCGTCCTTGAAAGGATCCTTGCCTCCAACAAAAATCGAATCTTTCGGCGCAAGACGCTTACCTGCCAGTAAACGGAGCAGAGTGGTTTTACCTGCGCCATTGGCTGCCGTCCTGTTAATGCTCACAGTCTTGGTGACATAGTGTGCTAGAATCTCTTACCTCCAATGAGGAGTGTCCGGCTCCCCGAAGGAACCTGGAGGTTCACGTCAGTCAAACCAGATGATCCATCCTGGAACTGGTAAGACAGATTTTGAACATGGATAGATGGCGCGGGGGACTCGGCCATTGGGACTCGATATGAGTGGGGTGCTACACAAAGGTGAGGACAGACAGAGCGCCAGGAAACGAAGGTTGCAGTGCAAGTATTTATAGAACTAGACAGAAAAGAACGAGTGACTCAGAGGGAAAGTGTGGCTTGCAAAAGATGGAACGCACCCTGGCCATTATCACGCGATGCGATGCGACCGGCGATAACGGAGGCGCACCGCCTTCCCCGATCAGCCTAGAATTTTCCCTTTTCCCCTCTTCCTTGAGCGCATCCCCTCCAAACCATTATTATTATTGAACTCAGATATGGGGATCATGGCCTCCCTTATCTAGCTTTCACGTTGCCAGATACCAAGATGCCAGGCTCCCATCATTGGATTTCTCCATGCGTCAATCCTTTCCTCGTTTCTTTTCTATCAATCGCCTGCCGATAATGGAGCCTCTGGTAACCGTCGTGGGTGCCACTGGCACCGGCAAATCCAAGGTCAGTAACATGGTCATGGGACGGCGCTGAAATCTTGGTGCTTGATGAAGATTCGGTGACTAAAAATTGCAGTTAGCTTGCAGTGGACCTCGCCTCCCGCTTCAATGGCGAGATCATCAATGGAGATGCAATGCAAATGTATCGCGGTCTTCCCATTATAACGAACCAGATTCCGGTCGAGGAACGCAATGGTATTCCCCACCATCTAATCGACTGTATCGGCTTGGGAGAAGAGCCGTGGCGCGTAGGCTTGTTCAAGAATGAATGCCTTCGACTGATTGGGGACATACGTTCAAGAGGAAAGCTTCCGATACTTGTGGGGGGTACCCATTACTATACGCAGGCGGTACTGTTGAAGGATCAGCTCGTCGGGGAGGCCTCGGCTGATCAGGATTTGGACGGGGAAGCCCTTGATGGATTGGCAGAGCTCGCTGCCAAATATCCTATCCTCGATGCGCATCCCGATGTAATTTTGCAGAAACTCAGGGAGGTTGACCCGGTTATGGCTGACCGCTGGCATCCAAATGAAACGCGAAAGATTCGTCGGTCCTTGGAGATTTATTTCCAAACGGGCAAGCCCGCGTCGGAGGTTTATGCTGAACAGAAACGCCTGAAAGAAGGAGGCTCCGACGAAGAGTTTCGAGGCGTTGCGCAACAGCTGCGCTTCCCGACTATGATATTTTGGGTCCATTCGGAGAAGAATGCGTTGAATTCTCGGCTTGATAAGCGCGTGGATGCCATGATGGAACAAGGTTTAATGGCGGAAGCAGAGCAGATGTTTCAGTATCTAAGAGAGAAGAAACAGGACGATCCGACTTTTAATTCTACTCGCGGGGTATGGATTGCTATTGGATTTAAGGAATTGGCGCCTTACTTTGAAGCATTATCTGATGGCCATTCAAATGAGGCGGAACTGAACAAATTGAAGAAATCTTGTACCGAACTGATCAAGATTGCAAACCATCAATATTCGGCATCCCAGATAAAGTGGATTCGAAACAAGCTCTTGGGAACCCTGGCTGAGGCTGGTATGACACACCGTCTTTTCCTTTTGGATAGCACCGACGTTGAAAATTGGGGAAAGTGCATCACGGAACCATCCGAGCGTCTCGTTCAATCTTTTCTCCAGGATGAGCCTACCCCTGACCCTAAGTCCCTCGGGGAATTGGCAAGCAAAACGCTGGGTGCCAAAGAGGCGCAACTGCAGAAGGGTCCACGGCCAGAATCCAAATGTATTAAATGTGATGTTTGCAACAAGACCATGACGAATGAAGAGCAATGGCAGCTTCACATCAACGGACAGGCTCATAGAAGGGTTCTCAAATATGCCGCAAAAAAAGCGGAGCAGCTGCGGAAAAGAAAGGACAACTTAGAAGGAGAACCAGAACCACCAGCCTCTCCCACGCACAAGTGAACAGGGCTTCCAGTCAGCCTGGCTCCGTCTTTTGTTTCGTGTACAGATCATAAGGATTGCTCCTTGAGGACCAACTGAGCTCCAAAGTGGAGCTGATCAGATATAATCTCAAGTATTATACAATTACAGCTATAGAGAACCAGCCAAAAGACAACTTATACATCTAGAGAACCGAATCCTTGTCAAGCATGCGACCAGCTAAGATACTCACACTACAGTCTTCAGGCGCCTATAGCCCCGTCATCGCTTTTAACTGGTGCAGCTCATATCTGCCTGCATCCCAAATAACACGAGGGTGGGGGGGGGGCGTTCGAGGCAGAATATTAATGTTTGTGCACACCTAAAGTGAGCCGAGACAAATAAAAATGGTTATGACGAGGATTCCAGGGGTATTTCTCGGATCAGTTCAGGGTAACACTCATTAGCTAGGGATTTTTCGCGCATGCAAGCTTCATAGAGTCAACAATCAAGGAGCGTAGACAAGGTCCAATCAAGACGGGGACCGCCAAGTCGAAAATGAAGAAGACAGGATATCACCTGTCCCGGTGTCCTCGATTTTGAAAACTTCGATGGCGGAGGACTTTTCTGGCTTTCGAATTCTCCACGTCCCCCCTTCACAGATCATTGATTTTAGCCCTAGTAACTATGCATTAGCTCGACATACCATGGGAGGCTACTCTCTTGAGCATAAAGGGGGTCGTCCATACAGTCAAGAAACGTAGCAGCAAAGTTGATGCAGATATTACCATCCCATGTCCCTTTGCCCATCTTCTTAACCTTGCCGGGGAGGCTCGCCGTATCAAGCTCCTCTAAGCGGTGGACAATGCCTTGCTGGTCACGGAATCCCACAATTATCTTAGGAACGCCAAGTAGAAATGACTGAGCCCAGAATTTCAGGAGTTTGCGCTCATATTTTATCATATCACGATCGTTCTTGATCTCGGCCGAGGTTTTAAGTTCCACCCAGTTGATAGGATCTTCTTTGCGGTCAGGTTTAGAATCCCAAACTAGCATGTGTGGTTAGAAGGCACGCTCGAGCAATGTGATCAACGCCGACGAGAACTCGCTGTGATTTCGTACATACCGGCGTCAACTTCGCCACCAATCACTAGCCGGGTACTGCCAATTCCTGTCCGAACGACAGAGCAGTACTGCGCATTGTTGTTCACAATCAACTCCTCCCGGCTCTCAATCTCAGCTCGAGGTGTTGGATCCCAAGGCTGGTTGAGAAGAGAAAGGGTCTCAAATTTATAACCTGCATTTGTCAGACGTGAAGATATAGCTAGGAGGTTTGTATGCGGTACCCCAATATGCCATCAGCTCCTGAGAGGGCATGCCTGGAGGCATTCTCTGGTTATGCTGCAACTGCTTTTGGTGGTTTTTATAGGCATTGTTTTCCTCGATAAATCTAGCGCCTGTCAGAGTCATTCCCGGCTGGCAGGATAAATGTCGAGGCCTTCATACATCGTTCCCTAACGCTTGAAGGTCAATTCTGCAAACAACATGAACGCAGGGGTTTCATTCACCTGGAAACATGTCGCGTTCATCTCCCACCTACAATTGTGAGCGAGGCTATCGCCGGTCAATCAGAATAGCAGGCCTGACTCACCCGTTCATCGTATCAAACGGAGCTGTCAAGATCTGGGCCACAATTATGAAAGTTTTAGGCAAGGTCCGTTACAGGGGTTCAGTCGTGAGTTCTATTACTAACCTTGGTCATCATGCCTCTCCAGGTGATGATGTCCGCCTCGCATTTCTTGCCGGTTTCCTTTTCGAAAGCAAGGATTGTATCCAAAAGGGCATCGAGATGCTCATCTGCGGAATCATCCAGCTTCTGGAAGGTATCAAAGCCGCGGTTTAGATCCGCCGGAAGACGGGGCGGATAGTAGTAGCGAAGAGAGGTATCTCCGAGATGAAACTGATGTTCATCGTCATATGAAAAGCAGGTGATCTCCTGGAAGAATGTTACTCTGGGCCTGGATTCCGGTGGCTACTGCTAAAGAGGAAAAGGAAGTCAAGCGCACCTTGGGACGTCGAATTGATGTGCCGGTGCCGTAGAATCGGCCGATAGGCTGAATATCAAAAACCCTACGATCCATTATGGGTAAGTTTAGTTGCACGACCACGCATTGGTAAGCCAAATAGGTCCGACGTATATGAAGAAAATCCCTTGGGCGGGTTGAAGTGCGCGTCAAGGGCCTAGGAAAAGGCACTGGCAGACGGCATGGAGTTTGGAGTGGTAACTGTCCGGCAAGTACAATAAGTCCTGTAGTAGGAATGAATGTAGGTAGGATCGAGGCCGAGCCAAGAGCCGTGCGTCAATCATCAATCAATCTTCCGGCCCTTCTTTCCACCCCCACCACCGCTACCACCACCACGAACTCCAGACCCCTTTCGAAAATCCGATAATCGCTACTACCTCGACTTCTATTTGATTACTTCTCGTCCTTCCTCTTTCTACTTCATCCATTTGCCAGCTCTCGCGGGGAGTCTAGGAACCAAGATGACTTCGCGCATCGACAAGACCATTGCCCGTCAACGAGAAAAGTGACTATCCTCCATGTTTGTGCTTGGTTGGCACTCGCTCTAGGCTGGGCCTCGCATTGATAAATGCATATTTGAAGCTGATTTTTCTTCGATGCTCTTTTTAGGATCGCCTCCGGGGCTTATTACGAAGCGCACCAACAATTGCGTGTCATCGCCGCGCGATACATTAAACAGGCGAACTACGATGCTGCCGCAGAGCTTCTGGCTGGCGGTGCGACGGCTCTTTTGAAGGCCGGTTCTCAACAAGGAGCATCCGCCAGTGGGGGAGACCTTGCTATCATGCTGGTTGTCGAAGTGTATACCAAGGCGGGCTGGGAAATCGTTGGTGGAGATAATGATACCGATGGCCGCGCTCGGAAGAGTTAGTCACTACGTTCACATGCCAGGACGACATTTGGTTGACAATGTTTGTTCATTACAGAGCGCCTGATCGAGATCCTTCACGAGTTTCCCCCGGAGGAACCCACCCGCAAGCGGTTTATTCAGGAATTTATCAGCTGGAGTGGGCGGTTTGGGCCACTGGAGAGAGGGGACCCAGAATTGCATCATGCAGCTGGATCGGTTTATGCTGAGGGTCCGTATCCCTATCGTACCTCTGAAGATGTGTTCCTAATTGATACCTTGCAGATCATGAACCGTACGATGCTGAGAAGCATCTCATCCTCGGAACGTCTGAATCCGCTGAAACTCTGGCAAAGCTTGAGTACGAATGGTACAAGAATGATGAACCACATACTGCTGCTATCTATGCATCACGCGCGGTGTTCCCTTATATTTTAACGGGAAACCTGCGTAGTGCCAACAAAGCCCTTCTTATCTTCACGTCGCGACTCTCCTCCTCCAATCCGACTCTTGGCTCGCAAGGGATAAGTAGTGCGAGCTCCGATGTGCGAGTTTTCCCCGCGCTGCCGTTGCTCAATTTCCTGAACATGCTGCTCCTTACGATCCAGCGTGGAAGCGCAGATCTTTTTAAGCAGCTCACTGCGCATTATGCGGCACAAATTCAAGAGGTGGGCATATGGGACGATGCATTGGCCCAGATTGGGGAGCAGTATTTTGCGATCAAAATCCCCCGACAAGGCAATCCCCTGCTGGATATGATGGGCAGCATGTTGTTTGGAGGCCAGGAGGGCGCCGGAGGTCGGGGAGTGCAGGGGGGTCGGAGACAGGCGCGGAAAGTTGAAGGGCCACCGGCGAACCCGGAGCTCGACTAGACAAAAAGCGGTTTCTGTAACGTATGCTGGGTATGCAGGCAGATCCGGAACGTTGCGAACTAGCATATATGTTGCCGGCATGCGCTGCTATCAGAGCCCCGCAGAATCACCTTCTGGTTCGTACATCCAATTATCTTCGTCCAATGCGGCTACTTTATTCCGAAGGCTCTGGTGGATGAGGTTGAGGATTTCTGCCAAATCAGCTTCGGGGCTCCAGTCGGCCGGTATGACTCTGGCGAGAAATATTTAGATAGTACATACCAGCCGGTTCACTGCTCATTTGTCTATTGCGGCTTCGACACATCATTTCCACTAAAGTTGCCTCGATCTCTAGATTTTTGGGTAGGGCCGCGGTTAGCATCAGAACGACCTTTGCGAAGGGAGCCACCGGTGCTCGCAGCGTACTTTCTTTTTCACATTCACTCAAATCTGCCTGGCCCGTAGCATCGGCTCCTCCAGCGCCGGAGCCTCCAGACACACCTCCGGCCTCGACATCTTCCATCTCATCTTCACTCTCTCTTCCAGCAATTGGCGGCAGGATGGGAATGTCGAGTTTGTAGCCGCCATTCTTGTCTCGGGTTACAATTTCTCCATTATCGACTGGGCCAGAGCTGAGAGACGACGTGGATTCAGATGCGGTGGAAGAAAGCATGTGGGAGGAAAGACCGGATGCACTATGAGTATGTTGTGTCGAAGCATTCGAAGAGGCGGTTGACACCGGCCGTCGGCTTAGATGGTGATGGAAGATGTTGCGGCGGACGGAGGATGCTCCCATTGTGATATGGTCACGATATATTCTGGGGGCGAACAAATCTGGTGATATAAGAATAATGCAATACCATACAAGGTTAGAGCGATGCCAATAGGTTTGAATATTAGAGATGGGGGTAAGTAAGGTAGGTCTAGGTACTTCGAAGATATCCGATAAGTCGAAGACGGAGGTACAGTACGTACTGTATGTATGGATCGTAAGGTAATATAAGCACGTGCATGAAATACAGTACTGTATGTACTGTACGGACCTTACAGCCTGGGGCTGTGACATACAGATACGATTCAATATACATACAGGTAAATTACCCACTGTCCAAGCCTTACGGACTGCGTCATGTCTTGTAAAGGCGAATTTATCCCAATCGGGTCAAATCCACATCAGAGCTCGACGCGTCTGTTTTCGCGTCTCCCTCGCCGCCAGCCTCACTGTTTCGTCAACTCCCTGTCTCTACACATCCCAATTATTGAACATGACTAAAGCCGAATCGTCGGCCAGTGCTGCCCGCAATGGCCTCAAACCGGTCACCACGGGAGCTCCTCCTGACTACGAGCTGCCTTGGTACGTACATAACAAATCCACTTGACTTCAAACCCGGTGAAGCATCGCTCTGACGTACAGCCACCTGCAGGGTCGAGAAATACCGCCCTGTCTTTCTCGACGACATTGTCGGAAATACGGAGACTATCGAACGGTTAAATATTATTGCTAAAGATGGGAATATGCCCCATGTTATCATCTCCGGAATGCCGGGTATCGGAAAGACGACTTCGATTCTGTGTTTGGCGAGACAATTATTAGGTGATGCTTATAAGGAAGCAGTCTTGGAATTGAACGCGAGTGACGAGAGAGGTATATTCCATCCTTGGCTTTGGGGATCCAGCGGACTCCAAATGTCTGACATTTCATCCAGGTATCGATGTGGTCCGCAATAGGATCAAGGGATTTGCACAGAAGAAGGTCACGCTGCCCCCCGGCCGTCACAAGATTGTCATCCTCGATGAAGCAGACAGGTAAGTACATAGAGCTTATTTTGTGATTTTGCCTAACTTTGCCTAACCCTAATTTTGCAGTATGACGCCTGGTGCCCAACAGGCGCTGCGACGGACGATGGAGATCTATTCATCTACTACGCGGTTTGCATTCGCTTGCAATCAGTCCAACAAGATCATCGAACCTATCCAGTCACGATGCGCTATCCTTCGCTATGCCCGGTTAACGGACGCCCAAGTTGTCAAACGATTGAAGCAAGTTTGCGAGGCCGAGAAGGTGGAACACACCGAAGATGGAATCGCCGCCTTGGTGTTTAGCGCAGAAGGAGACATGCGTCAAGCAATCAATAACCTCCAGAGTACATGGTCTGGTTTCGGGTTTGTTAGTGGGGACAATGTTTTCCGGGTGGTCGATAGCCCCCATCCTATTAAAGTCCAGGCAATGATAAAGGCCTGCTGGGAGGGAAAGGTAGATGCTGCTTTGGAATCCTTGAATGAGCTGTGGTATGTTGCGTGATTGATGTCCACAGTAGTGCTCAAGAAACCGCTCTAACCTCTCTATAGGGACCTAGGATACTCCTCTCATGACATCATCAGCACCATGTTTCGAGTCACTAAGACGGTCCCGACTCTGTCGGAACATTCGAAACTGGAGTTCATCCGAGAAATCGGATTTACCCATATGCGTATCTTGGATGGTGTACAATCTCTGCTCCAACTGAGCGGTTGCATATCGAAACTCTGCAAGATAAACATGAAGCCACAACTTTTCGAGCCCCCGAAGGCCTAAACAACGAACAAATTCGAATGACACGACTTCTCCTTCCTGACATGCCCTTTGGTTGGTGTTCTTAGGAGTTGGGATAGCACAGGCAGTATGACCCATTATTTGGTTTCCAGCGCATGAATTGTATACGGTTATTAGGAGACCGATGCTCGACAGAACGTGCTAGATATCATGGCATACAATTAGACTACAAATGACAGTACAGTTAAAAAACTTGAAGAGGAAACACAGGCTAGCGGGAACTGATGGAAGCTGAATCAATCCGTGGCCATGCACTGCTACTATTTCATTAACGCGGGAGCAGACGGCATTTTCGCGCCCTTCGGCGGCTTGTTCTTGCTCTTGAAATCATCACACATCTGTTCCATGGTCACCCATTCTACGCCCTCATGCTTGTTGATGTGCTCAATAATTCTACACGTGAATCAGCATCCGAAACGCTATTATCAAACACCGCAATCGATCGCTGGCTTACCTCTCGTGCATGAGAAGGACATGCGGGCGACCCGACACATCTGGATGAATGGTCATAGGGAAGACAAACTCATCGTATTCCCGATAGAAGTAGTCAAAGTGGTCCTATTGTTTCAGTTAATCGGCCGCAGATCAACGGGAGGGTGTCTGTCCAGACGAGGAGTTTGGACTAACCTTCCAGATGTCCTCGACATCGCGCGGATTGACCCATCCGTGGCTATTGGGAGCCGACTTGATAAACATCATCGGAGGCAGGTCATCGATGTACCAATTACCCGGAATTTCTACCAAACCAGTCTCTTGGCCTCGATTCAAGGGTTTCATCCAGGTTTCAGCCTTCTGGCTATAATCAATCTTCGTCCAGGTATCCCCCGTACGGAGCCAATACATTTGGCAATCATGATGGGACATGGAGTGATCGTATTCCACTCCGTAGGATAGCAAGAGATCTGTCATCTCTTTGCTCGTCTCCCACCATGGTGCCACCACCCCGCGAGGTGGCTTGCCGCAGAAGTCTAGAAGCATGCGATAGGTCTTGTCGAGGATGTCCCGCTGCTGCTCAATCGTCATATCTGTCGGGTTCTCGTGGCTGTAGCCGTGCAGGCCAATCTCATGGCCGGCGTCCCGGATCTTGGCGCATTCGTCCGGGAAAGTCTCCAAGGAATGGCCAGGAATGAACCACGTTGCTTTGATACCATATTTCTGGAACATTTTCAGGAGACGCATGGTGCCAATATGCCCGGCAAATAGGCCTATCAGTGTAATCAGTGTCGTGGTTCTCTCTCTCTAGGTAATGTTTACAGAGCAATCGCACTTACCCCGACTGATGTCATTGGCGCTGTCCTCGCCGCCGTACGATCCCAGCCAACCTGCCACGGCATCGATATCTACTCCGTAACTGACCAAGACTCGTTTCTTGCCCATATTTTACTCCTCCGTGGTCAGGCTTCAAGAAAACTTGAAGAAATGACGTATAAACGTGGTCTAGAAAAAACCCCGAGTATTTCCTTGAGGACCGGAGGATAGAATGGAAGAATTCACCGAATATGACTCACAGCTGAAGAGAAAGGTCAAATTATCAGGTGGAAATGTGATTCGATAATCGGAGGGAAGCCTCGAAACTATATAACGATTACGAAGCTATCTAAGAGTGGGGATGTCTGGTGGACGATAAGCACATGGCTTATCACGGGGGGTTATCCTGGTGCACCGCCTACTCCAAAATCTCCAACTGGCGCTTGGTTGTTACTCCAACTCCTCCAGATCACCCCCACCCAAGCACCGAGAAGTGGGGGAAGCTACTAATTTCTAGTCCCTGATAGTCTGATAGCCTCTACCAAACGCCTATCTAGTATCTACAGGGTGTTTCCTTGGAGAACCAATCCCGAATATCAGTGGGATGGGATAATTCCAGTAATCATTCAGATAAGGATCTACCACTCCCTACTTCAGATCGCTCGGGGGATTGTTCTCTGCTCATTACCCTCTCCAAATTCTCTCAATGGCACTTGCAGCTCCCAAGACCTTCTCCTCATTCAGTTTCTGCCCGATGATCTGCACCCCCACCGGGTGCCCTTCTAAAGCCTTTGCATCATACAGACTCCAATTCCAGGCGTCGAGCTCATTTCGCGGTCGATAAGGCTCTCCGGGAAGGTCATCCACTCCGACTTTGACCTGATCGACGGGAAGAGTGACCGCGGGGTAGTCAAGCAGATTCCAAATTTTTGTGTATCCAATCCATCGCACCCGGCGATGAGGAATTGCTAAGTGAGGCAAGGTGGGGGACAAGAGAATATCAACGGGCTGCCCCGACGCGGATGACGTAGCATTCCACTTGTCCAGGTACTTTTTCTGCAGTGCAATCTTTTGCTTATTGAGCTGCCAATAGTCATAGACCGAAATGGCGTCCCCTCGCTTGACGAGCGTTTCCACGTGGGGGATGAGCGGCTCTCCGGCTACCTCAACGTCGCGACGAATGTCTTCACAACCGTCGGCCGTGTAGTAGCGATCCATGAGCTGGATATACTCCAGGTGATCCGACGTATCCCATGTAAGTACCTCATGGCCGGCAGTTTTCAACTTTGTGGTTAACTCTCGGAGCGCCCTCTCGATGGGAGGGTGGACTTTCACCACCCCATCGTCCAGAATCAAGCCGATAACCATGCGCCGGCTTTGTATGGACTGGAAAGCCTGCTTATTCCATTCCAAAGGAGCACACCTGGGGTCCAATTCCCAAGGTCTGGCATTTACTATCAACCGACTCACGTGGCATATGGAAGACAGGTCCCGAGCCATTGGCCCAATGGCGGAAGGAACATGTTCCTGGCCCTCTGTAGAGACCGGAACCCCGTAGTATGGAAGCCTGCTGCTCTACCCTGGGGTCAATACATTGTATATCAGGATTGCAGACTAGATATTCGGAAAAGGAAGGGGGCTGTAACAAGATAGACACTTACACTGGGTTTGAAACCATACAAGCCCATGATACTTTGAGGAATCCTGACACTACCACCTATATCAGTTCCTAGACCCAGAAGGGAGCCATGTAAGGCCAGGAGAACACTTTCGCCACCGGTCGAGCCGCCTGGTGTAAAAGAAGGATTTCGTGGGTTGACTGTCAACCCCCATAGAGGATTCTCCGTTTCTGCCCACTGAACGCAGGGTCAGACTATACTGCAAAGGTGACATGATCGGCAGGAGGGGGTAAAACCACGGGGCCATACCATGATGCTCTGCGGCAGATTCGATTTGGCCAGAACGATGGCACCCATGTTCTTTAGCATCTGGATAAGAACGGCATCCTCCGCAGCAGGAGCAAAGGAGCGTCCCACGTAGCCTAGCGTGCTATCTACGCCCTTGACGTTAAACTGGTCTTTCGCGGTGAGTGGGACGCCGTGGAGCGGTCCTTTGAGTTGACCAGTCTCTTGGAATTCCCGATCCAATGCTCGGGCTTGTGCCAATGCATCTTCAAATGTCACTTCCGTAATACAATTGGTCTATCGAAGGCCTACCGTGATCAGTCAGTGTTCGTAGGGAAGCGGGGTCTTCTATGGGAGTCCTACCAATTGGTGCGCAATCACAGCCCTGAATCCGCGACGTTAACCCCTCTCCTGAGCTTTTAATGCCCACGATCGACAGGATAGGTGGGATTACCTTTTGATGTAAGCCAGAACAACTTGCTCGGCGGTGAATTTGCGGGCTCCTAAGCAATCAACCAAAGACCTTATATTGTCAATCTCCGTGATCTCCTGCGCAAGGGGATCGTCCTGAAGGCACGAGCGATCCTGTACCTGGTGAACGCGAGGGGGTCGCTGGTCCACGTTAGATACCATATAGGGCTTTAATGCCCGATCGCGCTGGGATTGTTTCTCGAAGACCGTCTGTTCCCATGACTGGAGGCTACCCATTTTGCGATACTGGAGAGTAGTGGAAAGATGTATCAAGATTTAAGGATTGAGGATTGAGGATTGAGGAGGAGTATGAAGCTGGTTCTTATAGAGCGGAGACTATAAGATCAGGCCAACCTACCTAGGTAGGCAAGTACAGTATCATACCGTACGATACCGGAGGACGGACGATACGAACCGACGGGTGCCAATCCGGTCCAAAGCGTAAGGAAGACTAAGTAATGCGGGGGCCTCCGCCGTTTTACTTTTCTTCCCTTTTTTCTTTTCTCTTCACATCTCCAAGGGTCCTGCGTCTGCAGTAGATCGTGCATTCGTATTTCTTCCGATCCATTTCTTTCGCGTCGAGGGGCGGCCTGCGTCTCAGCTCCGCCTCGCTTCGGTCCAGCTTTAATCCCTCTTGCCTTCTACAACTTATATATAATTGTCCGAACGAACCCCCTTCGTCTTTTGATTGGGTTAATTATGCCAGTATGAACCCGACCTCGGATGCCGCCGTGCCAACCCCGACGGGTGCCATTCGCACGGATTCCCGAAGGAAGACATCGGGGACTATTGCGAAAAGAGCGTGCGACCAATGCAAGTTCCGCAAGATCAAGGCAAGCAGATGTTCCCCCTTTTGGTCCCCTTCCTGTCGCTCTAAGAGTGGGGGTAAAAATCCGGTCCATGTTGGATGATGCTAACCTAGTCAGTACCGCTCAACAGTGCAGTCTCTCCCACCCATGCAAAGCTTGTGTTTCCATGGGCTTTGATTGTACCTTTTTCCAGCCGCAGAAGAAACGGGGTCCAACCGGACAGTGAGTTTGCCGAACTGAAACCTCGTCGGTGGTCAATTTCCGAGTTCTTTCTTAACTTCCAATGCCCTTGAATAAGTCGCGTCTCGCAAATCCGACAGCAACAGACCCATTTGCCGGCCAAAAGCCCCCGCACCCAAATCGGCCCTTCCCAATCGTTTCCGCCTGCCTTTGCGTACCAAACGGAGGCCCCGTTGCCCGAAGGAGACCAATTCGGCGCCGTCCCTTCTATCCAAGGGGCCTCGCAATGGCATATGTCGGGTGAAGCTCATCTGCCAGTCGACCTTACGCCTTCACATGGCCATCCCGTTGCACCAGCATGGGGTGCGGATGCCTCCTCGGTTGATTCCCACAGCAACAG
The DNA here is from genome assembly GCA_002215965.1 of Aspergillus persii. Lineage (NCBI taxonomy): Eukaryota > Fungi > Ascomycota > Eurotiomycetes > Eurotiales > Aspergillaceae > Aspergillus > Aspergillus persii. The sequence continues at coordinate 2,400,247 of NGZO01000008.1, read as the reverse complement.
CGGAATTAGTTGGAATGAGCGAAACGATGTGGAGTATTGGCTGCCGGATAATCTCGATGCGCAGATGCCAATGTTTGATTTTCCCGGCAGTAATATCTATCTGAAAACATCTCTACCATCTATCATCCAAGGCGACACGGATCCGGTCACATTGCCTCCCCGGGTCGAATCCTCGGCTATCCCCGTATCGAGTGTTGGCCCGCCTCCAGCCGAATCAGGTGCGCCGAGGACAATATGGCCCCCCTCCATTGTCGAGGCCAACATGATACCGTGGATTGACGTCTACTTCGACCGTTTGCACCCAACATTGCCCGTCCTAAATCGGTCGTCCCTGTTCGTTCGAATGCTGTCCCAGGAACACCGGAGAAACCCGCAATTTGGCTCAATGTTATTGTCGCTGTGCGCCTTTTCTCTAACCCAGCCTATTGAGATAGACGAACGCCCTACGTCTCAGTCTAGGGCAGGGCAGGCCCGATTGATGATGAACGAGGCCACCAAGATGCGCAGCTGTTCCGATTTTGGGGAGCATCCAACTATAGAGGCCGTCCTAACAAGCTTTTTCCTCTTTGGCTGTCTCTTCGGTAGCAACCAGCATAATGCTGCGTGGCTCCGCTTACGGGAAGCTCTCGATCTTGCAGCTACTCTAGGGCTGAATAATCCTGATTCCTATCGGGAGCTTTCTAGTGAAGAGAAAGGCCAATGTTTGCGGACATACCTTGTCTTATCCATCACGGAGAGGTATGGAATTTGAAGAGTCTTAACCCATTCTATGCCCGATCTAACTTGAACTTCCTCATTAAAGAGCGTACGCTTTGCAGCGCAGGCATTCCATAACATTTTGGGGAAAGCCAGGGTTTAGTATGCGCTCGGTGCATGACTTCATCCACAACGCCACTCATAGTCTGGTGTCGGGGATCATTGTCCACAATGAAAAAGACGCCAAAGGCATGATGGGTCTGGCCCGCTTGATGGAACTGTTTGACGCAGTTGATGAGGATGTCGTTGACTGTTGGAATCGACGATGCAACATAAATGCTGGATATTGCGAAAGGCTCACCGAGGAGAAAGCCCTGGCTATCCACCAAAACCTAAGCCGTGTCAGTGAATCTGAAAGATACAAGGGGTATGACTGGTTTGAACGTAGCAAGTCCGCTTCGAGTGGCTCTCATGGTGCCTACCCAGCAATGGGCCTCCGAGAGACCCAATGCGCTGATGTATTCATCACCAAAAAATGGCTCCAAAATCGCGTGTGGGTTCTGTGCTCTGCGCATGGTCTTTTGAAGCCCACATCGGACCATGAAGAGCTCTGTCTCACCTATGCTGTTTCCATTGCCAAGGACACGCTGAAAATTTGTCAGTCGTTGCGTCTTAGCTCCATGGAAGCACATGGAATAGGTCTCGTGAGTGTCTGATGTCGTTGGATATCTCGCCTTCCCTAAGCTTACGGGTCAACAGGTTGAAAAGCTGTATGATATCGCTATCAGTGCCATCAGTGTGTCATCGAATGCTCGACTTCCTGGAGGAAGGAGGCTCGTTCTTGACCCTACCGAGGAGAATCTGTCCAACCCCGGAGTTACACCTACAAATGTCACAGGGTCGATATCGCAGTCTGCACACGCTGCACCGTTGTCACAGTCCCTGGCAGATGATTTCTTACTGCTACTGAACAGTCTTCGGGGTGGAAATCACCCGTTTTTGGAAAAGTACAAGACCTTCTTGAATTCTTTGCATACCGACGACAAAGCAAACACGAGCTGGACTCCTCAATAAGGCCTGTCGCACTTTTTCTCAGATCCTGCTTGTTTCCCCCATTTTCTGCTACCTCGCCCCCTTTTTGCTTATTGGTCGCCTGTCTTCCACCCCGGTTCCTGCATGCCAAGTACAGTCGAAAATGTTGGATTGTTTGCGGTTATACGAGATACATATTTCTATTTTTCAGTGGACTCGTTAACGCCCGGATTGGCCGAGGATAAGGACTTGTATTAATTAGGTTGATATACATTACACGCCAAGGACGCGCGGATTGCCTCAAGACCTGGAACGCGAACTGCTCGAGCTACTACGGCGTGTGAAATACCTGCCCAACCGGGCCTGTTCTGAAGTCTGATACGTTTGCCATTTCCACGCCGGCATTTAAGCATCATACATCTCGGCGATTTCCACGAAAGTCCGATCTTTGGTTTCGGACATGGAGAAGTAGGTAAATGTTAGAATGCTGGCCATGCAACCAGACAATATAAGGTAGGCATTGGTTCCTAGGTTTGCTCCGTCAGTTGTCGTTAGCCGCGGAACGACGAGCGTAGTAACCACAGCGGTGGTTTGCGCGCACGCAATTGTATGAGCCATAGTGCGGTGGCGGAGCTTGGGAGTTGCGGTTTCCGAGGGCATCAGACTGGACAAAGACGACGCGAACGAGGAGGCTCAAAAGAAATTGAACATGAAGGTCAAGGCTGCAATTGCCAGGACTGACCGCTGGTCGTCTCGGTTATATGATCTTCTGCCCCAGCTTATGGGCCCCGAATACCGCAATTGTCCCTAACAACCCCAGCCGTTACATTCGAGATGTTGATTGTTCGAAACGCTTCGGCCTCCCATGGAGGGGAGAACGATCTAGTAGAACAAGGTCAGTGATATCGAGCGATCGCTTGAGGCAAGGTGGGTGAGTGATATATCCTTTCCTCAGCCGAGTACAAAGGGACGGTGCCGCTGGCGATGTCCATGTTGATGACCATGCAAGCCATGAATAACATGATATTGACCGTTGTCTTACCCAACGACTTGTGGGCTTCGGAAGGGAAATCAGCATGCTACACTTGTTAATTTGCTATGCATGACATTGATGGAAGCCCAATGACTTCGATTTGAGCGAGGCCGTTCGAGACGGTTCGCGGTACGAAGAGAGCCAAAAAGGACAATTACGGACGGAGTACAGCCTCTCCTGGAGGATTTCATGGCATTCCATGTGACAGTGGAGCTGTACGATAGGATCGCCCGAGACCTTACCTGAATTCCCCAGCTTGATCGAGCACCTCGCCAGGAACTGTTTCACCAGTGCCGGCCAAGGGCATAGTATCGATGATCAAACGCAGTATCCTGGGCAGACCATGCCAGTCCCTGGGAGGCCCACCTGCTGCGCCCACTGTCAAACCTATCGCGGGAGAACGATCGCCCCGTAATCACATGAGGAATCCTCATCCAGATCCAGTGGATTGCTAAAATCTTGCAAAATCTTCTTCCCCTGATTCAGGTGACCCGCAATGCTTGCGTCTGCGGCACCGAATTGGCTTTCACTACTGCCTATACATATGGACCACGACTCGTGAGGGACTGGTTTCCCCGAGGATCCGCCGGATCCGCCATTCCAAGCCACGAAGTCAATGGCCCACGAGGATGGATGTACGGAGTAGGAGAGGATAACTAACTTGCAAAGTGAAACGAGTAAGATGTTTTTAATGTCGTATCATTGTATTGCTTTGTTTGATGACCGTTCATGACTATTAATTATATGTTGTATCACTAGAATTCATATACCCGTCCCACCCATGCATGATTATAAACACTCTTTCGCTTCTATTAAAACATATTTCGAAAGAAAAAGCTACTCGACGACAGTCATCTATCACTTCATGAGATTTATCCCAGAATACACCGGGCCCTTGACCCAGGTTATCACGATCTCCAAAATCTCCATCCGGGCCATGCTTTGCGGCCATCTCGTTGGTAGATGCGCCAGAAGTAGACAGGTACGCCGGCGATGATGAAGGCCACAACAATCAGGGTCTGCAAGGGTTCCGCAATAACGGCCCTGCTAAGTAGAAACAAGCTCACGCAGCAGAAGATAATCGGATTGGAGATCCAGGTTTTGTAGGGCCGCTCTAGATGGGGTTCTCGGATCCTCAGTACAATAAGACCAAGGACGGTGAGAAAGTAGAAGGTATAGCCGGCCACGCCGTAGAAGGTGACCAGTGTCTTGAATTCACCCACAACAACGTAGACGAGTGTTAGCGCACTGTTCAAGGCCATTGCGTAAATTGGTGTGTAGCCGATGCGTGTACCTTCGCCGAAGACGCGATCGAAAAACTTGCGAGCACATGACCGGCGTTGTAGTCGGTTACTTCCACCGCTGGTGGGTGATTCCCTGGTCCATAAGTGGCCAAATACTGAGGGCAAATAGCCTTCCTTGCCTGCGGCATAGACCAAGCGCCCGCTTGTGAAGATTGTTGCGTTGAGGGCGCCAAAACAACTCGCCGAGACGATCAGCGCAAACACAAGAGCTCCGACGGGCCCGAAAACTTTATCGCCGAACTGAACGACCACCGTGTTACTCGCCTCGATCGTGGAATGGGGCAGGACTAGAAAGTAAGAGATGTTGGCGAGTAGATAACTGAGTATGACCAGCGGCATAGTCGTATGAATGACGCGAGGAAGGTCACGATTAGGGTTTTTGAATTCCCCCGTCACATAGTTTGTCTGCACTTCGTTAGTCCGCTTGGTTAGGTGGTTTAAGGTCCCAACCGAGGCTGGGGACGATGGCATACGTACATTGTCCCAGCCGTCAAAGGCCCAGAGGCCTGCATACAAAGCAAGCGCCCAAGCCGACACATCCACACTCGTGCCCTTGAACCAGCCTGATTTCCACTCCTCACTGGCACTGCCACTTGAGGAAAGACCAGTGATCGCCACGACAATGCCGATGATAGTGACGCCGAGCAAGGCGACGAATTTGAAGAACATGAGGATATCGCCGAGGCGGGTGGCTACTCGAGTCGAGACACAGTTCAACAGGGTGATCACTAAGACGCTTCCCACGGCGACGGCCTTATTGATCCAGGGGTTGACTTGCTCGACCTCGGCCCCCACCACAGCACGGACAACATACTCCCCAAATATAATGGCGATAATGGCTGCACTGCCAGGCTTGAGAACGAGAACGGCACACCAGGTGAAGAGAAAACCCGCCAACTCCCCAAAAATCTTGGCAAGATAGACTTGGGATCCTCCATTGAGAGGGATTGCGCCTCCTAGCTCCGCATAGCTTGCCGCTCCCGTCCAAGCCAGTAAGCCGGCGACCACCCAGGCAATGAGCGATGCGCCCGGAGAGCCCGCGTTGACATTGACCTGACTAGGAGACGAGAAGATTCCGGAGCCGATGATCAAGCCAACGACCAGCGAAAGCCCATTCAGGTAGGTCAAGGTCTTGTTTTTTTCCAACGAGCCATCAGCAATCCCCGCTTCTCGATCTAGCGCAGACGGGGCACCCAAGGGAGCATAGCCAGCGGTGGTCTGCGACAAGGGAAAGAGTGTTCTTCCGAAATCGAAAGCGGACGATACCGAATATGAGCGAGCTGACCTAGGCCGCCCGGACTCATAAGTGGTGTGCTGATGAGAGTTCGAGAGCGGGTCCTCGTCCTCAAGGGAGAGTTTGCGCGAAGATGAAATGCCGGAGGGGGAGGAAGAGCGAGAGGATCCGGCACCAGGTTCGGGAGAGGAGGCGAGCGAAGCAAGCTCTAGTGAGTCGCGTGGAGCACGGTGATGGTCTGGCCGACTTTCAACATTGGAAAAGGGCACATGGGACATGGCGATAAAGGAGGGAAGGAGGCGGCGGCCGTAATGACATACGAGCAGGTCAAAGGTCGTAGTCCAGAGGGTCCATCCCACCGATGGGTAGGCGAGAGAGAACGGAAGGAACAGAAGAGACGAAGAGGAATTCCGTCCGCTGTAGGATCGCAATGAAGGAGGAGTCGAAGCAGAAAAGAGGCGAAGCAGGCGAAAGAACAATGAAAGAAGGAGAGATGGCGATCCGGCCTCATGAGGCCTAGCGTGGATTCGCCGCCCTTTTCTGCCATTTTTCTCCGCAACTTCGCTTTGTACTTGTCTCTCTCTGCCGCTTGACACTCTCCGTCTCGCCTCTTCACTCCCTCGTGCTTCATCGCAGGCTGCTTTGACCATGAAGCCTCGCTCTGCCAATACGGCATCCTTCCTTGTGTATTCACAATGGCCTACCGTTAGACCCCTCTGTCGCCCCCAACGTCGTTATGCTGCTTCTGCCTCGTCCTCCCCGCCCTCACCTCCGCCGCATGGACGTCGATGGATGCGGCTCGCGCTCGTGAGTATTGCGGCGGCGGCGGCCGGTGCGTATCTCAGATCACAGCAAAACTCCAATTCACAGACCACGTTAAATCCGGCATGGTTCACTCCATATTATCTTGCGTCAAAAGAGTCGGTCTCGTCAACCGGGAGCATCTTCACGCTCAAACCGCCGAAGCCGGATGGGAGCAATCGCGCCGTCTATGACGAAGCTTGGAAAACAGGGGTATGGAGCGTTATGTTCAAGCAACCACAGCTGCAGATTGGAAGAGACTATACGCCGCTCCCGTCCGTATCGACTGGCGAAGAGGAGGACGTATTGCGGTTCTTCATCCGTAGAGACCCCTTTGGCGAAGTTTCTCGGTATCTCCATAGTCTGGACGTAGGGACTCCCATCGAAATACGCGGACCCCGAATTGAGTGTCCGGTGCCTTCCGACACTCAGCAGGTGTTGTTTATCGCCGGGGGGACTGGCATTGCCCCTGCTCTCCAGGCAGGACATACGCTGCTTCGCCGCACCAGCAGCACCCATAAGCCACGAATTCACATTCTGTGGGCTAATCGTCGCCGCGAGGATTGCCTCGGCGGAGTCAACGATACCACAACAGCCAAACCCCAACGCTCTTGGTTTCCGGATATTTCCTTGTCGAGAACCTCCGACCCTACCCCTGCCCCTCCTTCTACCGGTGGTTCATCCTCTACGACATATGTGTCGCCTATGGTTCGGGCGCTAGAGGCCCTCAAATCCCAGTATCCTGGCCAGATCACGGTGGATTATTATGTCGACGAAGAAAATGCGTTCATTGAGAAAAAGGCCATACTAGAATTCACCAAATCGAGTTCATCCTCCAACGGGTCTTCGCCGCGCAACATGATTCTCGTGTCGGGACCAGAGGGGTTTATCAGCTATATGGCCGGTCCCAAACAATGGGCACAAGGCATGGAACTGCAGGGACCACTGGATGGGATCATTCGAGAACTCGACCTGAAAGACTGGACAGTGTGGAAGCTATGATCGACGGATTCCAGAGGCGAAGACAGTAGAATCATAAAGATACATTCGCGCGCGCGTGTCTTGTTATCTTCCATCCCATTGGGTTGAAACCTAGGCCGAAATTGCGACTGGATCTATCCGGCTCAGTACGCTCAATGACGACGTGTCATTGAAGCTGGAGTGCATCCTGGTAGTCGGCGTTAGCTTCAGCTGTAAAAAAACTCCCCACAATACTCGGGTGTTCAGAGAAAGCTGCATTGAGAGTCAGAAAGGAAGAATCACCCTTAGTAGATGCTTTGGCAGAGCCCCCTCTCTCAGTGCGCAGGAGATTATTGCCAAGAGAAGAATAAATCAAAGATAATCTATTTATTCACTCTTCATTCACTCTTACTCAATCCTAAAACAGGAAAGGCCCACTCTTCATGGTGATTAGTCGTTATGGACTATTTCTCCCATTTCTAACCTCCTCTTTAACTCTCTCCTCTTCACATCCCTCTTTGTCTCTCTCTCCACCTCTTCCTTCAAATGTAATGGCCTGTCTCTGTGAGGCAGGATTTGACGCTAAGACCATCCATGCAAAGATGGACGAGAATGAACGGCATGAGATCATCTCAGAGTTTAATAATGATCGTACCAAGTGCCAGATCCTGGTATCCATGTATAGCATCATGTCCACTGGCCTGAACCTGCAGAAGCAACGCCGGAATTGCCACTTCTATTCACCTGTCATATCGAAGTCTATCCAAGGCCAGTGTATCGGCAGGTTGTGCCGCCTTGGACAACTCAAGGTGGTGCTTGTTTACGAGTATCTTTGCAACTCGTCTTTTGACACCTATCTGCAGAAGCGTGGTAGAGTCAAAGCGCCGGCGGCTATCAATACCGACTTCAACGATGATGGCTCAGGTGATAGGATGAACACCCGATACAGGGGTACCTATTGACTCCATAAGTGAAACAGAAGCAATTATAGTGATAATCAGAGGGTTTGAAGAATGGAAAGCAAATAGCAACCAGTGTGGCTTGCTATTAGCAAAGGGGTATCAATATGATGAGGGGTTCCGCAATAAAAAGAAAATTCGTGAAATACGGAGCTCGATAACCGAGTAGTAGCGAAGTCATTCACAATATCTTTATCCTCCATCCAGTCCCGATATACACATCCAGCTTCGTTTATTAGTCGTATCTCAAATCTGAAGTGTCCGACGTCAATTCTGCCCGCTGCAGTGTTGAGGGAGCTCAGAGGCAATAGTAGCTTGCCAGGTCGCATAAGACTTGGAACTTCTGACCTGCGTATATTTAGACATGAACTGCCCGAGTCGTAAGCCATGGTTGTCTCAGAGATGTTTCCTGTTCCCCCAAGCTCTCTCGGCACTCGGATCTGTATGTTTATCTGGTATCGGTTAGCACTCAAGAACAGACGTGAACATAAGATATGTATGTAAATGTGAATGTGAAGATCAATTGCAAGATATAGATAATATAATACCTGGGTTTTGAATAGTTACCTCGTGCATGCGAAGTTATAAGGTCCGGCGAGAAGTTTCTCAAGCTCCTGGATCCGCTCCCGATGTGACAATGGCCATTCTGGTTTCACCGGGTTTTTCCCGTAGATTAGTTCTGTCGGTTCATCTGGAAGATGTTTAGCAGAAAGCAACTTTCAGGCAGCTGATGATTGCAGTTATACCGTTGCCGGATACCATTGCGCCAGATACCAATGTCACGCACCAGTCTGTTGACTTTACCACTGCGCCACATACCACAAAGGCACAATGGATGACCAACAGGCCATTCAGTCAACGTACTATATAGTAAAGCACAACGTCAGCGTCCAGGAGGACCTTGACAACCAATGTGTAAGGTGAAGCTGAAGCTGAAGAGTGATAGAATAGAACCGGTTGAAAGCAGTTTGGTGAAAACATGGTACAAGTTATATTAGATGAAGTTTGTAAGATGAATGAGAAGACTGGTGGCTGAGAAGTATTATTTGATCAGTATGACGTTCGGTCGAAAGTTGTACGGAAGGTCATACCGTGTCAATAGGAGACGGGCCTTCTCATCAACATGAATGAGTAAGAAAGGATAGGTAACTAACTAATTATGACTCTGCGCCGTAATACACCTGACTTTGGAGCCTATGAATGCGCCAATGAGACGGCCGTATTCATGAGTCACCATGATCATCGCCACAGCGGTCTGCATCCGACTGGAGTACAGAGCGAAGATTTTGTCAATTTTGACTCCTCAGGAAGCAGGGAAAGGCGGGCTACTGGCGATGGGTGCCTGGCGGGTCATGTGGCAGGCATCAATCACTCTGCTTCTTATAGTCCTCCCACGGGTGCTCAGGATGTTCACAGTCTCCCCGTGCTTGCAATAAATACTATACATTGACATTGACGCCACACTACACTTTCTCCCATGTTCCTCTCAAATTACTATCCCAATCCATCCAATGATCCTTTCCGACCCCTAATGTCCTCCACTTCAACACCAATCCGTCATCGACCAAACAGCTGACTAGTTTTGTGAGCCATTGCGGCGCATGCCATTACTCGAGGCCAGGCTGTCTCTGTAATCCCGACACGGGCAAGAAATTGGTCTAGAGAGAACGTGCATCCAGTTCTCCTGGTTCTAGCTTGCGACGCCAACCGTCTATCATTTATGCGAGGTCGTGGCGGCTACAATGATCTGCACAATGAAGACACACCAGTCTATTTTTGCGACGAGTCGTTCCCGGGCTATCTGCCCCCTTGGGAAGAGTTGAAAAAGATGGCCTGCGGGGCGGAACCAGTGACATAGATACTGTGATGTTGTTTGACAGGCCAAAGGCGAGCAATTTATTTCCCGACGCAGAACCTTACCGCAAACACGCTGTCAGTCATCAAAAGGCCTTGTCCGCTTGGGAGATTTACTTACTTTTCGAAAACGACGCCCAGAACGTCTTCCACATCCCCACTCTCCCCTTTGCCGGTGATTTTCGCCAGCGCATCGGCAGCGGACCGCAAATGCTCCGCCGCTGCAACAATGTCCACGTCTGTCTCTATAGAGCCCTGATTCGTATGAAGGCTACCGGCCGTCGATGGCGAGGCATCAGGAGTCTGGGCCAGGAAATCGTCTAAATGTTCCATGCATCTTTGTAAATTAGAACTTTGTCGATGAGTCACTCCCAGCGAGTCTTCCCAATACGACATATCATACTGCCCGCTGTCATCTCCAAGGCCCAACGGAGAGGCAATCTCTTCGAATGTTGAAATAAGTCCTCGAAGAAAGTGCTGCAAGTGGCCTGGATCTTCTTTGTCCCCCGTAGATTCATCTTGCGCTTCGCGACAAGAGATACCAAACATGCGCGTGCGTGGCACCGCCGGGAAGAGGGTGCTGAGCGTTGCGGCCAAGGGGGGCGGCAGGACACCGGTGCGATCGACTGCTGGTAACCGATCGCATTTGTTGACCGCGATGACAAGGCATTTGCCAGCCTGTATACAATCATTGGCTGCGTCAACGACTTCTGGGTCCACAGAAATGCACTGTGGTGCAGCACCGTTGGCGTCTCCCTCCAAAGAGACCACCACTATCACCACATCGGACTCTAGTGCACGAGCCTTAGCCCGGCGAATTCCTTCTTTTTCAACGGCCCCAATCACTGCCTGCTCTTGACCGGTCGAGTTGCGGTGTTCGGACCGGATGCCCGCCATATCGCCAAGCTTACAATACCAGCCGCTCAGGTCGACGCCGACGTCCACGATATCACGGGTTGTGCCTTCTTCCCTGCTAACAATGGCTGCCTCCTTGCCCACAATCCGGTTCAAAAGCGAGCTTTTACCGGCATTTGGCGCACCCAGTAGGGCAACCTTAATTCCTTGGCGCAGCAATTCGCCCTTGGACGCATTCTGAATATGAAGTCCGATCTGAACCCGTAGAGCGCGCACCTGCGATGCGACGGAGAGAATCAACTCATCGGAAGACTCGTCAAAGTGCTGATCCTCGGAAAAATCAATCAGCGCCTCGAGTTCGCCACGTCCGTAGAGTAGCTGCCGCCGCCATTGCTCGTATCGCTTAGATAGAGCATCACTGGCGCCTCGGACGGCCAGCCGGCGCTGCTGTTCGGTATCTGCTGCCAGAGTCTCGCCTAGCGCTTCGACCTGCGGAAGAGCAAGTCGACTGTTCAAGAAAGCCCGACGCGTGAACTCGCCTGATTCCGCGTATCGGATGAGAGAGTCAGATCGGCTCGTGTTGGCCATTGCAGTCAACACCGATTTGATAATCGCAGGTCCGCCATGGAGATGAAGTTCAAGAACATCCTCGCCGGTGACCGTCTTGGGTCCCGGGAAGTAGAGAACCAATGCCCCGGCGTCAAGGATGCTGTTACTGGAGCTGACATCTCCCCGTGGATCGTACAATGTGCGCACTGCCGCCACACGTGGCCGTGGCAGCGGTGCATTGGGGCAAAGAGCTCGATAGATCTAACGATGATTAGAAATATTACGAGACAACTTGGGACGGCATATCTCGGGCGTACCTGAACACAGGCGGGACCAGAAGCCCGCACCACGGCGATGGCAGCGCGACCGGGTGCAGTTGAAAGAGCATAGATAGTCGAGTCTCCATCTAGCATAAACGGACGGGGGGGCGAGGCCGAGAATTCTCGATTCCAGGGTGTGAAAGGGACATGACGGCGGACGGCACCAAGTCTAATCGGGGCCAATACGGAGGAGCAGCTACTGGCTGCCGGGCGAAAACGAGTCACCTTCCGCAGATTGCGGAGCGCGGATGCTCGCATGAGCTCCCAGAACGAACACCGACAGGAAAGCAAGAAATCGGTGTTCGCAAAGGTATCGGGAAGGACAAATCGAGAGAAAAACGTATTGAATCAACTGCCGGCGGAGCGTCGGGTTGGGCTATCGAATCATATCACGTGATGCGATTCTTGGGGAGCCGCTCTCACAGAAACTGATGTATAGTTAGTACATTGGCTCAGCGTTCTGTACGTCACACGGATGCCAGGATTCTCTTTGTTTTGATAAAAGCTTTAATAAAGTGTTTTATAATCAGGGCCAGAGTGGCTAGAGTGAACTAAAAACAGGCCAGGAGCGCCAGGATCGATCATCACGTGTGGCTCTCATAAAGGCAGTGCCACCCAAATCAGGCAGTCGGGCGATACGAGCAGGAAAACAGTTCCCGTTCATTAATGCACTTACGGGATAGTGTTTGCTATTTGATCGCACACGCGAATCAGAGGATAGGAAGTAGGTGAAAGTATGGAGAATAGATTAATCGCAGGTGCGTCCCGTCGTCACGCCCGCGTACCGAAAGACGCCGCCCAGTTCTCTCCAACACGTGTATAATGAACAAGTAACACTGCAGCCAGAAGGGATGTATGTACAGAGCAGAATGGAAAAAAAGAAGATAGACACAAAGAAAAAAAAGGCAGAAGCGAATAGTTTGTTGGGAAGCATGAGCTATGGTAGCATCGAACTGAATGCTAACCAATATCGACTGAGGGAGACAAGGAAAAGTGAAAGAGAAGGGAAGATCGTGATACTGCGCTGGCTGATGTCCTCGCGAGGAGCACAAGAATAATTGCGACAAAAATGTAGATCGAATCGAAAGAGTGGAAGCAAGAAAAGACAAAAAAGAAAAAAAAATAAGGAAAAAGAAGGGCGAATATGCTAGACAAGACGCCGTCAAGGTGAAAGGGATATTATACACTTAGCCACATAGTAAATGTTTCCGAGACAACATCAGTCAGGTCTATCAAGCATTATATTAGAGGTAACGAGAGGACAGGGAGGGTATTAGGAATGAGGGAGGAGGCAAAGGGGGTGTCAGTTGGCATCGCCGCTACTGCCTGGTGAGCGCGTGTGCTGGTCGGCTGTAGGAGAAACGACGATAGCCGGGGTCAGAGGTGGTTGAGAGATATCGTCCTCTGTTGGCGGAGGGCTGGATGGTATTGTTTCAGTAGGATCCGTCGAATTTGTCCGAGGGGGTGACGTCGGTTCGGGCGCAGCGGACACGACCGAACCATCGGCGCTGTCTTTACTTCCACTGGTAGTGCCATTGCGCCTCCGTAGCCTGCGTTTGCGCCGTTCTTCTTCTGCAGTTTCTCTTCTTCTTCGCGTGCGCTCACCATCGGCATTGTCTCGTAGACCTTGTAGCATGCTTGCGGCACGGTCTGCCACGTCCTCGCTCTCAGACACCTGGGACTCTTTGCCAATGGAACCCGAATCAGACTCGGGGACTGGAGGGCTCAGAAGTCCAGTCTCGGCAGCATCAGTATCATTATTGTTGTCTGCAGCGTTGCTGGCGCCTTCTTCCGCGCTGTTTTTCTCAGTGTCCGCACCGTCGGGGCCAGAGATATCCGGAATCTTCTGTCCTGATGCGACCCGGACCTGGTGTCGCTCCTTCAACCTTGCACGACGGCGGCGGTCACGTTGATCCCTAGCCTGAGGCGCTGCAGCGCGCAACTTCTCCAAGAGCGAGTCCATCGCACCGCTCGTGGCTGGTGACTGTGGAGCTTCGCTGCTAGAGCTGGCACTGTTGGCCAGACCGGCATTGATGCGTTTGCGAGCCAAGGACGCTTCGGTCCGCTTCCTAGACTCTTCCAGGGTCATGTTTTTATCTTTGGATTTCTACACAGGTTGCGTTCGTGGTTAGTTTACGTGTTCCAGAATGCCAGGAATGACACTTGTATGAATGCAGCTTACCTTCCACTCCAACAGGAACGCCGCCAGTTTCGCGAAGAAGTCTCGTCGGGCGCCCTCATCTGCGTTGTCTTCGCCGTAAAAGACCATGATATCATCATATGACTTGATCATCTCATCCAGGTAAAGTTGCATCTGTTCGGCCTTTCGTCTCGCATCCTTCATGCTGCGCTGGACGACTTGGCTGACACGGTCCTGTGGATGGAACTTCTTGGGATCACTGAGGTTGCCCGCATCTAGGCTTGCCTGCACGTTTTTGATGTTATCAATGTATTTCTTGGCATCCGTGCGAAGCTGGTCAACATTAAGCTTCTGAAGGGCAACGACGCCGTTAATCTCATCAACGAAGCCTTCCCATTCCGGATACTGGTTGCGAACGATTCGCTCAACCAGATCAGCAAATGTCGTTTCGTTCTTGTCGTCTTTGACCATCCCGAGACGAGCAAGAGAGCTCAGCTTGAACCCCTGGGCCTGCTTATTGGCGTCGTTCATGAAGTTACCAATATCCAGAATAAGGCCAAGAACATTCATAAGGGACACCGAGTCTCGTAAAGATTCACTGACTTGGACAATTTGCTGGAGTTTTGCCGAGATGTGCTCATAGTCCGGCTCAAAGGAGCGCGTCAACGCAAGGGCACGCATTCTGGCCTTCCAATAATGGTTCAATTCAAAGGCAGTGTACAGATAAATTTGATCTTCTCGGGTCAACTCGCTCGGGTCTTGCTCTCGCTCAGAGCTCGCAGCATCCGGGCCGGTCCAATCCCGGCTATACGGCGCCATCTGTTTCGAGATGTTCTCCGGAATCGTGCACATTTCATCCCGCTGGAAGAAATCCATGACAACCATATTATCGAGAATATCGGCGTCGCAGTGAATGACCATTCGCACAACATCGTCTGCAGGGTATTGCGAGAACTTCGCCAAAGCGATCTGGAAAGTCTTCGACAACTCATTCGAAATGATTTGCTTCTTGTCTTTGCGTTGCTTGGATGCTGCGCCGCCTCCAAAGATCTTGGTCTCTTTGGCCATGAACAACCTCTCAACTTCATCCAACACACCCCTTTTAGCCAGCTCAGTGTATTTCTCCTCTTTCGCCTGGGGCGTCGCGGCATGAGAGGCCCACACAGTTACTTGCGGGGCATCAACCTTGTCCCAATGAAGCGCCTTGAGCTTCTTCTTAGGTCGAATTGATGGCATAGCAGCTGAGGGCTTGGATGGAAGACCTTGCGAGGCCATGTAATTGGCTCTCCAGCCGCCAACAGAGGCGCCAGGAGGGGGAGGTGGCGGAGGGGCGCCGAACGAGGCTCCTGGGGGAGGCGGTGGTGGCGGTGGAGGCATGAGGCCCCCGGGTCCGGGGGGAGGTGGCGGCGGGGGTGGAGGAGGAATGCCTAGGCCTCCTGGGGGCGGAGGTGGTGGTGGAGGCGGCGGAGGAGGGACACCGGGCATTCCAGGCGGAGGGGGCGGCGGAGGCGGCGGCGGGGGTGGAGGAACGCTAGCCGGTGGCTGGACGTTCTCTCCGGCCTCGCTATCCTTGCCTTCGTCACCGGCCTCGACCACTTCGGGTGTAGAGGCGGCGGCACCGTCAGGCTGGATAGCATCCTTGTTCGCATCCCCTTCATCGGAATCGAATTTGGGCACTTTGGAGGTAATTTCTCCAAGGAGGCCAGTCGCTTGAGCCGGGTTCATTCGAGGTCGCTGGAGATCCACGAGGCGTGCCTTCTCGTAGACCACTTCTCCATTGTCATCGACATGGGACACCTCCTGGTCCTCGCCGGCGGCATCGCCGTCCGCTCCCGGAACATGGCTTCTCTTCCGATAGGTGGATCCCAACACGTTGCTGTCGAGGTTCCGGCGTGCATGTTCTTCGAAGTCCTCGTTCGGCCCAGTCTCCCCGTCCATCTGTTCTCGCAATTCACGCAGTCGGTCTGAAGGCCCGTGCTGCCCCCAGACCTTGCCTTCCAACTTGAACTGTGTTTTGGTTCTCTCGAGTTGCATTTCCAGCCGGCCCAGAAGCTTCTCGCGGTCCAAGATACCCCTCATTTGAGAGGGATCATCTTCTGCCAAATTGCTCTTTTTGGCATTCGAGGCAGCGATGTCCTGGGCATCTCGAAGCATCAGATACAACTCCCGAGTTTCCAATTCGTTGCGCTGTAGCTCCTGTGCGCGTAGTCTCTGCACATCCGCGAGCTCGGCCTTCACCATCTCGTTCTGTCTCGACTGCAAGTCTATGATGCCGGTCTGCTCATCAATTTGCTTCTGCAGTTTCTTCACCAGGCCATCGGCACCCAATTCAATCTGCGCCTTCATCTCATCACGTTCGGCAATCGCGGCCTCCGCGATCTGACGGGCTTCCAGAGACTCATCATATACCTGCCTTGCTTCTGCATCCGTGTGCAGTCGATCCAAAAGGCTTTGCACGGTAAACGTCAATCCCTGCCGGAAATCAAGGTCGGGTAACCTGCGGTCCATAGCAACGTAGCTGAGCATAGCGTCCACAAGTTGGTACATCCGGAGGCCATCTTCGCCGGAATTTTCTCGGATCAAGAGCATGTGTTGCATGGCAGAGAGGAAATAGTCATGAGCCCGAGTGCCATTGATCTTAGATGCAATTGCGTCGGTAATTTGCAGCGGGTCACTCATGTCCTTCACCTCGCCCTCGATACTATCCTTCATGCTGCTGCCCTCCCGCTGGAGAAGATCTTCGTAATCAATGGCTTCATTTTCGCGGAACCGTTCGATCTGCTTGTCGATGACTTCATATTGAAATCCTTCCATCTTTGTCAGGAGCCGCTTGATGCCACAAGAGATGAATTGCGCCCGGATGTGGCACCGTAGCTGCACGTCATGCTCTTGCGCGTCGACCAGCATGTTGATGAGAAGCATCGTAGAAACAGCATATTCCATGAGAAGGTTCTCCATTCCAATTCCTCCACTTCGATACTCCTCGCTAGCACCAACTAAACTGCCCATCTTCCCGCGCCCGTCGATTGTCACCTCGACGATGCGCATCCATGCGTCGAAGCGGCCGGTCTCGCCATTGTGATTCTTGACATGGTCCATGGCCTGGAGAACCTTCTGGTGGCCATGTCCCTCGGCCCAGTGGCAGAGGAATGTCAACACTTCGCTGACCAACTTCCTCGTGTTCAATCGAGGTGACAATAACGAGCTCACAAGGGCCACGATCACCTGCTGGTGAGACAAAGCATCGTCTGCGCCATACTTGTTGTTCATCAGAGCCTTCAGGCACTTGACAATATCGTACTCTCGATCCAAATCCCTATCCCCTGTTGGGGGTGCAGGCACGGGACCCGAAGCCTTTCGACGATTGATTTTTGCAAGGACATTCGTCAGAGCTATCTGTCCTTGAGACTCGACAAAAGCTTTCACCCAGCTGATCGGTTGTGTCCTAAGGCTGACACTCAAGCTCGCCAGCTGCTTCGAGGTAATCGAGTCGTCCATAACTTTCTTTACATACCACTCTGGGCTTCCTTCTTCATCAGCTCGCTCCAGAATACCAGATGGGCCATCATGACCGTGAGTCTGGCGTGCGTTTTGTCTCCGTTTCTGTTCTCCTTGCAGTTCCGTTAGCCGGTCTTGGTGGACAAGAGTCCATTTCTTCGAAGCCGAGTACAAAAGCATTTGTCGTTTGGCTTGTTCCGGAAGATTTTGCCAGCCTCGCTTCTGCATCAACTCGAGGAAAAGCTGGTCGACCACGCGATCATCCCTTGGACGACTCAGGTACTGTTCAGGATTAGTCGGTCTCGGCTGGGGCGCCGGCTGGGCTGATTGCCAGGCCATTTGTGCATTGGATAATCGGTTAGAGTTCCCGTTAGACAAGTAGGTGTTCCGATCAGCGGAATGTGAGGTTGTGAGTGTGCGCGAAGATCCGTCCGACGAGAAATAGCTCGAACCTCTTGTGTTGGAAGAAAGCGATGAATGAACACTGGCTTGGTCGAAAGACATCCGGGAATTCGAGGAAGAATCTACCGTTGACGATGAGTTGTGACTGAATCCGACGTTCGTGGAAGAGCTTCCCGGTCGACCCCACTGCTGATATCGTGTCCCTCTGTCTCCCGTCGAGCTCCCTGTCATCGTTAAGTTGGAGGCATGCGGCGGTGGACGGGGCCCGGTGGGGTGTGAATAGTGATTGGTATCACGAACAGCAGAAGAATTCCACGCCGGATACTGGTGAAAATCTCCTCCTTCTTTCGCAAGATGGTGGGGCGACGGCTCTTTTCGTGGCGACGTCTCGGCTTTGGAGAGGTAATCGACTGGGATGGGCGACCTGGTGTCTGCGGGTAAACTTTCGAAGGGAATGGAGGTGATCACTCCGGCTGTCATTGCAAGCCCGGCCGGGTCAACTTCGTGAGAGTAGTCGACCGACTGGACGGAAGAGCGTTTCGAATGTCGGGAGGAACGGGACCCGGCCGCACTCCCGGGAGGTGCGAGACTGTCGAAGCCCCCGCCGCTATCAAATCTATCCTCTGCCTGTCGTTCTTTATGCAACTTCCTCCCGAAAAACGATTTACCAGCCGAAGTTTGTCTCGATTTGTCGGGTGCAGACGTGGTGGTTGGCATCTTGACGAGCGTCGCTGGGGGGATGCAGGGCGAAGCATGAGCGTTGTCCACCCCGAGCTCTATTATTTGCCGCCAGCCAGGACTATTTCCAGAAAGATAGTCAGCCCCCGATCGTATTATTAGCTAGACTCGCACCGCATCAAATCATAGAGATGAATTCTCTTTCGTTTCACGCGACCTGTTGACTTTGGCTTTGGTGACCAACAACACTAGTGAATAATACCCGCTGCGGAGCGGGCGTTCAAACGGGAGAGGGGGGGGGGATAAGGGAGCCAATGTGTCTTTCACCGGAGAAGCAAGGAACAAACAAAGTATAGGATGACGCACAGTACAGGTTGATCGTGGACGACCTAACGATTCGAATTCCAGAAGGCCGAGCCAGGTATGGCGGTCTCCAGTGGCTGGTGTCGCTTCAGAAGCACGGCCATTCAATAGGAATAGTAAAGTAATAATAGTAGTTTAGGGGGCGACCAGGCGGCGGCTCCAGAACCCCGGCCCGCACGTGATGCCGTCACGTGGCCGCCGGTCGGGCAGCCCTGCCAGGGACCAGTTGCTAGTCGCTTGCCGTAAGTTAATGCTGCTGCTATGTATTTATCATTATCCTCATCTTCTCCATCTTCTTCCCCCTTATTCCCTTCCTCGGCCAGGGAGCAAGTCGTCGTCATGGCGGAGATCACGTGGCGCAGCATTGTCTGCCTGCAAGATCTACTACGGCCTGGCTGAGCCACCCTCCCCGTCCATCATTATAACCTTGTCCGCTCCGGGCTCTTTGCCCTCGCCAGCAATCTCACGGTTGATTTTTTGCTTCGCTTCGATCTATCTGAAACCGGTGACTCGAGTCTCACGCGAGTCAACCAGGGTGATATCCTTTTGAATCGTGGAGTAAGGGTGTCTACGGAACCCTAAGGTCCGGACGTCCGCAAGTCAGCGCAAAATGGGCTCTGCATCCAGTTTCGCCAAGGTATGTTGTATTGCAGTCGTCAGTAGTATCTGGTCGTTTCTTCAAACCTAGCGCCGCTAATCCCTACCGCGCAATCCTCCAGACCATTGTCATTCCCGCCGTCATCTCCCTATCGCTCTATCTTCTCCTATCGTTTGTGATCATCCCGGTCTTCTGCCGCTATCAACAACGATATTCACAGTATCTTCCCTTGCATGCAATCTCGGCGCATACCTCGACGCTGCGGGATCGCATTGCCGATGCGATGATGCGGTTTTTTCTGCCGGCATCCTGGCGACAACAGGCCCATTTCGACGACCACAACGACAACATCAGTATACTAGACGAGGAGGGGGAGCTTATGGTTGGCATGGGTATGGATCCCGCGCGGAGGGAAGCGCTGGAACAACGGCGGAGTATGGCTGCCGAGCCAGAGAGCCGGCTCAGTCGAGAGCTCGAGCAGGGGTTTATGGACGACAGCGACGAGGACGAGTCTCATGAAAATCGTCGCTGAGACCGCGTTTAAACAACTCCATTTCCCTTCTCGGTGTATATATCCCGTGGTTTTCTGTTCGGTGTTTGGGTTGAAATAATAGACAGTCGGCACATTCGAGCTTATGATTACTTCTTGGCTGTAGAATCGTCATACTCTCCTTTCTTGGCTATTCAGAATCGCTAAGGAAAAGAAAACTCTCTCTGCTGAACGTTCTACACGATCTCAGCGAGTCTAAAGGGTCTTTCTTCTCACAGATTGCGGTTGATCCGTTCTATTTAGCTTGTGCATACCATACTAGGCTACTCCAGCTTCCGGCTGAGTCGGCTACCTATGAAGGCTGGCAGCTTCGTCACCGCATGTTGCCTTCAGCAAAATTAAGCCTGGGCTAATTACGATAGCTATGAAAGTGCACCAAGTACGAAAGGGGATAGGAAAGGAAACTTTGTTTTTTGAAATCTGAATATTTGTCAGGTATCATAAGTGATCAATTGCGGAATGCCTTTTTCCTTGGAATGGTCCCTCAGACAATTAAAACATGCGCCGAAACAACAGGAAGAAAAGTAAATACATTGAATCATTATTCAACCGGGCCGACTGAAAGCTTAGGCCTTGTTTCTCTGGCCGTAGGCCTTGGTGACATAGTCACCGCCCTTGACAATTAGGTCCTCGGGTTTGTAGTCATGACGGCCGGTGAAGTAGCTCTCGAGGATAGCCTTGGTACCGTTGGCATAGCGGATCTGGGCGTCAATCGAGGTGCCGGACATGTGAGGCACCATAGCATTGCCACCGCCCCACGGGTGCTGAGCATAGCGGAGAGGGTGGTCCTGAGGAGCGGGCTGGGGGAACCAGACGTCACCGCCGTAGCCTCTCAATTGACCAGACTTGACGGCTTCGGCAACGTCCTCCTTGACGACAATGGCACCACGAGCTGTGTTGATGAGCCAAGCGCCTGTATGAACGGTTAGCCCAACATTCGCCAAGGGGGAAATTCATGTGCATCGAAGGTAGAGGTATTGCTTACCCTTCTTCATCTTAGAGATGAGGTCCTTGTTGAACAGACCCCGGGTCTTCTCGTGCAAGGGGCAGTTGATAGTCACGATATCACACTGAGCCAGCATCTCCTCAAGGTTCTCAACACGACGGCAGCCGATCTCCTTCTCGACCTCGGGGCTCAGAGGCTGGTAGTCATAGTAGAGCAGCTCCTTGCAGTCGAAGGGCTTCAGGCGACGCAATACACGCTCGCCAATGCGGCCCACTGCGACGGTACCGACAACCTTGTTCTCCAGGTCGTACTCATTCTTGGCAACGGCCGCGACGTCCCATTCGCCGCGGGCAATCTGCTCATGGGCAGGAACAAAGTTGCGGACAAGAGTCAGGATGGTCATGACCACGTGCTCCGCAACGGAGACCACATTGCAACCAGTGACCTCGGCCACGGTGATACCGCCGTTAGTCTTGTTGGCAGCGTTCAGGTCGACATGGTCGGAGCCAACGCCGGCAGTCACGGCAATCTTGAGGTTCTTGGCCTTAGCCAGACGCTCGGCGGTCAGGTAACCAGGGTGGAAGCTAGATCACTTGGTCAGCTCGGTGGAACGAAGAAAGTAGAGGGTGATAAGAGAGGGTCGACGGACGGTGTAGTGATGATGACTTCGGCGTCCACCAGCTCCTTGTCGAAGGTCGAGTTCTCGCCCTCCTTGTCGGAGGTGGTGACCAAGGTGTGGCCCTGATCCTCCAGCCACTTCCTCAGTCCGAGCTCGTTTTCGGTGGTTCCCAGCAAACCAGGCTGCTGTTTGGCGTGTTCACCACCCTGCGGCGCAAAACGAAGGTTAGTCGAGTGGAGGACAGCTGCAGACTTCGATGACTGGACACTTACGTCATAGAGGACCATAAGAACTTTACCCTGTAGGCTCGCGGAGGCGGTTAGCGTTCGTGCACCAGAAACAGAATTGGCTCCAGGGAGCGCCCGGAACGGACTCCCAGTCGGCCTCAGCGAGGATGATCCCTTCGCAGAAAGAAACGAGGTGGCAGGTCGCCGGAGCTGGCGAGAAAAAGAGCGCATAAATACCATTTTGAGTGAGAGAAGTAGAGACAATTAAATGATCGCAAGGGGAAGGAAGTCGAGAGTGGAAGTCGATAATGGAATGGGCTCTGGTGCGAGGGTTAGCATCCTATTTAAACCTGGTCGTCCGGGGTTGCGTCGAGGCACAATCTACGACGATAATTGGAGAAGAGGTGAAAGCTTGACGTCGAGCGGGGAGAGGAGAGCGAGGCAGGCGTTGTGGAGAATAGCAGGGCGAGGGGAGGAGTTTCTTACTGGATGCGGCCTGCAGTAGATTTCTAAGAGAGGAGGAGGGGATGATGAAATGATGTTTGATGTTGACAAGGACCAGAAAGAAAGCTCCCAACCAGGGGGGAAATCGCCCAATAAATAGCTTGGTTTTCGCGGGGCTGTTGTCTACACTCTCCGTTCATCCACCGTTGACGGGACATCGGATCATTACTCAAGGGAAATGGGGGGGGCCCACTGGATATTGGACGCCACTACGTGTTCGTACCACCGCTTAGGCACGGGTGATACTGGGAGGGAGGGGTTGAACTGAGGAGGAGAGAAGGAGAGAGGAAGAAGAGGAGAGGAGGAGGGAGGAGAAGAGGATCTCCGCACGCGGGACTGACGGATCCATGAGTGGCCATAGGAATAGTTTGATCTCGTATTTACTGTGCATCTTATTACTGTCTGATATGATATACCTTGCTAGATTTGGTCCTATAGGCACCAGGGGAATACTTCCTAGTCTACCTTACTCCATACCTCCCTTGAGATAACTATAACTACCTACTATCAAGTATCAACTAACTAGTTAACTAGTTAACTAGTTAGACAAGTAGACGTCGCTGACTAACCATGCCGGTGCGGGGTCCAGTCAGTTATCAGATGAGGGGCAAGACAGCGTCGTTCACGATCCGAGCGCTTGAATAGGGATTATTTGTACTCGGGAACGTCCAAACAAACCATCCCTTACTCTGGCACTGTCTGCCTCCTTCGTTCTTATTCCTCCGATGCAAACCCGGCTGCCCTTCCGAGGACTTTTTATCTGGATTCCGTTAGGCGTGATTCGAGGTGGTTTCTCCTCATGCGGGGAACGAGGGGCGCATCAGTTGATCGTCACGAAACCCACTTTGAGTGGACTCGCAATGCTTCAACTGCCCATTAACATGGTCTCGACTCAATGCCGCACCAGCCGATCTCGGGTTTGAACCTCGCGGGTGGTGCCATTCTATGATTCTACTAGCTATCTGGAATTCCAGTTAACTGGGGTCCCCATCTCCAACCCATCAATCATTTGCTTCCCCTCCCCTGACGTTAAGCTTGATTCAGTGGATGGAACCGATGGATACCCTTTAAAACACACACCACAGCCAACTCTCTTACTCCGTAGTCTTGCCAGAGAGAGAGAGTCCGACTTTCAGCCGTGAGTTCACCGAGACAGAACCAAATGAGAATACCCGCCTCTCCTCTTTCTTTCTCTCTCTCTCTCTCTCTCTCTTCTCGGTCTTGCTACTAATCTGTGCGTCGGCTTATTACTCCCTAGTACTATGTACTTACCTTAGCCACCAAGGTCCGCTCATGAGGGGAAATTGCCCCCCCTCCCCCCACCATGTTTACCTTTCCCCATCCACATCATCCAAGCTATTGGATGCCTCACATTGAATCGCCAATTGCTTACTCTGTAGAGGGGTAGGTGTCCTCGGAGAAAGGTAGGTCAGAGGAGTTATGAAAGACCCTGGGATTCATTCGGCGCACGGCCTCCTTCACACGGACGAAACGTCGACTCCCAAGGATATCCCGCACATGCACCTGTCTCGGCGTCGTTAAGCAAAATACCATATCCAAAATCTATGATACATTTTATTCTATAATTACAAAATAAAGCCAGTCGTACAGGTGATGCAGCGCTCAGACGACAGTCCATGAGACGCGACTAGAAGACGATGTTGATTAATTTCCCGCCCTGAACGACGATCACCCTCCTTCGTTTCTCCCAATCGTTTCTCTCCCGCAACCAAGTACGCCCTTCATTGGTTTCCAGGACTCGCGACACGATCCAGTCCTGTTCCTCCGTTGCAATCCCAGCCTTTCCGCGCGGTTCAGGGGCCGTGGTCGGTGACAACCGCCGTGGAATCGTGACTGTAAACCGCAACTTCCCGTTAATTTGAACAGCTACAACTTGGCCCCCACGTGCTGATAACACGTCGGCTTGCTGAGAGCTCAAAGGGGGCGTTGGCCAGCAACAGTCAAACACCGCCGGTACGCAAGGCCGACCGTCGGCGACACTGTCGGATGGGCCACGCGCTGCCGAATTGTGGAGGATTTCCCAGCATTCGGACGCCAGCGCCGGCGCAACGGGTGCCAAAAGTCGAAGAAGTGAGGAAGTACACAGATAGGAGATCTGGGGCGAGGTGGGTGTCGACGACAATAAGGAATTGGTGAGCTTGATCAAGTCGGAAATGACGGTGTTCAGCCCGTAGGGGTTGTTTTCTATGCAGTTGGTGACGGATACAATAGTCCGGTGGGTGGAAAGTACGGCATCGGCATCACTATCGCTGAGACCATTCAAACTATCGGGGAGGGGGTCCGCGTGGCCGGAGGCTGTTTGCAACCTGGCTGGGTTCACAGCATATCCGGACGAAGTCAGCTTCTGCTGCGTGTCCTGCACGACCTTCCACAGTCGACCAAACCAACGCTCTATACCCACGATCTTCGTTTCATCCCACTCGAGGACCTCGCTAACCGGCGCAGAGAAGAGCACATGGGCGCGAGTGGCATCCGCGCCATACTTAAGAGCACACGAAGTCGGATCTACTCCGTTGTGCTTGCTCTTCGACATTTTCTCAAAAGAGACATTGGGCGACACCTGGGTGCCTTTAATGAGCGGTTTGTCAGGGCTCGAATGATCTAGTTCGGATGGAAGTAAAAATCGGCCGGTTGAAGGCTCTGAATACGTTTTCCCATGGACCATACCCTGGGAAAGGAGTGTTTTGAACGGCTCGCAGGGCGCGGCAAGATTTCCCGTCCTAGCCAGCTCTGGAAACAATTCAGAGTGGGAAAGGAATTTGTAGATGAATCGAGCGTAGAGCAGGTGCAAAATGGCATGCTCCACGCCGCCAATGTAAACATCCACTGGCCGCACGGATGAAGGCGAAAATGGCTGCTCCTTGTTGGCCGAATCCAAGAATCGAAGGTAATACCATGAAGAGTCGACGAAGGTGTCCATAGTATCAGTATCCCGCTTGGCGGGGCCATTGCAGCTTGGGCATTTTGTGTGTACCCACTCATCCGATGATTCGAGAGGGTTGCCTTTCTTTCCCTTCAACCAGTCTCCGCCGATCTTCGGCAATTTGACGGGCAGCTGGTCATCTGGCACAGGCACAGGCCCGCATGTACCACAGTGAATGATGGGGATTGGCGCCCCCCAATAGCGCTGTCTACTGATGAGCCAGTCTCTCAGCCTCCACTGTTCCACGGATTCGCCGTGGGCGACACTTCGGAGGTCTTTGACAATCTGTTCACCGGCTTCACGGGAATGAAGGCCATGGTATTTACCACATCTCGAGGTAAGATAACCTTCCTGGGTGAAGGCTTTTGCGTCACTTGCGAGGGCGACATTTTCGTCGGGCGTGCGATCAGTTCCAACCGAGGGTTCTGGACCGATAACAATTGGAACACATTCGGGATTCACATTCTCCTTGAAGAATGCCAGGTCCCTGGCATCATGGCCCGGAACTCCCATCACCGCGCCTTCACCGTAGTCGCTGAGAACATATGGCGCCACGAAAATGGGCAGTTCTCGGGTAATATAAGGGCATTCCTTGTCGATGATATGCAGCGGATGAGACGCGGTGACGTTCGTCAGTTTGTAGCCGGCTTTAGAGTCTGGAGGCAGTGACGCAGCTCTGTCCAAGAACTCCCGCAAGGCTGCGTCCTTCTCTGCCGAGGCTTGGACAATCGGGTGGTTCAGGGACACGGCAAGATACTCAACCCCATAGAGAGTGTCTGGTCTCGTAGTAAAAACATTCAGGTTTGTCTCAGCGCCTTCATCCGCGGACACAGGGAACCTGACCCTGGCTCCGTGTGATTTTCCTAGCCAATTCCGCTGCATTGAGAGTACGCGATCCGGCCACCCGCCCGCCAGGGAGTCCAAATCATTCAAAAGAGCTTCCTTGAATGCAGTGATGCGGAAAAACCATTGTTTGAGCTTCAGCTGCTCAACCTTTGCTCCAGAGCGCCATGAGAAACCATTTGAATCTACCTAAATTAAAATGTTCAGTACTATGCCACGAAGCACGACGCCAATCCAAGCACATACTTGCTCATTTGCCAGCACGGTCTTATCGACTGGATCATAATTGACGAGAGCTTCTGACTGGTATGCAAGGTCTTTTTTGTAGAGCATAAGAAATATTCGCTGCGTATGCTCATAAAATTCCGGCGCGCACGTTGCTAGCTCCTAAAAGATTTTTTCGAAAAATACAAGTTAACGGACTGGATCTCGTGGAATCACACATGCAGGTGAGCCGGAAGGTTGCGTACCCTGTCCCAGTCGAAAGAAGTTGAAATACTCCGGAGCTGTTCCTTCATCCTGTATATATTGTCCTTGGTCCATTCCGCCGGATCGATTCCCCGCTCAATAGCCGCATTCTCTGCTGGAAGTCCAAAGGCGTCCCAGCCCATTGGATGCAGAACATCATGACCGCGCATTCGGTAAAAGCGCGCCAGTACATCGGAGATCGTGTACACTCGCAAATGCCCCATATGTAGCGTGCCGGACGGATACGGGAACATAGACAAGATATAGGACTTCGGTCGGTCATCGGTCGCGTCCGCTCGGCCAGCAGCATTGGAGGAGGGCGCCTGTTGCCCATCTAAGTGCCATTTCGCCTGCCACTTTTTATCGATCGCTAATAAATCGAGTTTTCCGGGTGCGCTGCCCGTGGGGCCTTGGGACGACGTCGTTGCAAATCGAGCGAAGGCATGGAAAGGCGAAGGGCGATAACCACATCCCGAGCGTGCTGGCGCAAGAAGCGTTCGAATCGAGCGCAATTGGAGGCGGGTACGGGATTGCATGTCGGCAGTCAAATCATATTGTTCTGGGGGGAAGAATATAGAGGAACAATGGCCATTGAGAGCTAAAGTGGTCGCCGTTTGGCGGAATCATTTTCAATCGACAGCTCAAATTGCCGGTTGAGGTCATACGGCCCTTGGTCCGAAGGCGGATTAGCGCCGTTCGCCTGGGCCATCAGGCACCGCTTAACTCGTGGATGCGCAGGTGTACATATAGTTCCGTTCTGAATGATATTCCTCTCGGTGCATTTACAATTATTATTCTTTTTAAACAGGTACTAAACCCTCACAAGACCAAGGTGTCTCGCCAGCTCAGATATATCTGGGCGGGCCAGCGAACATAGATTATATATATATATCTATATACATACCCCAATTGTCAGTACTAGCGACGCATTGTTAATTGTAATAACTCATGGTCTAAGATTTAGATAGGCCAAACCATATAACACGCTTTCTAAAAGAGAGAAGCTTGCTCCTCGTCTAAGTTCCTCCTCATGTCTTCTATAGCCTCAGTATACTTCCATTTCGATTGATTCCACCCCGAAAATGGTCTGTCACCACTTTGCCTCCTAATATGGTCTCTTCCACTAACCCCTGTACATGCTTAGGCTCGATCCGCCCATACCAGATGCCATTGCCCGCCAGCGGGTGCGGTATCGAAGAGCCTTCTAGTAGCATCCCAGGTGGAATATATACAATCACATTCCCGGCGTATTTATGCCCTCCGACATGGCTGATGAGCCCAATGTGGGCGTGCTCCGGGCTGTCGATTACGAGGTTGTCACTGCCCGCCGATGTGAACCCCTTCATCAGCAAAACTCGACGGAATTCATCCTCAAGGACTGGTGCCATAAGGCCACAGCGCATGTCACGGCCGCCATGGCCGCAGATCAAGACCACAGGGGATTTCTGAAGATCGACAGCGCCCGCGAATTCCGATGCCAATTCAGGCTTGCGAGTTAATTCCATCCGTCGGGATTCGGGAAGAGAGTCCGCCATCGCACTCAATTTCTGAGGGAGGAGAAAGGCACGGACAAATGTCGAAAGATCGGCCCCTGTGTCCGACGGCTCCGCCACGTGAGCGGGGACAGATGGGAAATACTTGAAGGAAGGAAATAAAAAGGCCGACGCTGAGGGTGAGCTGCCACCTGATGTTGCGGGTGCAGAGAAGGAGGAATTGCTGACCAAGACGTTGTTAAATGGCTTGAGATTGTCAGTCCTAGCTCGGCATCTATACATGAACCCGCCAGTCGCTTGCTGGGAACGAAAAAGCAACTCACATCAGCATAACGACCCCCCCGACCCATAAGGCGCTTCAAACCCCTCGTTATTTCCCCCCAGCCTTGTTCCTTTCCATCGTCCTCAATGCGACTTGTCCAATCCCGTTGTCCGGTACAGATGAGGAGCTGCTGTGCGTAGGCGGCCATCGTTCCGTTCAACGGTTGATTATGGTCAATTGGTAGCCCCTCGGGCATTGCCGGGGTCGGAGGGCACGAGCATGACTCGGGGCAAGATTTTGTCACTGGGAACGGAGGAGGTATATCTAAAGGAACTCGTCGAGGAGCTGGCCGGTACGCGGTGTTCGAGAGAAAGCGGGATGTTGACGATGCTCTGCTGCAGCCGAGGTCGGGCAAACAGCGGAGCGTGGGGCGCACTTTCATGGGTTGTGAAATGCCGTGGTCTATGAACCCCCGAGAGAGCAGAAGGAGAAGTAGCTCACGAGCAAAATTCTACTCTGGAAGGCAATGAGATCGACTCCGGGGTGCGCATGTGTTATCGATATCCGCACGACTAAGCAACTCCGAGTCTCCGAGACTACATCGGAGGGGCTCGGAGATAACTAAGGTAGCGGAGTTTGATCAAATTAGTAATCTACGTCCATCCACTGGTTAGTTACAAGGTTATAGCTATTTTCGGTAGGATGTTTACCTTCTAGTAGGTCTGTCCAGGCGACCCTCAACTGAATCGATACAATTTATAAAATGCAACATGACCACAACTGCACATCCGTTTTTAGACCATATAGAGCAATTTATACATATTATATATTATCTCTCATTATCATCGCCCTCTCAGAGATGCGTCGATGCCAATAGTCAGCATCTTTTTACCTGCCCATAACAAAACACAGAAAAGGAGCGCCAATATTAATATGAAGATTGAATGGGATGATATGTTGACTCTGCCAATATCCAACAGCATAAATGAAAAATCTTGCTTCTGATTTTTCATGTATGATTTAGAAATACCGTTCCACCAAGGGCTTTATTTTCTGGCCGGAAGGGATTAAGTCATTTAGGAGCGAACGAAATCAATGCATGAGTTGAGTCGGTCAAGGGCCACAGCGCATAATAGAAGACAACGGCGCCCCCTACTAGAAGCATATAGTAGGCAACGCTCCATCCAACACCAAGTTGCCTATATTCATACACCGTATGCCGGTCCGGATCTTCCTTGCCTTTTACCAGGGGTGGGCTGATAGGTACGCCAGCTTCGACTCTGCCCCATAAGCGAGGAAGACCACACCAATTGCAGAACGTGTGGGCAAGAATAACAGACGGAAGAGAACCAGTTCGAAGGTAAAGGAAAGTGGCATACCAACCAAAGATAGTCGTGTAGCCGAATTGGAAGACAGACCGGAACATCGCCGCAATGATCGAAGTGTCCGGGTGAGTCAGGCGAAATTCATAGAAATGATGCACATGGGCGATTCCGAAGTATAGAGGGGCCATGAAAACGATATGGCCCGGAGACGCTCGGGCAAGTAAATGGAGAGGCACGATCGCGGAACGGAACATGACCTCCTCGGTGATCGGGCCCTGAATCTCGCCATTAGTGGAAATAGAACCGATCCCGAGTCCACGGGACTAACTTACAGCGACGTAGTTCCTCCATCCGATCCAGCCTCGAAGTGTCTCGGAAATTCTACGGCCCCTGACCCAATCTCTCCATTCACCTTCGGCAATCCCTCGTTCAAATAGGGGCCCGGCAAAGAGGAGGGCTGTCAGAATCAGGGAACGAGCAATCTCCAGGAAGCCGACCGGCCACCATCCAAGAAGTTTGAGAGCCTCTGAAACTGAAGCATTGTCCTTAGCGATTATCAGCCAGAACACGGCCAAGGTGCTGATGACGCAGGAAGAAGTCACAGCCCTGATTCTAGCCCGGATAACCGATGGGGCATCTCGACTAAGAGTGGGCGATGGCCGCGTGGTGGAAGAAATGTAGAATGGGACCACATATATCAGGGTTAGAAGGATCTAGAAAAAGTTTGATTAGTGGGTGCTGCTATTTGAGTCTTTGACAGGGACGGCGATGACGATTTTGATTTTCTTCCATTATCCACAAAAGGGGAGAGGGAAAGAAAACCTCGGCTTAAATGTCCGGGAAAGTGCAGCCCCTTTTACTTCCCCTGGGCGTGGAACGCGGAATTACAATGATGCTATTTTTATAGACGCCTGCACGCTAAGGGCAGAGGAAATAAAACCTACCGAAAAACAAGCGGCTGCCTGGACCGAAATGACCGGTTCATCTGAAGGCGAGCGGTTAGAAGGAGATGAGAGTCATTTCCGAGCTTCCGGACTTACCGTAATGTTTCGAGTACAGAGATTTGAGGCGCGCCAGGATATTGACAGGCGCCATGGCTTCTGGAAGGGAGGTACTTGGTTAATGTTCAACAGTATCCAGACCTTGTACGTGGGCGGTGGGATGGAAGTAGTCCAACGAAAAGGTCGAATTGCGCACGGGCGATTTAAGTGAGTTGAAACCAGGAGGCCAGGCCTGAAAAGTGAAAAGGGTTGTCGTTGGATGTTAGAGAGGGAGAAGCATGGGGAGGGTTGGAGGCAAACCCAGCGATGCTTTCTGGAGACTGATTATTCTTGATGCAGACGAAGACAACAAAGAGAACGGAGAAAAGGGTTTAGTGCCGGCTGGATCTGAGTGCTGCCTGATTCTACAGGCACTAATATCCCAACCCGAGGACAGATTAGTCATGGATCACGAGACCTCGTTCCTTTCCTTTCGTCGGCCCATCCGGACTTCCTGGAGTCTTTCTTCCTGCCTGCTCCAGTAAATCGCTACTTTCTAATTCTACTAGTCCTGTTGTCAATGCAGGATACCCTGAACCTTGGGTTTTTTTTTTTTGAAAGTACTTTTTAACCTTCAATCAATGATGGATGATGATAATTATAACAGCATGCAGCACGCAGCATGCAGAATGCAGTACAGAGTACGCACTACGCAGTGATATTATGATTTCCCCTCGAATTTCGTCCCAGGGATTAAGCAATAATGGTAGCTTATGCGTCCAAAAGGAAGTTGACAGACTCCACTTCTGCTGAGTTGGCACTTGGCAGCCCTCGGGGGATCCTGAACGGGTGCCTGAACGGGGTCATCTCGAGTTCTCGCGAGAATTTAAGCCCAGTTATTGGGCTGTGTAAAAGAGAGAAAAGCCAATGAGAAGTCCTAGAATCGTGGGCCTATTTTATTCCCCTCAGCCAGACAGCCACAATCACCCAAGTGGATCGATCTTTGGTTCATTTCCAGTTCTTGCCCTCTTCTCCTCGAGGTCTCAAACTCCACCGTTGAGACCGGTCACAAATCCGACCGACGGCCTCGTGGAGACCAGCGAGTGGGCAAGCCCCAGAAATAATCAATAACGCAGGTTCTATACATACTCCGTACTTATTCCAATTACATTAGTACTCCGAGTACGACGCGCATCCCATATGCACCTCGGAGGGACCTTGCATCCTTGCTCGCTCTCTAAAAGTCTCTCTACCAACCGCCGGTCCAACAGCGTGCAGGGAGTCTTGCCCGTTTTGCGGAGACATGTGAATTCCCAGTTTTAGAATGGAGGGGTATACGGAGTGTGCTAGATTATCGAACGCCTGGCTAATGTTCGCTCGATCTTGCCTCCACAAATTGAGGGGAATCGGATCGCCGTCCAGTGGAAAGGGCCTCTTTTCATCTGCCCGTTATGACGATGGCAATGCCTCCAACGCATCACGCTGACAGGCGTTATTAGAGCATTATTAGACCTCGAAGATCTTACCTTGGAGATTGTAACACAAATGGCGAGGCACGCCTCCTCGCACCTGAAGGGCAAACCAACCCGAAATAAGCGACGAACTGCAGGACTATCCTCTCCCTTTTCATCCTCCGCCAATCGCCCGGTTTCAAACGACGTTCTACCGGTCTAGAGCGTGCAGGCTGCATGGCGCGCCCCTGGATGGATTTAATTCCTGCCCCTAGAGCCCAGGCCAACAGCGCTCACCGCCGCTAAGCAACGGAATGCCGGTGCCGCTCAGAATATCCTTTAAGTATTGCAGCGAGGCCCGGCCTGCATACTGGTTCGTTTCAGGTTTTGGCTTCTGCGCTGCCAGTCGTTCTGCTTTTTGTCGCTCTTTTAGAAACGTGTTTTTGGTGCTTTCTGGTCTCGGGCTTGACGCTCTTTCCTCCTCTCGCGCTTTTCAGTTCTTCTTCGCTACATGACTCGCTGGTATAACTAAGACTGACGATTTCTCTCCCGTCGGGTCCACGCTCATTTGCCGTTGTTGTCGCTCATTTGACGTCGTTTGTGTCGAGGCATTCCTTATTGCATCACAAGAATTATAGACCACAACAACAAAACAACCACAACAAACCCTGTTGATTGTTTTCCTCATAGACTATACTTCTTACTATTCTTTGTTTTTTTTTTCTTCCCCCTCCTGTCTTTCACCACAAGTCACTACTGGCCCTGACAGCCTTTGATCGATGATTGTTCATCATTTCTAGTTTCGATTCGTCCTAATCTCGGGCCAATTTGTTTTTTTTTTTTTTCCCCTTCCCTTTAAACACCCGAACATCCTCTATCGAGAGCATCTCCCTCCCGACCCTGCTTAATATTCTTGTCGGTGACTACTTATGATGAACTAATTTTCGTTCGAAACAACATGCGCTCACCTGAACCCTCGGCTAGCTCGTCTCACAGGCGGAGGGCGCTTCATGAGCGAACGCCCTCCCAGACGAATGAGACGTCACCACCCGAATCTCTGCGTGCCGTTAGTGACAAACACGGCAATCCGTCGGACGAAGATGATATCTACACGGCCACACCGTATCCGACTAAGCCGGAGCATATTCTATTGCCACGACCAGGGAAAGGACACGAATTTATTCCGGACTCCAGGTTCCATGTTGACGAGGCGCCCCACGAATCTACCGGTACTCTGTCCACGGAAATCAGCCATGTTGGGGACAGCAGTCTAATTGAACAATCTATCGGCGATCCATGGGACCTGTCCTCTACCTTTGATGCCGCAAACACGCCGTCGCAAGTGTGGGAAGATGACCCTAGCTCCAGCAAATCGTCTTTCCCAGAGCCGAATATTCCGGAACACAAGCCAATCGACCACCGATCTGATGAGGGCTCCGTCGTCGCGTATTCAGACGAGGAAGCGATCACCCTACCCGCCGCTGTCCCGACTATCAAAACCGTCGCGTCCGATCTTTCTTCCCGACAGCCGTCCCAATCGGGGAATGCAGCCTCAAGCAATTCCAGCCCCAACGTCGTTCCCATCGGCCCGCCTTCCAGCCCCAATTTTGTCGCGCTTGATAGCTCTAGTTTGAACTTTGTTCCTCTTGGTACTTCTTCAAACCCCGATTCCGGTTCGCGTTCCAATTCACTATCTTCTCTGAATTCGTTGGGAACCGTTATTCGGTATGCAGGAGTAGCCCCGTGGGCACATGGCTCTTCTTCTGAACAGTCAAGCTCGCGATCGCATTCCTTCCGATCCAACCCGGCTCACCCGTATGTGCCATCTGTGCGTTCATCCTCAGCCCGACTTCGCGAGAGAAGCCTTTCGCGATCCGCTACTTCATCTCGAAGTGACCCGCCCTCCGACATCCAAGGGGTAGTGGACAGTGGTGTCTTTATCCAGTATCCCACAATCCGTGCCCCTTCGTCTTCGAGCTCGCGAGTTGATGTGGCCCATGTTTCCAACTCGCCAGATCAGAACCAGCAGGAGGCTACGCCGGATCAATCATCAGATCGCTTCAAATCCCATTTGTCAACTGTGACGTCCCGATGGTCCGCCGAGTATGACTCGAGGTCCCCTACTCCGGCTGACGAACTTGAGCTTGCGGAAGGTTCGCAGGAGCCGTCCAGACCCGCCGCAGCCGTTGTCCGTCAAAAGCCCACATCATCTTCGCTGTGGCTCGTGAACGATGTGGACAGCGACGAACATATGGACAATGTCACCAACCTTCCAGCCCGCGCCAAGCACTCGCGATTCCATCCCAGCCTTTCTTCGGGGTCAAGGCAAAGTAGTTTGCGGAGCACTACGCGGCCGCCTACTTCATTTAATTTCCTCCCCACTTGGGCCCGCATGTACTATAGCATTGAGGGACAGAATGTAAACTCTGCCTTGTCCTTAGTGGATGGCGCTCGTCCGCCCTCAGCCCGCGCTGCTTCCGCTAAACCAAACACATTCGAACGGATGTCTGCGGCTGTAAATCGACAAAGAACTCGCACCAACGAGACTCTTCAAAGCATACAGTGGAGGGCGCCAGATCCGCGTGATCCTAGGAGCCACTGGCTACGAAAACCAGAGGATGATGAGCGGCCGGGGAGCTCTCGACAGCAGCTACGACACAGCTGGTCTCCCCACCTGTTCCCAGATAGACGTGCCGTCCGACAACGGGGGAGCGCCTGGGGCGCTCCTTCCTTAGATTCCAGGACAGAACCGCTCTTTGGGCGAAGGAACATTCAAGTTTGGTCTTTTTGTCTGGGATTCGTTTTCCCGTTTGGTAAGCCTTACCCCCTAATAAGACAATAATTTGAGAATCTGTCGCTGACTCATTTATAGCTTGGCTTATCGCAGCCTTCCTTCCATTGCCGCCTAAACCGGAGATGACGGAGGAGAATCAAAGTGAACCTGAGCTCGAAGCAGCCCTTCGAATGCGACTTCTTGACCTTGAGCGCAGGCGACACGAAAATGCGCGATGGTGGAGGAACCTTAATCGGTGGATGAACCCTGTGGGCCTGGTGATCATGGTTGTCATTGTGAGCTTTAACTTAAGTTCCTGATATCTCCAACTTAGCCGTTGGCACTAACCCCTCGCAGATAGTACTGGCTGTTGTCGGCACAAAGGTGGGCTTCTGATTCGAACGCTTGTCAGCGTGTCCTCTCGTCTTTCGACTATGTCTTTATAACACCACGACCTGCCTGTATATTTCCCTGCTGGATTGGACTGATTTACTCCTTCCATTTTGCTGTCCCATGATTGTGGATAACTTCGCCTATACCCTATCTTTCGTGCTGCGCCTCTTGATACCGTTATTTTCCCCTTCTCGTTTCTAACCGTTTCATTTTCCCCCCTTCTTATTTTCTCTCTTCGAAACCACTTGACACGATGATACGACATGATGTATATAATGTCTTTTTTTATTTCTTTTCTTTTGTTCCGGGTCTTGATCAACAGTGATCCCATCGGTTGGATGTGTTCCAATTGGATCACACGGACCTTCAATCGATGGGGTCATATTATCGGCAGTCAAGACCTACGACATTTTATGGATACATATATGCATTTCCCATTCCCTTCCCCCATGTACTTGAAGAACCAATTGCTCGAATCATTTACTAATGGTCGGATCCATATATATATATACACAAACACATATTTTATCTTTATGATTATATTGTTGCTTTGGCTCTTTATTTTCTCCCCTCACTATGGACAGGATAATATACTTGAAATGAGGAAAGTAGCAGTATAAAAATTCCGCCTTGCCTTCAAGTTCCTGAAGGATCCGAATAAATATATTATAAAGTGTTAGACTTACAGGCAGGGAAACATGCCAGTAATGCCACAAATCGACTAATGTTTGTTCAAGTAGTCAATCATCACCAAAAGTAGGTCTATATCCTTTTCCTCTCATGTTTAGCACGTATAGCTTGGCACAAACTGCCTATTAAAACTTCCGACCAATCTTATTTTCCACCGCAGCCTTCAACTCGTCACCAATGGGCATGTTGACGGTGCTTCCTCGGCGCCGTCTGGATTCGATCTCAGATCGGATCTCTTGAACAGCATCGTCAAATTCTTGGATTGCATCACTTGGGAGGCCGAGAGTAGGCTGGTGCATGCTTTCTGTGCTAGAAGTGCGTGTTATCGGAGGCTTATTGCGGATCTTTAGCTTTCGGGTAAGGTAGCCTTTGGCGGGACTAGCGAAGAATGCCAACGATGCGGCGTTGCCAATGATGCCGTAGAAATACACACTCCGCCATACATCGATAGAGGTCTTGAAGGAGAGGAAGATAAATGGCATGACGGTGAATGAGAGCGTGATCTGCGTCACTAGCCAGCTCAGAACATCATAGTATCGCTTATAAGGACCTGGTTTTTGACCATCCGGGGACAAGAAAAAGGGTCGAACATAGCGGCGGAAGTCTGCGCGAATTTCGTTAGGGGGAAAAGGTTTGTGAGAGGATAGTGGAAAGACATACTCTTAGCTCCAGTCTGAATGAAGGATCCAAGTACAAAGGTAAGATAGTATCCAGGATAGAACCCATGCCAAAAGGCGCTGGTTGCAAAGGTGGCTAGGCTAGCACGGAAGCCCGGCTTCTTGCCTTTAGGCGTCACCCGTAGGTAAACATAATTTCGGAGCCAGTGATTAGTGTTCTTGTTCCAGCTCCCGAGGTAGCCATGCGAATTTTGTGCTGTTTCAAGCCCCCAGGGATCGATGTTCTCTAACCGGTTCCAGAAAACTTTGCCCGTCTTTTGGTCGAAGCCATTGTAACCCATTCCAGACAGGATGCAGGCTCCCTCGGTTAAGGACCACACTCCGTAGTACTTTAGTCTGGCGGTGAAACCAAGCATATGGAGGATCCAGACCCGTCGGAGAAAGTTGTACTCTTTGAATTGACGTCCGAGAACCACTTCCTGGTTATACATGGATCCCAGTTGCAGGAAAGCTAAAATCCACCCCAATCCCATCACAGCCTTCTTAACTGCAGGAGTACCACTGCGGGGAATCTTGCGCTTCTTTCGAGTAGGGGGCACCTTTGATGGGTCTGTACCTGGCGGCACATCGAAAAGAGTGGTATCAATCCATCGACGATAATCCACATACTCGAACGAGGGACCGCCGAAGAGGGAAGGGAAGAACAAGACGTATCCAAGATAGTCCAAAACACCCGGGAATTCTGTAATGGCGGCGTACTTTTGGGGATCGGAAAGTCGGTCTTGTGGTAATCGACCATCATGGACATTCCAACAGAATGAGGTCAACTTCATGACGAGTACCATTTGGGCTCCCGTGATATCGATCACCTGACTATCGTCCAGGATTTGACGGTAGATATGGCTAATAGACATATGGCCCATTAAGAAGATGAACCCAATCCATGGCATCAGTGACCCGTCAATGTAGTATGTTATAGCATATACAGCAGCTGCGCTGTATGCTAACGTTCGAAGTCCATCCCAGAGGTCAAACAAGCCCACGAGATAGAACAAGGACACTGCAATGCTGAATGCATTCTTTTTCCAGGGCTGAGAATCGGGGATTCTCTTGAGCAGCCCCGCCAAAGGGTAAGAAAGCAAAAAGGAGGCGATGAGCTTCACTATTGCGAAAATGAACCGTCAGCGATCAACGTCATAGCGCCAGTGCGGGAGTGATGGGTGGGAGCGCATACATTCATCAACAGAGGCACCTGTGAGAGCTGCCGGATAGTCGAACACTAGATGCAGTGGCGTTAGCATCAGCACCGTTAAGCTACGGCGAGGAGCTGTTGTTTCGGAAAGCTCGCTGGGGGCTCACGGAGGTTGATGTATGGCAGCATGGTGGATGAGTGCTGCCGCGCCCAAGAGAGGGAGGCGCTAGAGGAGAGAAAGGAAAACAGATGCTGAGAGGAATGGGACTCAAGGGGCTGAGATATAGAGCCTCGTCAAAGACGACGACATTGGGGAGACGGGGATAAAGAAGAAGAAGAAGAAGAAGAAGAAGAAGAAGAAGAAAAAGGCGGCAATCTGCGATTTCTCAACAAAAGTGCAGCATCACATGTCATCGTGCTTGGCGTTCCCGCTTCTTGTCCTCGACTCCCTCGACTCTCGCCTCCCACCCGCCATCCCTCCGTCTCTCCATCACTCTTGTTAATTCTCTTCCTCTCGCTCCTCCCCCACGTCAACCTAGGTCCTCGACAGCTCGTGTCTGCCTCCGCGCCTTGCCGGCGCCGTTGACCCCTCACAATGGACATCGTTGCGGCGGTTTCGGGCTACATCTCCAAGATGGTCACCGCGGGGGATCCGTCCGCGTCGGGCTCTGCATCCTCGACCAAGATGAAGATTTTGCTTTTGGACAGTGAGACAGTGGGAGACGCGCTTCATAAATCCATTGGGGAAGAGCTCAACCAGCTAATGTGCGCTTACTAGGTACCGATTGTTTCGACAGCCATCACCCAATCTGCCCTTCTGAACCATGACGTGTATTTAATTGACCGCCTGGACAATGCGGCGCGAGAGCGAATGCGACATTTACGCTGTCTTTGTTTTGTGCGCCCATCTCCGACCTCTATCCAATTCCTCATCGATGAACTGCGCGAGCCAAAGTACGGCGAATACTACATCTACCTCAGCAACATCATCCGCAAATCCTCGCTGGAACGACTGGCAGAAGCAGACAGCCACGAGGTTGTTCGCGTCGTTCAGGAGCATTTTGCTGACTTCCTCGTCATCAATCCGGATCTATGCTCCTTCAACCTAGGATTTCCCCAACAGCGACTATGGAGCCATTCGCCAGACCTGTGGAATGCAGATGCATTACAACGAGCTACAGAGGGGGTGATTGCCATGCTACTATCTTTAAAGAAGAATCCCTTGATTCGCTACGAGAAGAATAGTCTTCTAGCCAAGAAATTAGCGACCGAGGTCCGTTATCAACTGACTCAAGAAGAGCAACTATTCAACTTTCGCAAAACTGATACGCCACCGATTTTGCTGATTTTGGACCGTCGGGATGACCCCATCACGCCGTTGCTGACCCAGTGGACGTATCAAGCGATGGTCCATGAACTAATGGGTATTCATAACGGGCGGGTGGACTTGCGAGACGTGCCAGAGATCCGGCCCGAACTGCGGGAAATCGTTCTTTCGCAAGACCAGGACCCCTTTTTCAAGAAAAACATGTATCAGAACTTCGGGGATCTGGGTCAAAATATCAAAGAGTATGTCGAGCAATACCAGGTGAAGACTCAAAACACAATGAACATCGAATCAATCGCGGATATGAAGCGCTTTGTGGAAGATTATCCCGAGTTCCGCAAGCTCTCAGGCAATGTGAGCAAACACGTCACACTCGTGGGGGAGCTCAGTCGACGAGTTGGTGAGGATGATTTGCTAGATGCAAGCGAGTTGGAGCAGAGCCTGGCTTGCAATGAAAACCACGCCAATGACCTGAAGGTAAGTTGGAGATACCTAATTTTCGCGGGATAGTTCGACTCATTTTGGCTTCGAAGAACCTACAAAGAATCATCCAACTCCCCAACGTCCCCGCCGAGAATAAACTGCGCTTGGTAGCTCTGTACGCCATCCGATACGAAAAGCAACCGACCAACGCTCTTCCCGTCCTGCTGGACTTGATGATCACGGCGGGCAATGTTCCCTCCTACAAGGTTAACATAATCCCGAAGTTGCTTGCTTACCACCACTCTCTACAAGCACCTCCAGTCGCTGGCGGCTTCTCGGACCTATTTGAATCGACCTCCTTCTTTTCCGGGGCGCGGGATCGTTTCAAGGGGCTTAAGGGAGTCGAAAACGTCTACACCCAACACTCACCCCGATTGGAGGCGACTCTCCAGAATCTAATCAAGGGTCGACTCAAAGAGCTCCAATATCCTTTCCTCGAGGGCGGAGGCCACATCCGGGACAAGCCCCAGGATATAATTATATTCATGGTTGGCGGAGCGACGTACGAGGAGGCCAAGATGGTAGCCCAGGTCAACGCCAGCTCGCCAGGAGTGCGAGTAGTTCTTGGAGGTACGACCGTCCACAACAGCACGAGTTTCCTGGAGGAAGTCGACGACGCTGTGAGCGGATGGCCGGACCCAGGCCCCTCGACTGCCGCTGGACGGCTTCGCAGGGAGGTTGAGCGGTAGATCCTTTGGAGAGTAGCCAATCTCTAGTATTTTCAAGACCTATAATATGTATGCCACAAGAACAGGATCAGATATCCCGATAGATAACACATCAATGCATCTGTAGTCCACCAACTAGTTATTCCGGTCACGCGCAGAATTATATAATCCTCGGCGGTGAGACCCCGGATTTCCCCATGGCGGAGATTCAACCTCAATCAACGTCCAACGTCGAATCGATCGGGCTTGTTTGTACCTGCAGAGTGTAGCAGCCATCAAACTGGAGTCCCGATAGTAGCGATGGAGCCCAATGCCTTGTCGCCTTCGGCCTCCGGGGCGCGAGAGCCAAAGCTCCGTCTTCCTTCGACCACCGACCCCCCAGGGCCCCAGAATCCCCCGCGGCCACTTGTGTGGTTGGTATGCTGCCCCCTTTACCTACTCCTTGCAAAAAGGGATCGCTTTCTGACTTGCTGCCTATCCATTAGATTTTTGGGGCCACTGGCCATATGGGTCGCTCGCTAGTCAAGACCGCTTTATCCCGAGATGATTTCGTTGCCGCGGTTGGGCGCACCTTCGAGAACAGCCCCGAGTATATGAAGAAGCTGGAGGAGGAGCATGAGAACTGCCTGGGGCTTCTGTGTGATGTTAGGGCGCGCGAGACGGTGCGGCGAGCTATTGAGCGCACCATCGAGCGATTTGGTGGCATTGACATCATCGTCAACTGCGCCGGATACGGAGTG
Organism: Aspergillus persii; assembly: GCA_002215965.1. NCBI lineage: Eukaryota > Fungi > Ascomycota > Eurotiomycetes > Eurotiales > Aspergillaceae > Aspergillus > Aspergillus persii. The sequence goes on along the minus strand of NGZO01000008.1, from coordinate 2,359,476 downwards.
ATCGGTGCATGCGAGGACCAGGACGAGTACGACATTCGCGACCAATTCGAGACGAATTTCACCGGCACGTTGAACATAATTCAGCTCTCTTTACCCCACTTCCGTGAGCGACGCGCTGGCCGCTATTTGATCTTCAGTTCGACCTCGGGGGCTTTGGGAGTACCGGGGTTGGGCCCTTACTGCGCTTCCAAATATGCGGTCGAGGGGCTCATGGAGAGCATGCTTTACGAAGTGGACAGCTTCAATATCAAGACCACTCTCGTTGAACCTGGTCATATGCGCCGTGACGACGTCGGAGACCTTGTATCGGACCCCGTCGCTGCTCTGACGGCCAACAACCCCAATCCCGACGCTGCGCCGCCTCTCCCATTGTACGGGCACTTCCTTGTCAAGCCGGCGAGTGAGCCGTACAACACACCCACCGCCCCTGCAGCGCATGCAAAGCGCATGCTAATGTGGCTAGGCGATAAGCAGCCCGCGAGTGCTGTCAAAGCCGCCAATTTGGTCTGGCAGTTGGGCCATTGTTCCTATCCTCCGTTGCGCCTTATTCTGGGAACATACGCCGTCGAGAGCATCCGGGACCGGCTAAAATGCATCATCGAGGAGATTGAGGACTGGAAATACCTGAGTCTTCCCCAGGGTGAGCAGCAGGGACCCTCGCTCGCGAAGGACAGACCCTCGGATCGCAGCTTCCACGAAAGAGAAGAAGGGGACGCCGCAACTTGAGCCAGTGAAGTATGCCAGATGTCTTGGAGAAAAAGCTTCGACATGCCGAGAAAAATCCTACTTCTCAGCGTTTCTTAGAACCGGAGTAAGGTAAATCCCTGTGTCACCATCATGACCCGAGGAGCCCCTATAGAGCGGTGCTTGTCGAACCAACCCCTTTGGTAATATGACCTATCATGCCTTTGGAAACCAGACTTGCATCACCTCGCTAAGTTAAGAGGAGCTTCGAGCCGCCATTCATACGAGGCTTGTACATGGGTGGTTAATTGGGACCGAAGTATGCATTATAAAATGTATAATTGACGTCCTGTGGGTATATACAAACCATCAGAATCTGACAAGATAGTCTATCTATTTTCGCAAACAAAGGCTTTAGAACCTCGGTGTTTTGGCCACCTCTGGACGAGTTTGCCACTGCATCGTGAAAACTTGTCTTCTAGACCGCCAACGTTTACCTTCGTATTCCTCACAACAGGCATCATAACATTCATAGGAATCATCAAGTCTCTTCGCCACCAACTTCTCTCGTAATTCAGCCATGGTATATATATTACACCGAAAAGACCTGACGTAAGAGTCTGCCGCTCTCGTGGACAGCTAAAATACCACAACAGAGAGTTGGTTTGATCGTCCACTGAAATCTAAGCGTGCGCATTCATAACGCATGTCTCCTTAGCATGCCAAATGCGCCGTTTCTTGGCCACATCCGCTCCAAATGTATCCTTGATAGGCAGATCATCATCATGGAAGGAGTGTGGCACCGGAGGCAGAGAGCTTCGCTTCCCGTCTGCCGAAGGCTTTAGGAGACGTACTTCTTCCACGGTGGCTCCGAATTCGTACTCGCCTCTACAGAGGACAGTCACTCCGATCGTGGTAGACGCACTCTCGCCACTATGTATAATGGGTAAGACCTGCTGCAGCATGCCGGTCCATGCGAGGCGGCGGGACAGGTCGAGAGCAATGTTGCTGGGCTGGTGGCGAAGACTAGGCTGCAGTCGCAGGAGTGGGTGAATGGATCTTGAAGAGCGGTTGTGGATAGTGACGGTAAGATTCATCATCTCGTCGGTTTGAACTAAATATTTGGACCGCCCAGTTTGGGTAACAACGTTGTTCTCGTTGGCAGATGTATTTTTCGTGAAAGAAGGGCGCAATGAAAAGGTCATATCAACATCGTCGAGCCGGAAAGCGTCCACCATCCGTGCATTGAAGCGCAAGCTTCTCAGGTCAATTGCCCCCTGGCGTCCCGCAGGGCTTTCTTTCCAGGACCCGCTCACTCTCTTCAGAAGCTCCTCTCTATACCAAAACGCCTCACGCGATGCCGCCTCACCCTCAAATGTAAGCTTGTTGGCACTGACAACAAATTGCCTCTTAACCCCCGTGTTAAGGAGTGGTATCGAGGCATGAGGATTGTCGAAATGAACACGAGGTAGGACAAGAACAAAACGAGACAACTGGCCGGGCTGAAGTTCTCCAAAGACAGAATATTGGTCACTCATTGCACCTGCTTCCCCCGTTTCTTGAGTTGACGAAGCCCCGGGCTGTTCGTTCACATGTAGCGTAATCGATAAGGGATTTGGCCAGGCATTGCGGAGGTCGAGGAGAAGAATGCAGTGTTCAGGACCATACGCGCCTTGAACAAGGTGAGAAAGCACCGGAGAGAAAAGGTCATCGTCCGTCGAATGCGAGGACCGAGCGAGATCTGGCAGAGCAGGTCTCGGTTTCAAGCCAGCACGCTGGCTATTCCACCATGCAAAATCAGCACTGAAGGGTAGTATGTCACAGCGGGCCACTTCTATGCTGGCGTTTACTGTAACGGTGAGCGGAACAAACAACTGTCGAGTATAGAACACATCTGGTAACTCCACATGAGAAGACCCAACGCAAGAATAATCAATCTGCACCGTGGTATCTTGCAGGCCAGCCTTTCCAATGATATCAATACAGAAGGTGGCACTTTCACCTGCAGGTATGGTATAATCGCCTGGGTTTAGACCTTCTCGACGCCATTGCAAAGCCGGCTTTGATAGCTTGAGCTCGAGCTCATAAACTTCGACTGGCAGTAAATCTTTATTACCCAGAGCAGACTGGATCTGCCTCGTCGTAGAGTCTTGAAAAGTAAAATGTATGAAATCGAGAGCACATGGCGACGTGTTCCGTAGCGTTATCTTGAAGGATCCGAGTTCGCCTTCCAGTACCATCACCGCAGATTGCGATAGTGAAAGAGATTCGATGACAAGGGAGGGCTGCCGACCAATCACTTTAACCTCGCAAGACGATGTTTCAGGCCCCTTTTTGGGGAGCGGTTTCCCATCTTTCGACGTCGTAGAGCTCCAAGAAAGAGGGCGTTCCACTGAGGGTTTCTTGGCTGCCAATCCAGTTCTTTTGAATTTCTGTTCAGCCTCTGGTCTCCACCAATTTTGGAAGATAGGAAATTTCCGCTCTCTACAATGCCGAACCTTGATAATGCAGCCAGTGATTTTCACTTTGCCCTCCTCATGAGCCATTCCCATGACAGTGACCTGCTGCAAACAAAGCGGAGGGAGAATTATCCATTCGGCCACAGCGTCAAATGGTGCGCCTTCGCCATCAAGCTGGAGCCTCTCGACTTCTATCTCAAACTCGTAGGGGTTTTGGAGCGTGACTTGGAAAGCAGCGTGTTCCCCAGCCACCATAAGAAGCTCAGAAGCCTTGTTATTTGCCTTGGAGAAAGGATTGTACAGGAATGGGTCCTTCGTTGATTTCTCTTTACTCGCACTCACAGCATCAAGCTCTGGCCTGGATCGACGAACTGGTTTCTTGGGATCTGGCAAAGGCAGCATTTGAATTCCACGGACTAAGAAGTCGTCCCAATATTCTGCTTCAAGGCCTGACGCTCCCAGTTTGTTGGCCGCGCCAACCGTGCGCTTGATGTTGTTTAGAAGGCGAACCTGTTCATCATGAGGTAAGTAGGGAGGGGTGTATTGTGTTTCAGTCAGCATGAGATCTCCACGGATGGTTTGAAGCAATTCCACAGTAAAGCGAAGGACACCGCCGAAATCAGGGAGAGCTTCACACGAATTTATGCAGGCTCTAAGGACATCCACTTTCAGATTCAGGTCACCATATTTATCTAAAACGGTGTGTCTAAAGGACCGCTCAATGATTGAGGCGACTGAATCATATTCAGGGGCCGGTCCCGGGGTCGCAGCCCTTGAAGAGCGGGTGCTCTCCCATTCATAAAGTGATGAAGGCTGTACTCCATAGATCTCTCCTATCGAGGCAAGAAGAGAACGCACGCTTTCTTCCATATTCCCAGGACCGACATCAAGGGCGTTGATATCAAAAGCTGTCTCACTTAGAGAAGCTAGACCGGCAGCGGGATGGATGCCCACTTCGGCTGCGCCGATTTTACGAGCCTGAACAAGAGTTGGCACCATGATCGATAGGAGCTCCCTCAATATGAATGCCTTCTTCCTTGGGAGATCCAGGGTGTTCAAAACGGAGACGACACCTATTATAATGGGTATAGAATCCGTTGCCGGCAAGTCTGACCCAGGGGAGAGTGGCAAGGCACGAAAAAGGAAGTTTGCAACTTCAGATTTGCGCATGATGACTAGCCCACGAGGGCGTTCTGGTCGGAGTAAGGGTACCAGAGGCTCGTTTGTGACTATGTGCTTCAAGGCATTATCGTCCAAGGCGCCATCACGGATGCGCGCCGCCACCAGTATCCTCGCCAAGCGAATCACGGTTTCGGAGAAAACGAGTTGAGGTAAAGGCTCGTCAGTGATATTCGCCGCGCGATTATAGAGGTTCATTATATTATTGGACAGGTCCGGTAAGAGATTCGACAAATTCTGGAGAGATATCACACGATTCCCGGGTGCGGACTGCCCTGAAGTCGAGTCAAGATTGAAGGATGATTTGGAGGATTTCTCGGCCACAGGGTAGCAGATAGGGGGGATCTATAGAATTAATGGTCATCAAAGAGGTCACAGAAGTAATCTGGATATGGGGACAGAACGCATTACGTACCTGAAAGTCCATCCCCGCCCAACCAAACATTAATAGACACAGGAGAATAGATTCAAGAGCTTTAGCATGCCATACGTAATCACTGCTTGCTCGGGCATTCGACGCGGCGTCTACAAGTTCCTTTAAAGCATCTGGCCATCTTCCTGCTTGAAGGAAAAGTGTTCCCACCACGACTCCAGTACGTCCTTTGATGCGATTTTTGGTTCTATCTGTTGCGCTCATGCTGCTCACAGACATCCGGTCGCGACTATGCTCCTTGGATGATGGCAGGGAATTAGGTTTCCCGAACGTGCTAGCACGATTGGACAGCTGTATAGACCGTGTAATTTCATCAAAAGTTGTTGGTGTCTCATAGTCGCTGGGAGCAGGAGAGCTCTGATTAGAGCTGACGGGGGTTTCAGATGTACCGTTCGGTTTGGAGGGGAGATGCGCAGGCATGGTCATGCGATGAAATAACCTATCGGTGGGACGCGGACGTAGGTCCGGACCGCGCTGTGGACCCCAAGACGAGGCCTTGGGGGATTCAATGGAGGGTATGTTCTGTATGGTTTTTGCGAACTCATCCAATTCCGAAAGGAATAGCGAGGTGATATCGCACAAGACAGTCTTCATCGTAGTTGCCTTGGATGCCTCGGGATTCGGTATCCATAGAATGTCATCTGGCCCATTCGAGAGCTTGTCGACACCTTTACGGTCGAAGACAAGTAGTTGATGTACCAAGGCCCTGGTATGTCTCCCACGAATGATCTCCAACTCCTGCTGAAGTTGGTCCAATCCGGCAGACGAAGGGTGCTCGCCGGTCTGTCCTGTTTCACTGACATCCTCCCTTTCGTCCAGTTCTGCTCCGTCGGCAATCAAAATGACAACAAGCGGTTCGCGAAAGACGTCAAATGGGAACAATTCTAGATGCGATGTTGGAGGCACGGAGAAGGACAGGTCGTAGAGAATCATGCCCGTTGGGAACGCTAACGGGGAGAACATATCTACCGCGACAATTAGCCAATTACTTGTTACGGCTTAATACAAGGGGGTAGTGTTGTTCCAATCCCATCCTCTCCAAGCAGGGAACGTCGGTGCTTACTTCGGTTGGGTCGCGCATTTGGACTAATATCCCCCAAGCGAACGACATTTTCGGCCTGAAGCCTTGCAGCAAAGCTCAAGAACCGCGAGCGTTTGATTTGTCCAGCCGGAAGCAGGAGCGCCCTAAGGCGCACTGGCGCAATAGGGGACAGAGGGTCGACACCCATCCTGTCATCTGCGAGGATGCGGCGGAGCCAGTGGGCGAACTGCTCAGGAATGCTTCCAGGGGATGCCCGAGGTCCTGGAAATCATGCGAGGAAGGGGAACGGAGAATCAGATGGAAGCAAATGCCAGCCTAGGGACCAGAACTGTACAAAACACAGAAGCCGCAACCAAGTCGGCGGACTTGCAGGGAGCAAAACAAGGCGATGCGGTTCGTTTCGTCGACTTGGTTAACTTAGTCCAGGTGTCGGCTTACATAAGCTGCCGCGATAAGGCCGATAGTTAATCATCGCTTCTCCGCTGATCTCCGTCGACAACAGTCATGATGATCGTGTTGGGTGGTTTCCGTGCCCGTTCTGTCTCGAGATCTTTCTTTGTGCTTCTTCTGTGAGCGTCTGGAGTGTTTTGTCTGTTTCCTGTTCAGTCTGAGAGCATTTATATCGTTCCTCTTTGCTACTTACTGCCGCTACCCGGTCCCCCGAGTCCCCGATTCTCAAGTTTGAGATCTCGGTTTGCGATGCGAAACGACGATTGGTATACGGATTCTTTAGTGGGCTGAACAGGCTTGTCGGTGCAAGATGGCGCCGAATTTGGACTTCAATGCGCTGAAGGCGCGCACGATGGGCTCAGGGAACGACGAAGAGGCTGTCACGGTCGACACGAGGGGCTTGATCTCCAAAGTGCTGGCTCGATATTCTGGGAAGTGGTACGCTTGAGATCTCTGGCAAGCTGATAATGGAGAGGGATGAGACGGCTGTTGACTTGGTTCCTATAGGACAGTTTTACGAGAGATGATTCAAAACGCCGCCGATGCAAATGCCACGAAAGTCACGATCAAGTTCGAGACCTTACCATCTGTAACTGTTCCGTTACCGTCTCCTGCCGACGATACAACGTTGCTCAAGCATACAATCTCTCACCATACTCTGAAGCGCCTATTGGTTTCAAACAACGGTCTTCCATTCAGCGAGAAAGACTGGGCACGATTAAAACGAATCGCAGATGGAAATCCCGACGAGACAAAGATTGGCGCGTTCGGAGTCGGGTTCTATAGCGTTTTCGATGACTGCGAAGAGCCGTTTGTATCCTCCGGGAAAGATGCGATGGCGTTTTATTGGAAAGGAAATGCGCTCTTTACCCGTCGATTACAATTAGACGACACCTCGAATCCTGAAACAACGTTCGTTCTGGATTATCGCAATGACACGTCCCCCGTCCCGTCTCTAATGCAGTTATGTCAATTTTTGTCAAGCAGCCTGACGTTTGTCAGTCTTGAAAGTATAGAATTATGGCTAGATGACTGGAATCTATTGAAACTCACCAAAAAGACCGCCCCTAGCGTCAGTCTTGCTATCCCAAGGGACATCGAAACGAAAACGCCTCAAGGCCTGATGAAAATCACAAATGTCACACGAGAAGTCGCGCAAGTGGATGCATCCTGGATGCGAGTTGTTGAATGGAATCCGAACGCCAGTGTGTTTCGTGATGGCCTTAGGGACACCGCGGGATCTTTGCGAACCTTTTTCTCCCGGCTTACCGGCCAAAATACTCAAGAAAAAGAAAAGCCCTCGAAGGCTGATAGCTCAGAACCAGCTAATGGCACTGAGGACATGAGCGGTAGTTCAACGGCATCGGTCTTCTTACACATTAACACTGCAAGCCTTCAGTCTTCCATCAGCCAGTCTCTGAGCAATGAGCTCGAACGGGCTACTCGAAAGCCTCCGCCTAAAAAGTCAACGCTTGCCGTGCTCACTCCTTCGTATGATACAAGCATTGCGTCTGGGCTGGCGGGGTGCCAGTCGGAGGTTCTTGCCTCCATTCTTCCATCTAAAGCTGGACGGGTCTTCATAGGCTTTCCCACCCAGCAAACCACGGGGCTTAACGCACACATATCCGCCCCGTCTGTAATCCCTACTGTTGAGCGTGAGAGCATTGATCTCAACACCCGTTATATAAGCAAATGGAATCTGGAAATGCTAAGGGCAGCGGGGATTGTCTGTCGGATTGCCTGGTCCGCAGAAATGGCTTCGATCAAGTCAAAAATCCATTTATCAAAAGCTTCCAAGGTTCGCAAGGATGATATCGTTGGCGTGCTACCCGAGGCCATTCACGCCGCCAATCAGTTTGTCTTCCGTGAGTCGACGCCATCTTCTCTTTTGGGACAGACGATCGAGGATTCATTCTGGACATGTAACAAGAATGCCTCCATAGACGTGCTATCGACATGTGGTGTCATTCAAAGTCACCAGGCACGATTGGCTCCGAAGGACCTGAGCTTTATGGATTCCATCCCCGTTTTGCCCGATGAATTTGTTAACGGTGCGAAAGACTTTGTCAGAAAGCTGACCGATTTTGGACTGGTGACAGATGTCACTGTATCTGACATCAAGCGGGAACTAGAAGCTAGCACGCTGCGGCCAAACCAGATTGTTGAATTTCTTTCCTGGTTAGGTCGAAGAGCTACTTCAGGGCACCTCGATTCTTTCTCCGTCCAGAGTCTATTGAGTGTCGCGGTGGCAAATGACGAAGATAGCTGTGGGAATACCACACGGCTGATCGTGTTTGCAGACATAACCAGCTACCTCAGCCCTCAGAAGATACCCGTGGATCTGCCTGTGGCGCTGTCTGTGATGCCTTTCAAATATACCAAGTCACTCGGAAAACTAGAACTGGAAGCATTCGGCTGGATAGAGCTTCAGATAGTCCCCTGGCTTCGCTGGCTGATAGCCAATGCGGGAAATCGAAACGTTCTTGCGGTGGAGCAGGATATAACACAGACACCGTCTTTCTCCGCGCAGGTTATGCCTGTTCTTTCAAAGCACTGGGAGTCATTGAGCCAACCCTCCAAACAGACTATAATCGGCCTGCTGCAACCACACACTGTCATCCCAACAAAGCTCGGGATGAAACGACCAATAGAAACCTATTTCTCTTCCGTGAGGTTGTTTGATGACCTCCCAGTGGTGCATGGTCTTAACAGTGTAAAGGAAAAGTTTTTGGCAGCCCTTGGTGTTCGAAAGACAGTCGAATTGGGTGTGATCTTTGAGCGTCTGCTGGACACCCCTGAATCACCTGAAGGTGCCGGGAAAAGCGGAGGAAAATGGAGTCACGTTGACCTCATTCGCTACCTGGCTTCTGTCCGTGATGACATCCCTGCAAATGATATCAAAAGACTCCGGAACACCAGTATCTGCACAGCCGAGCTGGACAGTAACTCTGGTGATTCGAAATCCACTCCCCGGCGGCGTTATAAAATCTTTGAACTCTTTGAGCCAAATGAATCGTTCAGAGCACTCGGGTTGCCAGTACTTGAGTGGCCCGGAAGATACCAGTCGAGTAGCAATGAGGGTAAATTCTTGACAACGTTAGGCTTAAGAAATTTTCCGTCAGCGCTTGAGCTGGTACAGATCATGGCACAGGCAGCGACGAACAACAACTGGCGTCTCCATGGGAAAGCAATGTCCTACTACATCTCCGAGTACCACAGCAACGGCTACGCAGCCTTCGATTGTAGTGCCGTCAATGTCCCGTTTCTACCAGTTGAAGGGTCCAGCGTTCTTAGTATTCCCAGCAACTGTTTTACTGACGAAGGTGCTACTTTGTTCGGGTTTCGAATCTTACGGCAGGACCTTCATGCCCATTCTTCTAAACTAGGAGTCAAACAGCACCCTGCCCTGCCAGACTGTCTTGACTTCTTGCTTCGCCACCCCCCATCCAAAAAGCGAGATGCGAGGGTGTTGTTCAAATATCTGGCTGGGCGCGTGTCTGAGCTCAGTGCACGAGACATAGATCGCGTCAGCAATGCAGCGATAGTCCCCACATCAACCAACGACATGACGGAGAAAGAGTCGAGTCCACGGCGGGTGGCACCTAAGCTTTGCTACCTCGGCGAGGGTGAAGACTACCGGGAAATCTTTGACTTTGTTGATTTCGGTCAGGAGGCCAACTTCTTCCTGATGGCTGTTGGCTCAAAGCGAGAGCCGACAAAGACCGAGCTCGCGCAGATGCTCGTCAAGGAGCCTGCTAGGATATCCTCTGCATTTCAAAGTGCGGAGAAATACCTCAAACTGCTCCGAACATTGGCGGAGAATGTCTCAGTGTTGAAAAGAGACCGGGAACTTTTTAGTGAGATGAAGCGATCCCCCTTTCTCCTAGCTAGTCGCGATATCTCCTCCCTAGCCCAGGGAACGAATCGGAAACCGACCATCCCCGAATCCGACGATGAAGAGGACGAACAAAGTATCAAAGAGTGGAAGTTAATTGCCGCAAAAGATGCAGTTGTCGTTGATGATTTTCAAAGTTTCAACCTGTTCAAAGAGCATATTCTAGCGGCACCGCAAGAAGAAGCGCTGGAGAATTTTTACATCTCGCTTGGAGCGATGCCGCTGAGCAGTCTCGTTGAAGAGCGTGCTCATTGGGGTGCAATTGCCGCCGACCAGCGCCCAGCAGCCAAGTTAAAGAAGCTGGTTAATGAACGCTGCCGGCTCTTTCTTCATGAACAGCCTCCCGACTCCATCCGGCACGATGTTCGATGGCTGGATAAGAACCTTGAACTGCAGGTGGTACATTCTATCTCACTCACTCGCTCGCTCAGGGGGCGTCGCATCTCCCATACGCAAAGCCGAAATGCCATCATCACCCAGAAAACGCGATCGTGGTGCTTGTGGGTTTGCCCAGGCCAATCCAATCTTTACGAGATTAGTCAAGCCCTGGTGCATCTCGTCCTGGTTCGGCCAAAGCTACACTCGATTCTTACTCTAGAGATGTTAATGAAAACCGATCTAATGGAGCTGAAGGCGCGGGGATACAATGTGGAGCGTATTCTCAAGCAAAAGGCCCACGAAGCGCGGGTGGCCGAGGATCAGCGCCAGAAACAATTAGAGGAGGAGCGACAACGACTTCAGGAGAGAGAGGCTGCATGGGCGCGAGAACGCGCTGAAACACAGGCTCAACAACAGAGCGAGGAAAAACAGCCATCTTTGATGCCGGGCGACTTCCCGGATTCTCCATCCAGCAAAGAAAATGCTGCACCCAGCGTGCCGCCGGACAGTTCAGAATCCAGCCAGGACCGGCGCCCACGAGGCCTCTTCGCTAACTGGAGTAAACGCCTGGGACTGGAGGGCGGGCGATCGAACTGGAACCCTCTGAACAACGAGCCATCCCAGCCCACGCCGCAGGAATCCTCGAATACCTCGACGCCTCCTCCGCCCCCATATTCGCCGGAGGACCCGCGGAAGTCGCGCCCCGAGGCACCCGTCACCGTCAGCTCTCCGCACCGTTTACAGAACGAGCTGATGTCGGCGGTCCAAGCCTGTCGGCCTCACGGATCGTCGGGGCTGTATAGTCGGCCCGAGACGAACCAGATCACCGAATCCAAGTCCTATTGTGACGAGCGGCCGAGCCATGATTTGGAATTCGCCGCGACTCTTCCCTGCGGGATCCATGTGCTCTTCGTCAAGGCCCTGGCCGATCGGTCGAACTTCTTGGCCCAGAACAGCGCGGGCATCAATGTGTTTGCCTCGATCCTGATCGATAGCGCGGGCATATTTTCTCTGCGCGCGGACAGTCTTAGCGTCTTCTACGACCCCGGAGGAAAGACCATCGCCTTCAACCGAGGGGGCAGCATCTTTTGCAATTACTTCTACTTCCAGCAGCTTCACGAGAAGCAGCTGCTCCAGCAGAGTGTGACTGCCGACCGAAGCGATGCCCTGGTGTATTGGTGGGTGATACTCTGTCACGAGTTAGCCCACAACCTGGTGGGCGACCACAGCTCTGCTCACAGTTACTACACGTACGGCCCCAGCCTCGATGCTTGACTTGACTTGACTTGACTTGACTTGCTAACACACTCGCTAGGGAGGGATTCGTTGCGCAGTATTTCCCCAAAATCGTTGCGAAATTGGCCGCTGGAGGCTCCGGTTGAACGCATGAGATGGGACAGGCGTAATGAGATTGAGAAGCATCTGTGTATATATCATATATCTGCTTTAGAGAGTTAGATCCACTTTGTTCCTGTTGTCCGTTCTTCCCAGCAATGCATCTGCAATTCTGCATCGCCGCAAACTTCATGCAAAAAGCCAAGCTTTCCCGCTCCGTCAATTGCCGCGCCGACTTGTTTTTTTTTTTCTTTTTTCTTTGTCTTTTTTTTCTTCTTCTCCTCATCCTGTGACCCCGCAGGCGCACTGTTCTCTCTCCTCTCGGGGCTCTTCGGTTTTGATCTGTGCGTCCTCCCCTTCCTTTTTGGTCGGTTTCTTTTTTCTGCCACACTTTTAAAACATTGCGCCTGCGGAGGCCAAATCCCTTCGTTGCAAAGTGGAGCCATCGCCACCTCCACTCGGGTCCAGCATCCCTTCTTCTATGGCCTGTTTTTGTCGCGTCTCCTCGTTGAATGGTTGAACGAGATCTTTTCTGTCTCTTTTCCTTGTTTCTTTGGTTAAATCTTACTCCATAGTCTCTTTCCTTTTCTTCTATCCGGGGTCTCAAACTATATATCTTTTAAGCCTGCAGAAGGCGCAAGCCTCCCTTTGCTTTTTTTTTGTGGCATGGCTCCTTTATCAGGGCAGGATGAGCCCTGCTTATCCACCGGTGTCAAGCCTCGCAAAAATGTCCTCTATATTGATGCCTATGATTCATTTTCTTACAATGTTGTGGCCATGCTAGAAGAAGTGCTGGGAGTAAAAGTGACGATCATGATGATTGACTCGCCATGGCCCGATGGCAACATGGTCGAATATCTCCAGAACTTTGAAGCGGTGGTCCTTGGTCCGGGACCCGGCGATCCATCCATCCCAGAAGATATCGGAATCATGAACGATGTCTGGAACTTGCCCGATACTGACACTCTGCCCGTTCTTGGGGTTTGCCTTGGGTTTCAAAGCCTCTGCCTCCAGAATGGTCTCTCTGTTGGCCGCCTGCCGAATCCACTTCATGGCCAGGTTCATCGGATTACCACAGCGCAGAAGGATATCTTCATGGATTGCCAGGATGTGGAAGTTACTCTGTATCATTCGCTATACGCCAAATGGGACGGCTCGGCCTTGCGTGATGCCGCCAAAGCGAAGGAGATCGGCTCCGCTGACCTTGAATATTTAGCTTGGCTCTCTGTTGAGGGACCAGAGGCTTGCGCGAGAACGGAAATTCCCATGGCTGCCCGCCATAAACGCAAGCCGTTTTGGGGTGTCCAGTTCCATCCGGAGTCATGCAAATCGGATCGCCAAGTTTGCAACGGTCTCCTGAAGAGATGGTGGGAGATGGCTCTTAGCTTCAACAAACAGAATGGCCGTGGAGGCCGCGAGACTCTGTCGAGTTACCTTGTTGAGCCGCCACAAGAGACGACTGCACTTCCGGAGGTTGCTTTGAAGATGCTGAATTGGAGTACCACCACTTCTGACCGCGCTGCGTTTCGCACGCTTCCGGTTGGCAAACTGCATGCAGAGATGATATGCGAGAAATTGAACACCCCCGAATCGCCAACGGTATTATTTCAATCAAACGATAGATACAGTATCATTTCGGTACCGAGCCCGTCCAGCTGGAGGTTAGAATATTATACCGAGACCAAGAACTTGGTGTTGGAAAAGCTAGGTGATCCCTCCAGTTCCCATCACCCCTCGGAACAGCAAGAGTTGGCTATAGAAAAACAACTGCCCGTCACTCAGCTCTGGGATATTCTGAGATATCTGATGGAAATGAAAAAGGTCCGGTCGGGCAACGGTTCGGTTCCATTCTGGGGCGGCTTCCTGGGCTATTTCTCCTATGAACTTGGGCTTGCTTGTCTCGCTCGACCGAAAAATCATGAGTTTGAAAGAGGCCATGGTCACCCTAGTGAAGACCCTCCCGATGTGAGCCTGCTATGGACGGAAAGAAGTGTTGTTCTCGATAAGGAAGCAGGCCTGATCACTGTTCAGTCGACACGGAAAGAGGACGAATTACCGACAGGCTGGCTTGATGTCACTTTACAATTGCTAAAGGATTGTTCAATTGTCGACGCACCGGGGACCCCAGATACCGTCACTGCCGACTCGGAGTTTCTGGATTCCATTCTCCGCCAGGCCAAGATACAGTATCCGAGCCAGCACACTTATCAGGACAAAGTCGATGCTTGCAAGGCTGAGCTCAAGGCTGGCGAGTCGTATGAACTATGTCTGAGTTGCGAGACGCCAGTCAAGCTACCTGCGCCCTCTACCCAGGATGGCCGTGCGGTCTTTCCTTGGAAACTGTACAAACGGCTGCGGCGGTTCAATCCTGCTGCATTCAGCGCTTATGCAAGACTAGGTCGAGTCAGGATCGTGAGCAGCAGTCCCGAATGCTTCCTCAACTGGGACCGAACATCTACGCTCGAAATGAAGCCTATGAAAGGCACTGTCCGAAAGTCCGAAGACATGACTTTACAGAAGGCCAAAGAGATCCTCGGATCGACCAAGGAAATGGCGGAAAATTTGATGATTGCAGACCTGATCCGCCATGACCTTTACGGGATCTGTGGCTCCGGTGGTGTACATGTGGAGAAACTCCTCGAGGTGGAGGATCACGGACGAGTCTATCAGATGATTACCCACGTGAAAGGAACAATCGACCCTAGCCGGCCGGGATTCACCGTGCGCGACAGACCACAGATTCAGTCTTCGAACATGTCCATTCACGGGCTTACAACATTACAGCGATGTCTTCCTCCCGGGTCCATGACCGGGGCTCCCAAGGAACGATCTTGCATGCACCTCTCTTCGATCGAAAACCGCAAGCGGGGCATATACTCCGGGGTAATGGGGTTCCTTGACCTCGGAGGCGGAGGCAGCTTCTCGGTCCTCATCCGCACTGCGTTTACCTGTACCGATGACCAGGGTGATGAGCAGCGGTGGCGGATTGGCGCCGGTGGCGCCGTGACGATCCTTAGTACAGCGGAGGGTGAATGGGACGAAATGCTGACCAAGCTTCGGACCGTCTGTGGCATATTTGCGCCTTTGCATCCTTAAGGAGATTTGATTATATACAACTTCCTTGCGTTACGTTCAGGTGTTTCACCGCAACGCTTTTCAACAGTTGCATAGACACGGATTTTGGGATTAAACATAGAATGACGGCATAGAGGCAGATTCAACATATTGATGATGGAGGGAATATTATTGCAGCGGGCGTTAAATTGATCATTTTAGTGAATATAATACAACATATCGTGTTGTTTTGTGGCAGAAACAAGAAGCGTTTCTTCTATATTCTGGCCCTCGGGCGAAACGTAGGCTTGCGGTGCAAACCAGCCAAACACCGCCAGGCGCTCTGCTTTGTCGCTTTGCTTCCCTTCTTCTTTCTTTGCGACAAAACCTCCTCTGCTGCCGATTTCCCGGTAAACACGACCTCCCATTATTGTCGTGACTTATATTCTGGACTCGGACTGTCTCCAATGGCTGGGAATCAGGATGCCTCAATGGAGGAGATCCTCTGGCGATCGCCGCCTCATGTTCAGATGATGGGAGGCTATCTCCACTCCAACAACAGTATGGACGACCCTTTTCTCGGTCGCCTTGCACCCCGGTTGTACTGATGCAAGGAATCCGTTTCTTCCTTTACAAACAGTCCTCTTTTATTTTGCCGAATCGCCGTTCTTCGATGCCACCTCTAACAACGCTTCCCTGGCTATCCAGGCGAATTACAACGAAGCCCTGCGCCATTTTGTCGAAACTCGCGATGCCTTCGAAGCACGATTAAAGACCATGCAGGGCATGGAATTCGTGGTCGCCTACGACCCTTTACAAGCTGCAGCTCAGTCGGATACCCAATTCGCCCACGAGCCGTCCAACGTTTGGGTGATTCGGAAACAGATGAGACGAAAGCGTGCCGGCCTAGAGGACGAAGTTATTATCCTTTCGACCTACTTTGTGATGGGTGACTGTATCTACATGGCTCCGTCGGTGGCCAGCGTCGTTGGGAACCGCATTGTACGTGCTGCATACGTCCAAGCCGACGTTTGACTAGCTAACCATGGCCAGCTATCTTCCGTTACCTCTCTCACCAGCCTCATCAAGACCGCATCCACGTTGCCGACATTCACACCGTCTACTGGACACACCTACCTGCCACCCGTACCTAAATCTACCGACCCCGGTCAGCCCGGGGGCCCGTCTCAACAAAGCAAAGAGAACACGCCTATGCCCGATACCGATTCTACCAAGAACTCGCTTGTGGGCACCCACACCAGCAGTGCCGGCTCGGCACTCCAAGACACAAAAACACTAGCAGAGTCGTTTGCCCTTCTTTCCCGTTATGGAGACGAGTTCATGGACGAAAACCCGTTGGTGGGGGAGCCCGGGTCGTTCATCCTTTCAAAATCCGGGGATGCCGACCGACTCGGGGTGTCCAAGCCATCGTCCAGCATAAGCCGTCCAAGTAGTGTACCCGGAAGAGCCGGGACGCCTCAAGTCAAAGTGGACACGCCGGGGAAGACTCCTGATAGGGGGGCAACTGGTCCGGAGGAAAGTAGTAAATTGCGGAAGAAGAAGGCCAAAGTCGGCAGCTGAGTGCAACGCCAGTACCCAGATACTTCTGCTATTAATGAATGATACCCTTAGAATAGCATGCTATGATGTCTCCTGGAATCTTTCGAGGACGGCACGGAGGGCTATAGGATCTATACATGCAGGAGGTTAGTTAACTTGGGCTGAAGATGACTCATTGGACTCGCATGCAGTTGGCCTTCGACTCCCATGCTTTTCCCTCTCTTCCTCCCGGCTGTAGGCACTACTATTTCTTCCCCACTTTCCCTCGAGCCTTGCGCACTCAATCAATTCAATTAAGACGTCTTATTGCAAGTGAAACGAAAGGCAAAGATGGCGACTCCTGGGCAAGAGAAGCCCGCCGTGGTCTGCGTTTTGTAAGTCTCCGCCTTCCTCCCTTTTATTCTCCCCCTCCTTGCCCCGCCTTCTTACCTGCGAGTTGCCCTCAATAGTGTTCAATAAACCCCTCCGACTAGGTGGACTAACGATTTCCATTTACTGTATAGCTGTGGTTCTACGACCGGCAATGACCCCGCCCACATGGAGACTGCCCGCGCTCTGGCGCACGACTTCCACCGGAACAACGTCCACCTTGTCTACGGCGGCGGGACGCGAGGCCTGATGGGCGAGGTGGCGCGGGCGTTGGTGTCGCTCTCAGGCCCGCAGGCCGTGCACGGCGTCATTCCGCGGGCGCTGGTGCGCGTCGAGGAAGGCTATTCCCAGACGAAGGACGGCGAGGCGACGACGAAGGCCGGCGGTAAGGAAGCCGAGCGGGTGGTTACGGACTCGGCGTCGTCCGAGTTCGGTATCACGACGATCGTGCCCGACATGCACACGCGCAAGCGCCTGATGGCGACAAAGGTGCTCGAGGGCGGTCCCGGGTCCGGCTTCGTCTCGCTCGCCGGCGGTTTCGGCACCATTGAGGAGGTGATGGAGATGACTACTTGGAACCAGCTGGGCATTCATCATATGCCTATCGTCCTGCTCAACGTTAACGGGTACTGGGATGGCTTACTGACATGGGTCAAGAATGCCGTTCGCGAGGGCTACATCGGGGAGGCGAACGGGGATATCCTTGTTGAGGCGAAATCGGTCGCCGAGGTGTGGCCGCGACTAATCGGATACAAGGTCAGCAATGGTAGGATGCAGCTGAACTGGACCGATGAGTGATCGTCCGGACAAAAGGCGCGGACATCATGCACAGGAGCTTAGTTCCCCTACTACATAGACAGCATTTGATAAAGCTAGAATCAAAGAGACCCGACGGATTAATGACAACGAATGACCTGCTTGAAAACATAGGAAACGGTGTACCTATGGCCAATATAGATAGAACGGTAAAAACACACAAAAGGATTCAGGATTCGTAAACTACGGACATGTATTCAGAAATTTATGAGTCAACCTCCATCGTCGCCTCTTCTTCTTTCGTCTCGCCCGAATCCGACTGTTCCAGGGCTTCCAGTAGCGGTAGCAGTTTTTGACCCTCGTATAGCTTGAAGCTCTCGATTTTTCCCTTGGCCCCCTCCCCTGCAAGACCAACCACACCCACAGAAGTGTTGTCGACCGTCAATTCCTTATCCTGAGACAGGGTCTCCTTGAGCGCTCGCAGGCCGTGGGTGATCAGCTCGTCACGAGAGCTGTTGGAGATCTGCTCCAGGTTGCGCTCCAGGTAAGTCCGAGCCATCTGGGACCGGGCCCCGATGGCGCAGGCCACCATCTCGTGGATCATGCCGGACGGCTGGAACTCAAACAGATGGGGGCCGGCCTCGTCGACTCCTGCCACGAGCAGGCCAACGCCGTAGGGTCGCTTTCCGTACTGCTGGGTGTTTGTTTGGGCGCGGTCGGCAATCTGAGTGACGATGCGGTCCACGGGGATGGGCCGGCCATATGTCATTCGAGATCCGAGAGACTGCTGTTTCATGTAGTTGGAAAGCACGCGGGCGTCCGAGGCCAGGCCGGCAATCGCAACGCCCATGTGAGAGTCGATTTCGATGATCTTCTTCTGGTACGAGGAGAGTTCTTCGGCATTTCGCTGGAGGGTGGAAACGGCATCAGCTTTCCTTGTTCTCGTTTCTTCGCGGGGCTATTAAGCAATGATGTTTTTCTTCTTCTTGCCCTTCTCCCTTTCTTCTAGTCTCAGGTAAAGATAGAGATCTTTCCTGATAATGGTTGAATTCAGATCGGTTACTCACTTTCAGGCCAACCAGGACCGAATGTGTCTTGTTGACCAATCCCACCACCACGGATCCCTGCTTGACGGCTTCCTGTGCATACTCTACTTGGAATATCCGACCCTGCGGAGAGCTATGGGAAGCGACAAGAAGACGCAGGCAATTAGCTAGCTACTTGGGGAGCTGGGGAGCTGGAGAGGGGAGGTCGGAAGGAGCTAGATAGAAACATACAAGGTGACAGCATCGTTGTCGTAGTTGTTCCTGAACATGGCGAAAGATGACGAGAGAGGAGAGACGACTTAGAGGGAGAACCAGAAATGAGAATGGCCTTCTATGACACGAGGATGAGAGGATAGGAAAGCAGGACGATGGACGGTGGATGAGGTGCGACGGAGCTGGAGGTGAGCAGGCAGAGAGACTGACGTGCCTCTCGCCGTAATTACCGTATCGATGCCTTAGTGCCTTAATGTCTTAGTGGTGCGGCCCTGGCGCCTGAGGCTGACACTGCGAGTTCCGCCAAACGTCACTCCGTCATCCGCCTTCTGCCTCCTCCTACCACTGACTACTTCACCTTACCCACGACTCCCTCCCTTTCGCCCTTCCGGTCCCCCATGCAGACGGGCCGTTGCGTTTGCATTCGGCTTATCTCTGTTGTTGCTGCTTGAGTCTGACTTTTCAAACACCTACTACCTCTATTAGGCGTGAGCCATTGCTGGACCTCGAACTGCCGCAGTCATGACAGCCGGACTCAAGACGATCATCGCGCTTTCGTTTGTATGCACCTTCCATCCTCCGATTTTGTCGTCTCAGATCGGTGACTAATATTACCTTGCTCTCTCTGTTTAGGTGCTTGCGATTGGTTTTCTGCTCGTCATCCTCTCTTCCGCTCTATGGCACAACTTCTTGCCGTTGATTGTCGTCGCAACCTACGTTGTTGCACCTCTGCCGAACTGGATCTGCTCGCGATGTGCCAATCCAGATGATTTTATGGACAGTTCAGGAAATGCGGCTGCGGATTTTGGTCGCTTCTTTACGGGTTTTCTGGTGTTGATGGGCATTGGTAAGTTCAACTCGAATTGCCAGCAGACCACTCGGTCGCATTGCATTTCGCAATAGATGCTGTCACATATGTCTTATTCTGGAGCTTTGTTGCATCTCAAATACATACTTGTGCGCTGTCACCAATGCTAACTTTTAATTCTACCGCAGCCTTGCCCGCTGTCTTGGCCCATAGCGGAGCGATCGAGATTCCTGCGATGATCATGTCGATTCTCGGAGGACTCTTGATCTATGGAACTATCATTAGTTTCTCGATGTTTTTCCAGGAACAAGAAGAATTCTAAATTGTTATGAAAGCGGAGAACCCCAGCTCGGATGGACCGACTATGCCCCGGGACTCTCTCACTCGGTCACCTTTTCCCTTTTGTAGGTTGTTTACATTCAACCTTTTCGCCTGACACTTGCACCGGCACCTATATCTATGAAACAATGATCCCTTTTACGACACCGCTATTTGCCTTGATCTACTCTCGGAGTAAGGTAAAACTCCCTGCTATGAGATTCATTCAGCTTTTTTGATGCTTTGTCCCTTTTTTCGGCGATGTAATTGGATGTATTAGTAGCCACAGCAATGCGATAGAGAAATTCGACCAGATGAGCTGCGGGGCGCGTCCTATATCTTAACTGGCCTCGAGAATCCTGGTAGGACAGAAGGCATCCACTCAATGCGTTTCCGTAAGCTTGTCGCGCATCGCATCGCATCGCATCACGTGACATCGCGCGCGGCTTTCCCCCGAGGGCGCGTCATGCGAACGAGACTCCCTTGTTAAGGAACTTCGGTAGAACGACCTTCGTCCTCGCGCATAGTTAAAGTTCTGCCCGGAAAATGTGAGCTGCGAAACAAATGACCATATTACGATGAATGTCTGGTCTGGAGCCCTTCAAGTAGACAACGAGTCCCGACTCCAAGGTAATGTCTTGCGCGACAATTTGAAGCGGAAATGACTAACTGACAATCCCAGGTCTACAGCTCATTGACCGGTCCTCAAGTTGGCAATCAGATCTCTCAAACGAATGCACTTTGGGGTTTCGATGCTTTGTGAACCCCGCGTTGATACCACTATATGCGAGAGTTGGTCCGAATCTGGAATTGCACACGAGTGACCTTCATACGTCGAAATGGCTGAAAGAGAAGCTTCTAGGCGGTCTCTGGCTGGAAGAGGAGGACCTGGATACATTCCAAACCGTCCAGTGCCCTGTAGGCTTCCTTGTCAGTATTAATAGCGGTGCCCACACGAAAGCTTCAGCGACGGATCTACTGGTCCATGGTGTCTTATCAAGCTCAACATCATTCGGACGACCTCCAACTCCGCCCGTGTCCTCGTCATCAAGCTCCGGTGAACCAACTTACACAACCATTCGGCAGGAGTTGCGTATATATGCTACGCCGTTGTCTGCACCTCTCATCTTCAAAGCCCAATGTCTTCCGTCTCCAGATCACACGGTGTCGCTGGCTGGCGACGGGTTGTCGGCTGAATTTCTCCCGGACATCCGATCTCCAAGTCCTAAGCGCAAGCGAGTTGCAACCTTATTTGAAACAGTCGCGCAACATCACCGGCGGGTACGACAGAAAGGTGGTGGGGCCGTGTCCCAGTTGATGGCACACTCGCTCTCTCAATCGTCCCAACAACTACAGACTCCCCGGGTCAAAGAAGAATCCGAGGAACCTAATTTGCTGTCATCGGATCGTATTGCATCGCAGCGGTCAAGGTCTCTCTCGGTTGGGCCGAATCTGCTCGCTAAGCCCTCAGAGTCTCGGGCAGACCCCCCTCGACCACGCAGTAATAGGGGTCACGGGCGTGAATTCGTCTCGCGGAGGAATACCCCAAACCCGGTTATCCAGTCTATTTCAAAGGAAAAGAGAGAAGCATCACCTGCATTGGTGTCATTTCAGGGGAAAGAAGGACCTTCACCCATTCCAAAGGATGCCGAGGCCGTCATTTTGGACAACAAGAATACCATCACACGTACTATCCTCACTTGCATGCGACTCTATGGATACAACAGAGCAACATCGAGATCTGGGTTGTCGGGTAAAAACGCTCCAGAAGTCATGCCTTCCCACGGAGAAGACAAGGATGCTCGTCTGCCCACGGATGGCTCTCCATTGCCCACGTCTACCTCTGGTACAGACGACGATGAATTCAAGGCAATGTACCATGCCACATACCGCGCCTCAACATTTGCGCTGCGAAAATACTTGAAAGAACCAGCCGCAGATGGCGGCCACTTGCCGCCGTTGTTAGACAAAGCGAAGGCGATGAACTATATCGACGAATTCCTGCGATTGTTCTGCGAGGAAAACTAATGCTGTCCGGCACAGCTGAATAAGACATGATTTTACGAATTAGATAGACCAAGCAGTGAATATACAAAGAGCCGATTGCGGCAGTTTACTAAGTATTTTGATCATGAGGGGGTGTGCTAGAAGCAAGAAGGGGTGTGTCTGTATCAATTCCCATCTACGACTAGTCTTCCTGGATTATCGGAGTTTGCCAGTACAGCATTCCCCGTGCAGCGGCGGGATGGATATTCCGAATTCCGAGGGCGGCTGCATCATCTCCTCTGGGGACTCTGTGGGCTGCTCGCTCCCGACAGCGGCCGCTGCTTAGGACCGACCAACTTCCAATTTCACCTCAACCTGCTACCCTAGCCATTTCTGCAGCGACATCAAATCGCGATGGAGGTTTCTAACAACCGCCTGTTCCGCTGGTCCAAGCCCGAGTGGCTCAACAACTCGACCGTTCGCAATGCGGGCGTCTATACATCGGGTGCCTTGGTAAGCTCACTGGCTTCCTCGATATGCTCTGGAAGATCAAGACCTCCCTCTAACCAGAACTTTAGTTCGCTCTAGGTCTCTTCTTCCTTGTCGATGCCGCCGCCTTTTCTCATAGCTCTCTGAATGGCTCCTCTGTGCATGTGAAGTTCGTGGACTGGATCCCTGGGATCTGCTCCGCCTTGGGCATGCTGGTGATCAATTCCATCGAGAAGTCGCGCCTGCAGGCCGACAGCTTCAGTTACAGCGGAAGCGGGGTCGCCTGGAAGGCGCGCTTTGTGCTCTTCCTCGGCTTCGCGCTTTTGGCAGGTGGCTTAGCTGGCAGTGTGGTAAGTGCCCCCTCCCTCACCTCACCTTCAGGACCTGTCCAGTGTCCCTGTCCAGACACCCCTTCTACTGAGCATGTGACCTAACATCTTACTCTACATTCTGCAGACCGTCATGGTTCTCAAATACCTCATCAAGCAATACCCGCTGCAAACCCTTTACTTTGGCATTGCCAATGTTGTCGCCAATGGCCTCATCATGCTGAGGTAAGTGCTTCCGATCTTTTCGCTCTTCCCTACCTACTACCTAAGACAAACGTGATCTGGAACTGACCTTATTCACTCTTCTTCTTTAGCTCGGTTGTCCTTTGGGTTTCGCAGAACATAGAAGATGACTTCACTTATAACCTTGCGTTGTGAGTGGGTTGATCCATGCTGCACCTCCTTTCCTTTTGTTACGAGATTCACTTATGACTGGCCCATTGAATGGTCCTCCTGTCTTATTCGTTGTCGT
Organism: Aspergillus persii; assembly: GCA_002215965.1. Lineage (NCBI taxonomy): Eukaryota > Fungi > Ascomycota > Eurotiomycetes > Eurotiales > Aspergillaceae > Aspergillus > Aspergillus persii. The sequence goes on along the minus strand of NGZO01000008.1, from coordinate 2,336,221 downwards.
CCCCTGGTCTTGTTCAGCTCCGTCTGGGTATTCTATCTGGGGTTCTCTAGTTTCTAGCTCTAGCCATCCATTGGTTTACTACCCAAATATCAGACAGACACTTTCACTCTTCGAAGAGAACGAAGAACGGACTAGGCAAGGAGCCAACTTCAATACAGTAACTTAAATGGATGCAATGCAAGTATTCAAGGATATTTTCATTTTATTAGAAAACGTGTATGGCTGTATATGTCTTTGGTCTATATACTTTTTTTTGCTGCGTATACAGACAGGGCCTTCAAGCGCGACAGCACCGCTGGGCATGCGCTGTCTAAACTTATATGCGCGAACGCAGAGGTATCACACGGGAAGGCTGCCTGCGTAGTGATTTTCCGGTGGAAGCTTGTCACCGCATACCACAATCACAATCACCGCGTTATCACCGACCATCCTATGTCAGTCTATCTTCCGATACTATTACCGGGCCATCCGTGGCTTGTGGCTGCAGGAATCGAATGCATCGGCCTATATCCTGCGACAGATTCGTCCTCCCACCCCGGGAGGGAGTTCGTTTTAGCGGTCTGTGGCACCACGTTGAAGGGCTGAAAACTTTGAATACCATGGTCCACCTGGGGGCTTCACGCCGAACTCTGAACCGGGTGGGCCCTTAGTTTGTCCATGATCGCGTCCACGGCTTCCATGTCTCCGGAATCGACCTTCTCCCCACTAGGGTATCCATCGGGAAGATGTTTCACGGCCTCATCCATAGCAGGTTGGTAGTTGCGAACGGCGGACGACAGGGCATAGACGGCCTTCTTGCGGGTGGCGGGGTTGGCATCCGAGGTAGCGATCGAGATTAGAGTCGGAACAGCGTTCAAGACGAGGAGCTATCGAGGCAAAGCATGTTAGATTTTGCATTTTACAGGGAGGCGATGTGAGGGGGAAAAATCGTACCTTGTCTTGGGCCTTTTCGTTGTTCTGTACAGCCGTTCCGACGCACCATGCGGCCATGCGTCGCATGTCGGCCTCCTCGTGTCGGAGCAATTCGACGAGCGGCGTCCACAAGCCCAACGGCTCCAAGTTGTTGGCATTGTCGATGTTCTCGAGCAGCTGCTCAAAGTTATCGAACGCAATCATCTTGTTTTCCAGGTCGACCTCGTCCGAGCGTAGGGCTTCCATGGCGGCTTTCATCAGATCGGCGTCGGAGGGGCCGCCGAGCAAAGTCGAGATCATCTCGGGGGTGAGCCCACGAGAGGCATCCGACGTGGTGTTGTTGGTCGCAGTAGGATCGGAGGGGTTGGTGGAGTTCTGGATGCTCCATTTCAGGAGACCGTTCATGTTGGCGTCCATGGTGGGTAAGGTTTATTTGAGGCGGATGTGGAAAATAAGATGGAATTGGAATTGGAATTGAACTCAAGTTGTAGAGAGTGACAGAGGTGGATTTGGGAGGATGGGGATGTGGGAGTTACGTCGCAGAGAAATAATATTTCATTTGGGGGGGAAGGCAAATTCTCAAAAGAGAAGGCGGAATGACGATGCTGCCAGCGCCTTCCACCACGTTCCATGGCCAGATGGTTATGATCAGATTGCCAAACCATGGGCTTCCTGCATAGGAGATGCTCCATGGAGCTTGTAGAATGATCCAAGAATCTGGTGTGTATAAGCACGAGCAAGAGTACAATTACAATATGTAAAACCACATTTTGCAGCAGGAATATCTGTACATAAACAGCTAATCCAATACCCCGCCTTGCCATCAACCCCGCCATGCTGTCAGCGGTGGTTGTCGATGGGACCGTCGACTTGTCTAGTTGGGATACCACGCAGAAGGGATCACCACCGGGGTCAAAAGAATTGCCGTACCGGGGTCCTTTTGGGTACCCAACTGGATGGGATGAGGCCTGGAAGAGGAGGAAGAGGGCAAGAATCAGCAGGCGAGGCGAGGCTCTGGCCGGGAGCGAAAAGGCGGTAAGCATCCTATATGGACACGTGCAGGCGGCTTCGGGGGACGAACCCAAGCCCCGTCAGTTTGACAGTTTCTCTCTCTCTCTCGTTCTATCTCTCAGACTCCCAGTGTCTCTCTTTACGAACAGAAACTCTCTTTTTTTGGCTGTTGGAGATCCCAGCCAGGCATGATTCAGGCACCCACAAATGACGGATGGACAAAAGGGGCCACGGACTAAGAACGCCCAGGCGGCTCTTTTCTCCTTGGGGAGAAATAGATAGTCTGGTTCACCCTGTTTCTTTGGCCGTGAACCATTCGGAGACGCCCTGAATCTCAGGATCTGCCCCACGAGGATGCGCAATTGCATTTGCCATCATCACCACGACAGCTTGGCCCGAATCATTCTGCCTTAGAGGCAACAACCGTGGTTGCGAGATAGGAATAGGCAGAGAGCTTTCTTTCACGTTGGATGAGCAACGATAGCTGGACAGGGCAATACTCCGTAAAAAGCAACGCGTACACAGGGTTTCCATGTCCCAGGACATATGACTTTCATCCATGGCTGCCTACGGTCCTTTATATACTGGCATCTCGCCCCTCTAGTTAGTTAGATAGTTATCCATCCATCCATCTGGCTACTCAACCGATCTTCAAGCGAGGACAAATCTCTACTTGAATCTCTCTATCTCTATCAGCTGCATCAGCATCAGCATCCCCATCTCAGGGTGTGGCGGTGACAGCAACCCGGACCGCAGACCCGACGACGCTAAGCAGCGCACTCCACCGGCCTTTTCTCCTTTTTCGCAGCGAACCCGGCCTAAGTTGAATCGTTGGTCCAGCTGGGCTCTGCCTCTCTGCCTCTCTCCACCCACTTGGGCCCTTACTGCCACCACCTCTCCCTGCCTGCCCCCTTGTCTCTCTTTCTCCCTCTTCTCTCTCTCTCTCCTCCCCTTCCCTTCCCTTTCCCTTCTTTTACCTCAACCTCCATCCATTCCATCCTTTCCCACCACAAATCTCCCTTGTGATCCTCTCTCCTTCCTCCATCTTTCTCTCCTCCCATCTCCCTTGAGACCATCTTTTTTCTCTTTTCTTTTCTTTTTTCCCGCGTACTTCATTTAATCCTATCTCTGTCACCATGGAAGGTAAGGTTTCCTGCCACCTCAGCGCCTTGCATCTCGCTTGCTTCCCTTCCCCTCCCTTTTCCCCCCCCCCTCCTCCTCACCCAACCGCCTGGTTACACCATCGCTGACGATCTTATCTCGCATCTACAGAGGAAGTTGCCGCTCTCGTTATTGACAATGGGTATGTCTTGCGAAAATCTTGATGGTTTTGTTCTTTTTCTTGATGATACTTGTCCTTGGGGTGGTGTCCCGCCTCGCTCATCCGAGAAGGGGAAAACACACACAGTTGCATCGGCTCCGGTCGCGATGATTCAATCATCCATCGTCCGCACCGACACTGTTTTCCCCGTTTCTCTGCGCGATCGCAAATGGCCGAAGCTCTAAATTATGAGCGTCCACTTGCTGGAACTAATTGAATGGCAATACTGACGATTCCCGTGTAGTTCGGGTATGTGCAAGGCCGGTTTCGCCGGTGACGATGCTCCCCGAGCTGTTTTCCGTAAGTTAACCCTGATTTTGTGCTCCGTCGAGATACCTCCGGTACTAACTTGCAACCATAGCCTCCATTGTCGGTCGCCCCCGTCACCATGGGTAATTCCCCCCCTCCCTCCTGGGCCCCCCTATCCCCGGATTTTGCCTGCTAATACCGGAGTAGTATCATGATTGGTATGGGTCAGAAGGACTCGTATGTCGGTGATGAGGCACAGTCGAAGCGTGGTATCCTCACCCTCAGATATCCCATCGAGCACGGTGTCGTGACGAACTGGGATGATATGGAAAAGATCTGGCACCACACCTTCTACAACGAGCTCCGTGTCGCTCCCGAGGAGCACCCCGTCCTGTTGACTGAGGCCCCCATCAACCCCAAGTCCAACCGTGAGAAGATGACCCAGATCGTCTTCGAGACCTTCAACGCCCCCGCCTTCTACGTCTCCATCCAGGCCGTCCTGTCCCTGTACGCCTCCGGTCGTACCACCGGTATCGTGCTGGACTCTGGTGACGGTGTCACTCACGTTGTCCCCATCTACGAGGGTTTCGCCCTTCCCCACGCCATCTCCCGTGTTGACATGGCTGGTCGTGACTTGACCGACTACCTCATGAAGATCTTGGCCGAGCGCGGTTACACCTTCTCCACCACCGCTGAGCGTGAAATTGTCCGTGACATTAAGGAGAAGCTTTGCTACGTCGCTCTCGACTTCGAGCAGGAGATCCAGACCGCTTCGCAGAGCTCCACCCTCGAGAAGTCCTACGAACTTCCCGACGGCCAGGTCATCACCATTGGCAACGAGCGTTTCCGTGCTCCCGAGGCTCTCTTCCAGCCTAGCGTCCTGGGTCTGGAAAGCGGTGGCATCCACGTCACCACCTTCAACTCTATCATGAAGTGTGATGTCGACGTCCGTAAGGATCTCTACGGCAACATTGTGATGGTATGTACCCTCCGCGTCCTTCCTCGTTTGCCTGGCAGTTCTGACTGACCCCTTACTCAGTCTGGTGGTACCACCATGTACCCCGGTATCTCCGACCGTATGCAGAAGGAGATCACCGCCCTGGCCCCCTCGTCCATGAAGGTCAAGATCATCGCTCCCCCCGAGCGCAAATATTCCGTCTGGATCGGTGGTTCCATCCTGGCTTCCCTGTCCACCTTCCAGCAGATGTGGATCTCCAAGCAGGAGTACGACGAGAGCGGTCCCTCGATCGTTCACCGCAAGTGCTTCTAAGGTATGGCTCGCTCTGGTCTCATTTACGAACTACCGACCCGGACTGATTGTGGATTCCTATAGCTCCTGCGCGTGATTCGATTTGTTGTTCGTATTTTCCTGATGTATTAAAAGACTGAACGGGAGGCGATGGTGACTTGCGGGCCTTCTCTGACTCGCACTAGGAGGAAAGATTGCCTGAAAAAGGAACTTTTATTTTAGTTGTGGAATAGAGACGGTTCATTTTGAAGAAAAACGCTTGTCACTCGACACGATTCTGTCCCGGCAGCCAGTGCTGTCCGCGACACCGAAGTGTGGAACGGATGCGGTGTATTCAGGCGAAAGTTGTACAATGGGATGTGTGGACAGTGCGGTGAAAGCTTCTCTTTCATATAGTACTATGCTCATGTTTGAATTGCTTGATTTCCCGCGTTGGACCTTCTTCCTTTTGAGATACTCCTCTTTCCACGGGTTTGGGGGGGGGGTTAAGCTTCTTTAACTTAGGTCTTTTTGCTACTACAAAATGCCGCCAGCTTATTCCCTGCCCTCTCCCATCGGATTCACTGACCTGGCCTTGCTTGCTTCAACTACCTTAGAACCTTAAAAAACCCGTAGAATAGCCGTGATGTCATGACGGTCCAGACCATATGCAGCGATGATCGAGCCTCCCCTCCCCTCTCTCTGCCTAGACATTTCAGGCGCCTACCTACTCCGGAGTAAAGGCGAGTCTCCGGCCTATGGATCAGGTGACGGTAATCTATACGAGGTGGTACTGTACGTATATATGTATCATTGCTTTTCTTCCTCGCCTTAAGTTCCGGCGTGCTTCTAGTTTCATCATCCATCGTCGCACATAGTTGCAGGGAGCAAGTAATCCCAGCAAGTCACATAAGCAGTGTAAACAAAACAAAACAATCAAATCAAAATATAATTAGAAATCAAAATCAACAGAGGGTAAAAGGTATGTATGTCGTGAATTCTTCAAATCGGTCAAAAAAAATGAAAAAAAAAGTTATAGAAAGAATAAGCCAGGAGAGGTTCTGGGACTACCGTTAAGCATCCCATGTTTCCAACCCCGCCAGGATGCATCCTTCTTCACCCTCCTTCTTAGTCTTGAGTTCACCGATCTCATACACCGTCTCGCCCTCCTTCTGCAGGAGTTCTTGAACGGCGGCCGCGGATCCCTTCTCGACGGCAATGATCATGCCCACACCGCAGTTGAATGCGCGCGCCATCTCGGTAGCCGTGACGTTGCCGTTCTTCTTCAGCCAGGAAAAGACGGGAGGGAGTTTCCAGGTGGCAACGTTGATGTGGGCTGCCAATGTCGAAGGAAGCATGCGGGGCACGTTGTCGGCCAGACCACCTCCTGTAATGTGAGCGAGACCCTTGATGGCGGATGAAGAGGAAGAGGATGAGGAGAGAATCGAAAGTGCTTTCAAGAGGGGCTTGACATAGATGCGGGTTGGAGTGAGAAGAGCGCGTCCGAGAGACAGGGACTCGGTAGAGGTGGAAGAAGGCATCGAGAACGGAGCGGGGTCATTGTAGCTCAGTCCAGATCGTTCGACGATCTTGCGGACCAGCGAGTATCCATTGGAGTGAGGACCGGAGGAGGCCAGGGCAAGCAGAACATCGCCGTCCTTCATGGCCGCGGTCTCGGGAAGAATAGCACGGGCATTGTCGCCGGAAGTGTTGATGGCGCCCACAGCCGCGCCGACAGCATCGTAAGTGTCATCAATGAAGAGTCCTGGCATCTCGGCGGTCTCGCCGCCGATGAGGGCGCAGCCGGCCTGTGCACACCCATTGGCAACGCCAGTGACGAAGGCGGAGGCCGTGTTGACATCCAACTTGCCGCAGGAGTAGCAGTCGAGGAAGAAGAGGGGCTCGGCACCCTGAACAACCAGATCGTTCACGTTCATAGCAACGAGATCAATACCCACGGTATCGTGGACCCCGACAGCATGGGCGATCTTGAGCTTGGTGCCGACGCCGTCGATGGCTCCGATCAGAGTGGGAGAGTGCGGGTGATACGTGGAATTGGCCGCGGCGAGAGAGAAGAGACCTCCAAAGCCACCAATCACTGCATCAGTTCCGGGGCGCTTGGTCTGGGCGACGCAGCTCTTGATGTTGTTCACCAAGTCATTACCAGCGTCGATGGACACACCGGCAGATGCGTACGTAAGCGACTGCTGCTGGGATGCAACGGCATCTCGTTGTCTAAAGGCGCGATGCGCGATATCCTTGCGGTAGAACATATCCTCAAAATGGATCGTCGAGACACCAACATAGCTCTTACGCACCGCCTCTTCGAGGGATGACGCAGTAGCGGTGGCCGCAATAACTCGGCCACCCGACGTTTGCAGCTCGTTGCCGACGAGAGTGGTTCCCGCATGGAATATTAAAGTGTCTTCGGGCACGGGGTCTAGGGTGATCGCCTTCCCTTTAGCATAAGATCCTGGATAACCTCCTGCCACAGCGATCACGGTAGTCGAGAAATCGGGCTTAACATTGATAGAAACGCCGTCCAGCCAGTGCTCCGTACACGCCACCATAATCTCTGCCAGGTCGGTATCATCGCTCAGCAAAGGCAGAAGCGTTTGGGTTTCCGGATCACCGCCCCGAACGTTGTATTCAAGGACCTTAGGGCCATTCTTGGTCATCATGAGACCAGTGAAGAGGATGCCCACGAAGGGGAAGCCTTGGAAGAAGTCAGTTCGGTTGTTTTTTTGTGAATAGTATCACTTTTACTCAGAAAAGTGCTTACCGTCTCTTCTCATGCCGTCAACGGAGGGCTGCACAATTGTGCGGTCAATCTCCGCCAAAACCTCTTTCGACGAAATGGGTGTCGGAGCGTAACAGCCCATGCCACCGGTGTTGGGACCTTGGTCACCGTCGAAGATACGCTTGTGGTCCTGTGCCGCAGGGAGAGAACGGATAGTGTAGCCGTCGCTGAAGGTGAGGACACTCAGCTCGTCACCCTCGAGGTACTCCTCAATGACGACTTCGTTGCCCGCCTCGCCGAACTGATGATCAAGCATCATTTCACGGAGAGCCTGATGGGCCTCTTCCTTCGTCGTGGGGATTATGACACCCTTACCCCCGGCCAGCCCATCGGCTTTGATGACAACATTATGGGAGACGGAATCGAGGTACTGGCGGGCAGGTTCGTATTCGTAGAAGTTCTCGTAGACAGCCGTAGGGATGTTATGGCGTTTCATAAAATCCTTGGAAAAGGTCTTTGAGCCCTCCATTCGGGCTGCCGCCTTGGACGGACCGAAGCATCTGATGCCGACTAAAAGATGGGTTAGAGACCACGAGTCGACTGGGGTAGAAGATGATGTAGGAGATTGGCGCCGTCCACCTACCTGCTTGGAAATACCCTTGAATGCCGTCGACGAGAGGAGCTTCGGGCCCCGGGACGACCAGGTTCACGCCATTCTTCTGGGCGAAAGCGACCAGGCCGGGGTAGTCATCACCCTTGATGTTGGCATTGGCGATCTTGCTGGAGGCACCCAGCCCCGTCCCACCATTGCCCGGAGCGACGTAAACGATCTGGACCCGGGGCGACTGGCTCAACTTCCAGGCGAAGGCATGCTCACGGCCGCCGTTGCCGACAATAAGCACGCGCAATTGATCTTGAGACATCTTGTTTCGGATGCCGTGTTCTCGAGAAAACCTGCGAAAGATTACTTGATTAGGCTGGGAAGAAAAGACAGAAGGGGGAAGAGGGAAAGCGAATGGGATAAGATAAAAGAGAATGAATGCAGCGATAAAAGAGTCATTTGCTGCCCCTCTTCGTCACAATGAGGAAGCCAGGACAGAGAAAACCAGGCGCAATGACAGGAGACAAGAATAAACACTCACCTCGCGAAGGAGTTATCTGGAGACCTGATTGCACAGAATCTCAATATCGTGGGGTAGGCGAAGGGAAGAAGGGGACGTTTGAACCCCTCCAAAGATGAGAAGGAATCGCGGGCCTTTTTTTTTTTTTTTTTTTTTTCCCCTCCTCTGCTCCGACCCCGGATTTGGAGGGAGTCAGAGTCGGTGGACACGGCCTACGTTACGCCTGGTAATACTTGTATTGCAGCCAAAGGGGATATAATGATATAATTTGGAATACTTTATAAACCCTGATATAGTTATATTACATTTGTAGGAATATTTTCCTTGCACAGTAGGTATATAGTTTGTCTGTCTGTCTGTCTGTCTGTATGTATCGGTATTGTAATGATGGCACGTGGGCGGTGTGTTATATCTCCAGGCGGTGAGATGTTGCGGGCAGAAAAAAAGAACGACCGCAGCCGCCAGAAAGAAAACACTTCAACGCCTGCTTCATCCATCGCGCCCATCCTTCTCTGTCCTTGTCCCTGTCAATTGGCCTGGCCTCGATCTTCCCCGCTCCCAAAGGCTGTTTGCAACCATTTGGCCTGAATGCTCCGGGCCTCTCTGCGGTCTGTTTCAGACCCTCTCCGTGAACATGTCTGCAGCTCCTGTTTAGCTCGGGGCTCTCGGCGCCCTCTTGGGCTCCGCCCCTTCTACAGCACAGCTGCGTCGCTGTATCCAGATCCCAAGAAGCATAAACAGGTGAGATCAATTGGTCGTTTCCCTCATAGTGGCGCTACTTTTACCGGTCCTTAAGAGAGCGCTGCGGCCTTCGGTGTACCATGAACTGACGGCGAACCCGTATACAGGATAATTCGCAGGAACCTAAAGAACCTAAGGAACGTAAGGAACATAAGGAGCGTCGGCCTTCATATCTCAACCCTCGGGGGAGCAAATCCAAACCAAATTCGCGCCCAAAAAACTCTAAGCCGAGGAAACCCCCGCAAGGGCCCCCAGATCCTGCAGCTCCTGGCGAGAGGACTGCTCCAAAGGTCTCGAAAAAGACAATTCCAAAATCCTTGAAAAAGACCGCCGTTTCCAAAGTGTCAGAGCAATTGTCGCCCACGACCAAACCCAAGCCTAAGCCCAAGTCCACAGCTTCTGCTACTGCATCAGAAACTCCGATCCCGGACGTCGTTCCACCAAAGACTGTCCCTTCCAAACTCCCAGAACAATCGTCGCCCAAGCCCACAGCCTCTGATACGGCAGAAACCCCTACCCCGGACCTCGTTCAAGAAAAGGGCACCATTAATTCTAAAGATTCCTTTCTCCAGCGTACGTTCTGACCGATTCCCCCCCCTCTGTGACCTGGATCCTCGCTAACTTTTCTCAGCCCTTGATGTTGAAAAACAGCCAGTGCCGGGTTTGTCCTTTGGCCTTGAAAGAGTCCTGTTCAAGTAGGTTCGACTCGTTTGTACCCCTTATCATGCACCAACTTACGTGATTGAACTAGTCCCGGTGTCTATCAACTCCGTGATCCCCGGTCTCGCGTCTATAACTTTGATCCTTACCTTGGTTCGATCATGCCCGTCACTGAATTCGACTTTGCTGCTTTGAAGGAATACATCACATCCTCCAAGGATGACACGCTACGAAACATAGCCAAAAAAGAAAAGAAGAAGTACGTGGGCTCCACGTCGAGCATGACTTCCGTGCTCTCGCACTTCCATTATCTACTCTCGGCCTGGAGACCAGTCAATACCGATGCCATTTCTCGAGGCTTCCCGGATCAGTTGCGGACTTTCACTCGGCTACTGCGCGCCCCTACGGCCATGTTCCTGAAGTACCAGAATGGTGTCTATGCCATTGACGCGGACAAGGAGTTTGACTCGGCCAACATCCTTATGAATCTAGGAAAGTCCATGGAAAAGCTTCTCACCCTGCCCAAAGAGGACTTCGAGCGCTATCGACGATCCAGCGCAAACAAGATCTCGCCGGAGGAGGAACAGGCTGTGCCGGAGTCCTACCATTATTCCACCATGGGAGATTTCGTCATGCGATCCCAGCTGGATGCTCATGACCCACGGCTTCCAGGAACGGGAATGTTTGATCTGAAGACTCGGGCCGTCGTGTCCATCCGCATGGATACGCAGAACTTCGAACACGGCCTGGGCTACCAGATCCGACGGCGTTACGGGGCATTTGAATCGTACGAGCGGGAGTTCTACGATATGATCCGCGCCGCCTTTCTCAAATACTCGCTCCAAGTACGAATCGGTCGAATGGACGGCATCTTCGTGGCGTTCCACAACATCCAGCGTATCTTTGGATTCCAGTATGTAAGCTTGCCCGAGATGGATTCCACTCTACACGGACAAAGCGACACGGCCTTGGGCGACCACGAGCTCCGGCTGAGTATCTCATTGTGGAACAAAGTCCTTGACAGAGTTACGGACAAGTTCCCGAAGCAATCTATCCGTCTCCACTTTGAGACCCGCGACTTGAAAGGCGGCGCCATGATGTACATATTCGCGGAGCCCGTGACGGAAGACGAGATCCACGCCATCCAAACCAAGAACCAAGAGCAGATCGATGCCTATCAGCGACGGATCCTGAACCTTGGCCCACACGACGCTGAAAACCTCACCCCTAGACCGGATGAGTCTCCGGATGGGTCGTTTGCCGAGCCCGACACGAATCCTGCCGAGGACAGCGACAACGGGAAAGAGGTGATGGGGCTCAAGCTTCTAGCGAAGAACATAATCAACGGTCGACCCGTTGAACGACCATCATTCTTCACCGAGAATGACTCGTGGGACGTCGAGTACGAAATCGTCGACATGGCGCCGACTACGACCAAGACATCATATCAAATGGTGCAGCGCCGACGGGCCAAGGCGCTCGCCGGCCGGGGCGAGGACGAAACAGAAGTGGCAGCCAATGTATATATTCGAAGATTGCGACAAATCAGCCAAGAGGGCCGAGCCTTCCGAGAAGAGGAGGATAAGAAAGACAAGGAAGGGTTAGTTGTTTTGGACGACATGGTTAAAAAGGAAGCGCAGGGGGGGGGGAAGGTAATGTAGAAAGCGTGGTTTGTTCTATGCTCTTTCTTTCCTCTCCCCAGTTGAGGAGGACATGCATAGATGCTTAATAGATAGATATATTTTCAATATCTGTTCTACTCTTTTGTACTATAACAATTATTATTAGTCTTTGCTACCCGAGAACCAGGTGTAGGGTTTTGTTTCTGTTACTTATGATGATTGAGTCGTTGCATCTGGCGGGAAACTGGGATTTGTGAATAATGCGGTGGGCAGGAATCAACAGGCAAAGGGGCGTCTGGACTGGATCGGAATGTGTGTATTCTTTTACTTAATCTAGTTGACAATTGCTGTCTGTAAGATAACAGAAACATGCTCCTTAAAGACGACAATAACTGACACGAGTCATATCATATATTTCTATCATTAGCAATTAAGGCCAAACATGGAACTGAGGTAAGACAGCCATCCCAACGAATCAATCACCCAGGGCCTCACAACCTGCTAAGAGAACAAAGAAAGAGGAAACCAAACAAATAAAACCCGATAAGCTTCACGGATATTTAAATGTACCAAGATAAGCAGGGGTTCCGAGCTCAAACCCTTTAAATACTTCTCCAAACATACAGGAACACACAAAACAAGACACGCAGTAGAAGGCGTATACAGATAGATAGACACGGAGAAAACGCCGCCGGTTCAAGAAGCCCATGCGCCATACCAATTCACACAAATGCTAAACCAAATACCTTTTGCTCCTAAAATGATCGAATAATTGCTGGATTGAACATGCCTGTCCCGAGGCAGAGATGGCGAGAGATGGGCCCGAAAATGGGGGGAGGGGAAATACAGCAGATGAGGTATTTGACAAGTTTCAGCCAAAGGAAAGATATAAAAACGCCATTCGGTTGAGATGAGGAATAAGTTCACACCCAATGAGAGACTTCCAGGGAGAGGTCGGTAGGTGGTGTTGGAGAAAGGTTTAAAACGAGAGAGAGAGAGAGGGAGAGGTAGGGTATGTCAACACTCATGAGGACGCTTTTCTTGTTGATTGAAAGAAAGAGGATTCTGATATCACATTCTTTCAAAAAGGGTCGAAAAAAGGTCTAGAACGAGAGGAGGTAGTCCATTCGACTAGCGAAGTGTGCAGTTTCAATGGGAGGTGGTCGTTATACAAGTCATGAATCGTTGGTTTGACGATGGTGGGAGCTCACCATCCTAACCTTGTTTTAACTGAGCCAGGCGACAGCTCATGAATCCCAAGATCAAGACAAGGAGAATTAGCGAAAGTTGCCTAGATCGAGATGTGGTGGTGTCCATTCCAGTTTTGGGGGACGGTCATTCGAGACGCACACCGCACCAGGGTTCATCTTCTCCATTTTGCGGCGCTCCCTCGACGTGCCGCCTGTTAGAAAGCCACGTAGGGCTGACGATGCTGTGCCATATGCACTCCGGGCACTCGTGGCGGTGCCTGCACTGGTAGATGCGGTGCTAGAGCTGCGGGCGCTACGGACGCTGCTGGATTTGTTGACAAGTGACGGGATTGCGGGAACTGGCACGGCTAGGCGCGAAGAGCCAATACCCGAGCCTGCATATTCTGAGGGTAATATTTGTGGCCCGGGGCCAAATTCGGGGAACGAGAAAGGCGCCGTTTGCGGTCGCTTCTGAAGTTCGGCTTCCAAGCTGCTGTCTGCATCAAGACACTGGAAGATTTCTAGATGGTGAGTTGGAGGCGTCTCAGAAGGGCTTAGGTTGGGCGATGGCTGTGTGCTATGGGTATCAATAGGCGCTAGCTTTGACGTCTTCTGGACCTCGTTAGTGGACACGGCGACGTCGAGCTTGAGACTGTCCAGCATCGTCCCCAGACTCGTGGCGGTAGCGGGGCGTCCATCACTGGAACTATCATCGCCCTTAGATAGTGAAGTACCATCGTCTATGCCATGGGCCAAGTTGTAGTTTCGGAAAAGATACCGACGAAGGCGAGCAACCTCGATATCCCATTTGCGGCCTAGCGATTCCAAAATAACTTCAATATCATGAGTTAACAACGGCGAGGTCTCGGCGGACGAAGCCAGATTTGAGGGCACTGAAACCCCCGATCGAAGCTGGCCAGGCGCGTGGGAACCTTTGCCCAACTTGTGCCCGCCAGCCACGCTTTTCACATTCATTGCAGCATGCAAAGAGCGGCGGAGGGAGCTTGTGGTGGACCCTTGTTGAACACTAAGGTCCCGCTTAACACTTTCAATTTCGCGGCGCACTTTGTCCAGGGACTTAGTACGGTCCTGATCCATACAAGAAAGGCTCAAGAGCGACTTGTTCCGCTGGAGCCCGTTGATCAGCACCGTAAACGACTGAAGGTTAATGTCGTTGTTTTCGCAGTGAACTTCCCGGAGGCAAGTATTCTCCTCCAGCACAGATGCCAGGGTGTTCGCACCCTGCAGCCCAAGTTTCTGGTGCTCAATCTTTAGCACTTTCAACGACTTGTTCTTTTTCAGACCAGTCAATGCCAAGTTGAGGCCAATACCGAATCGAGCCACGTCCAAATGTGCACTTTCTCCGCTGATATCCAAATCCTCCAGCGTCTCATTCTCTTCGAACATCAGCTGCAGAGATCTGCAGGTCTCAGGACCTGCATCGTACGGAAGAGACGCCTTGGAGATATCAAGGTACTTCAAGGTTCGGTTCTTCCGCAACGCCTCCGCCAGTTCCAGGAACTGCTCTTCCTTTTTAAAATCAATCATCCGCATCGACAAGTGCGACGGAGTGTTGTCGCGGGCGATTGCGCTGAAAAGATAAGAACAGCCCTGGTCTAGTCGGTTCTCGTTCACATGGAGGTGAAAATTACGCGATTTTTCCAAGACCGCGATCGAGTGGAGGAAAATCGCGACATCTTGACCTGTCAGTCCACACTGGTCGAGCTTGAGAACGCGGATGTTTCGAGATCGCTCACTGGCCAGGTAAGTGGCAATCGAGTCAACGGTCTCTCTGTTAACTGCGGTCCGGCTCAAGGAAAGTTCTTCCAGCCGCCAGTTGAATAGTGTTTCCGCGGTGATCAAGGGCTCTGGTCCCGACATCCTGGAGATCCGGGATAAGTCGAGCTTTTTGATCTGGCCAAAATATCCTAGGTACTGCTGAAGGAGATCAGGGTTCAGTCGCCCTTGGATGCCGGAAATGTTGATCGCCTCCAGCGTCGATGCTTGACTGATGGTGGTGGAAAGGAGCAAGTCAAGGTCATGAACGGACAGGCCGCAGTTGCCCACCTCCAACGCCCGTAGGTGGCTTCCTCGTTGCGATGCCGCATCGACTAGGTAATCGAGGTCTGAGTCTCCTAGTTTAATGCCATTGAGAACTATCCAATCCACACTCGTCAACTCCCGGCGGCAGATGGGGAAGATGGCCTCTGGGATTCCACAACCGGGATCATGACTTTCACTGTCGGATTTCGGGGTGCGACTCAGGGTATAAGAAAAGTCGAGGCGCCGAAGCCATTTGCTCTTGAGAGTCAGGGCGCGAACTTCTTGAGAAAGGACCGACAGATTTTCCTGGCCGGTGATGTGGATTGGGGCGCCGGCGCGAGTAAGAAGCATATCCGTGTCAAACCCGTGCAAATCGTGGACGCCTTGAAGCGCGTCCAAGGAAACACCACTGAACGAAATGGTCCGGAACGATTCGTTGTATCGGAGGGCGCGCATCACCGCGATCAGTTCAAGGGCAGAGTATTTTTGACGGCGCGACGTTGCCGGGGGCAGCAGTCGAAAACAGGGCGCATCTTCGCATTGGACGTCAATTGTGTATCGAATATTGGAAGTGTCGATATCGAAGCTGGCCGAGTAGGCGACGAGTGTCCGATCAAAGCAACCGTAGTCCTCTTCAAGATCCACCGGTGGAAAGTTACAATCGTTGTCAAAGTCGCGAGGGACGATAAATTCGTAGGGCTGTCTGATCCAGAGAGGCCGTAGGAATTCTGTCTGCTGCCTTATCCAGAAAGCGATCTCAAGAGAATGTACAGATGCTAGAAACACCGAAAATGATTTGCGCAGAGGGACTCTATTACGAGCGAGTTAGCTATGCAGTCCCGTAATAACAGGGCCAGGGAGGGGTGAAGATCAATGATCAATGGGAGTCCAAATACCGAAATGTCAGATGCAGACTGTCGTCTCCCCATTCCATGGACAAGCAAGTGAGGTTCATCAGACCGAAAGATGTCGCGGTATCGAGATCGGTTAGTGACACCACCGAATTGCGATTGCCGACCTTGTGTAGCGGGATGAGGTGAAGCTTGTGGGAGCCCAAGGCGAGATAGCAGCCGGTGGGCGAGAGCTTGGTGAGGTCTTCCGACGAAGCCCGCGTCGGGGACTTGCTCGAGGCCATCTGAATGACCCGGAACATGCGAAACGTTTCGGGATCATAGTCTCGTTCGTATTCCAACATCCTGACAACACAGTCCACCGACCTCCGATCAAAGGGTAGAGGGTCTGCCTGTCGAATCAGCTCCGCGGCAGAACGGATTCCCACCATCCACAAGCTCAGCTCCTGAAAGTCGGGCGTCTGCATTTGGATGAAGGTCGTCTTGTGGGTGCGTTCATCCAGATAGGCGACCTCCACCGTCGACGAGGGCCGGCCATCGTCCAGCATGTAAACGGCAATGATGCTGTTGAGCTGAATGCCGGCGGAGGCATCCGCCGGAGCGGAAAGCGGATCCTGCAGCGAACTAATCGACGCGATGGATTGGCGATTTCCCGCCCCGCGGGCAAAGGATGGCGGGATCGAAGGGTACATGTCGGCGGCTTTGGCCTGATTCTTGAATCGAACGAGATGGGTGTCGGTCAGGACCAGGTACTGGCTTTTCTTCCTCCACATGCCGCCCGTCGTCTGGACCTCCCCGTGATGTAGAATGATCGACCCAATCCCCTGGCGATGGTCGAGATCCTCGTCATCGACGGGCGACTCCTTGGAGCGTCCCAGCGATCGTTCGTCATCGTCAAGCGAGTGCAGCGACCGCAGCGATCCGAAGACAGACGCCCGCTTCTTCTGCATCGATTTGCGTCGAGGTCGGGCCTCCGGAGGAGGCATGGCCATGGAAGCCACGCAGGTGGACTCCGAGTCGGCGGTCCCGGGGCGGCGAAGGCCAGAATTCCTGGGCGGGCTAGCATTGCGGCCAAAAAAGCCGGAATTGCGCCGGGGCTTTTTCTTTAAAACATTGGCATCATCCGACGGAGATCGATCATGGGCCGAGGGACCAGATAAGGACGAGCTTGCCGACGGACTGAACATGCTCAGGCTTTTTCTCCGCTCTTTCTTCCCCAGATTGTCGGCCATGACGGAGGGGAAAGGGAGGGCGGAGAATTTGGGGGAGGAGGAAAAGAGAGGGACAAAGAGGCAAAGGAGAGAATAATTACGAAGAAAAAGACTATAAACAGAGAGGATCCTGAGAAAAAGAGGGAGGGGAAGGGGGGGGGGGAGGGGACGGGTATCACATCGACGACTTCGGAGTCGCCTCTCACTAAAAGGGAGAGAAAAGAAAAGAGCGGCCGTCGTTAGCTACTATCACCATACGATANATAATTACGAAGAAAAAGACTATAAACAGAGAGGATCCTGAGAAAAAGAGGGAGGGGAAGGGGGGGGGGGAGGGGACGGGTATCACATCGACGACTTCGGAGTCGCCTCTCACTAAAAGGGAGAGAAAAGAAAAGAGCGGCCGTCGTTAGCTACTATCACCATACGATAAGAGTGGAATGACATGCTGCGAGACAGTCAAGGAGATCGGGAAGCCATAAGTGCTGACTAGCGAGCTAGCCAGGTGGAGCTCAGGATGAAAGTAAACAAATAAGAGGCAACAGGGGAGAGGGGGCAAAAGAAGGAAGGTGGAACATACAGCAATCCGTCACGATGCCATGAGAAGCAACTAAGCTGGCACAGAGAGCGACGAGGGTGAGAGAGGAGGGGGAGAAAAGAAAAGGAGGGAGAGGGAGAGGGAGCGCCTGCGCAACAAGAACAGTGCGTAGAAGGCAATATCGACAAGAATAATGGGGAGGAAAGTGTCGTCGATGGTTATATTAAAGAAAGTGGAGAGGAGAGAAAAAAGGGAAGGGAAAAAAAAAAGAGAGAGAGGGACAAAAAAAAAAAAAAAAAGCTCAGGAGGAGAGACCGTAGGAGACAAGGAATTTCTCTCTGTGGGAGGCA